>CM029021.1:108129854-108529853 GCA_016801055.1 Panax notoginseng
TTGAATTTGACTTGAATAACCTTTTCATAATCTTTTGTCTGTCCATTGAACCTCCAATACCTACACTGAAGAGAGACAACAAGGATTAGAATATCACTTGGATTGGTAAGAGAATTTAATAAGCAAATTAATTCCTATCTACTAAATAAACTAGTAAAGCAAATAAATAGAAAAATTCCTGGGTTGCCTCTCAGTTAGCGCTTGAATTATAGTCTTTCAGCCTGAATTTATCTGGTCAACGCTATCCAATTCCTCTTCGATAATTGAGGAACCCTCCATCCATCGAAAATAATGTAGCTTTTGGTAGGTTCCCAATTGTGATAGCCATTGCTTTAAAGTCACCTAGCATACTCTGATTTGGTATGATCTCAATCAAGAACGTCCCACAGCTAGGTGTTTTCTCCATTGTGTATGTGATCACTTTGGGGAATGGAAGCTTGTCACACACAATGGGCTCTTCGTCTATCTTCTCTGTCTCGTCCCACCATGGATTCAAAATTGTACTCGCTTTTTTTGTCATCAAGAGCTTCGCCGACGACATGATTACCAAGTGGGCATGCTTTTGTAAATCTGACTGACTCTTTGATCTTTGGTGGAGACCCATTTAGATCTTCATCGACCTCTATTTCATTATCCCCAATTGTCTCCGCACTTGCGATATCTTGTGGCTCATCCAATCGCATATTTGGTTCGGGTTCTCCATTAACTTCGTCATCCATGTCATAAAGCCAAGTGTTTGGAGTAAGGTTTCTTACAGCTTTGGTCATTTGCTCTATCTGATCCATAAGATTTTGAATTGACCTCGCTTGATTACTCATCTTCTCCTCAATTGCTACTACGAACTTGGAAAACAATTCCTCTAACCTTGAATTATCTGTCTCTTGTGACACTGTAGGTGGATATGAAAATTCCGATGTCTATTATGGATTTATAGCGTAATGTTGGTCATCATAATTATAGCTCCATGAAAAATCCAGATGATACCCCCAATCTTGGTGATAGTTAGGATCAACATAGTTATTGAGGTAATCACCACTATATTGTACCGGTTCAAAAATGACGGTGCATTGATGACTTTGATGGTTGCCAGCACAATAGTCACACGTAACTGCCATCCTTCAACTCTGATGGGCTGCGATAACCTCCAACGTCTTTGAATTTGCCTTAATTTGTACTGACTCAACGGAAAATGCATTAAGTCCATCAATCCCTGTTTCCCTTGGTTGAGTCATGTTCGTGTATGGCCATTGATACGCAAAGTCATCCATGGTACCTGAAAAGAGAGAAATATAGGAAGAGAATTAAAAATAAAAATAAAAATATTTAAATTAAGACTAATTTGATTGAAATTAATATTGAAAAATAATTATTAAATTAATTCCCCGGCAACGGTGCCAAAAATTGTTGGGTAAAATCTAATTATACACAACACGCAAGTATACGTGCTCAACAAGTAATAAAGTGAAAGTAGAGTATCGTTCCCATGAGGAATTGTTTAATAAATATCACCAAGTACTAACACATAACTACCTCAATCTTATCTAAACGAATGAATTTCAATTTATAAGTAATCTAATTCTAATTATCACTAGTTAAATTAAGATTACAGAGGTTTAAGATCATAACTTCACTTATTGCTTCATTTAAGTTAACACACTTCTCGTCAATTATTGTAGACACTCGGAATTTTCTATACACCTATCACTAATATTGCAGGAGAACATATTTGTCTTTCAAGAGGGAACCCTGGAAGACAGTTTGTATCCATTTCGGATACTACCGGAAGTTCAGCATCAACCCCAGAACACACACTGGGAGTAACAACTCCAACCTCGGAGATAACCCCGAGGCGTGCAGATCTAATATCGGAACACAGACTGGAAAAGACCGATAAATCTTGGAGATTACCCCGAGGTATCCAGTCTCAGTCCCAATCATGAGAATAGCTACCAACCTTGGTGATCACCCCAAGGAATGCAGTTCCGGCGATAACCCCCGGCAATGCTTGTTTCAAATGCAACCAGCTTCAATCTCGGTGCTCACAACGAGACACCCAGTACCAACCCGGAGATAATGCCAGGAGGATAGGCACACCTCAGAGTTGACACTGAGGACCTTCAACACTTGCAGCAGTCCAATCTCAGCCATAACCCTACGCAACGTCTGCTTTATCAGCCCAAACTGGCAATAACTCCGGTGAGGGGCCAAGGCATCATATCGCCACTCTAAAGCCACACCATGTCATCTCAACATCTCATACATACATTTCTACACCACGATGTCCCATAAGAATCAGGGAAAACCAATCCCAAGTGACTATTGTGCGGGGTAACGGATAGAATTTGAAGCTTGAAGATCGGAGGGCATCGTCCCATCTTCAATGACTTCGTACAAACTCTAATCCCATGTCATTGTACAACTCTCGACAACGGCAGTCCGAAATAGGTCCTGTATACCTCAGTCGGATGCCCGGATTGCAATTCTGAAAGTTCGAACGGACATTGCAGTGCCTACGTGCACGTACTGCGAGATGACCCGACCCGAGAGACCCGGGGCAACCCGCACAGCCTCAAGTACACCTGCGGCTGGCTGCAGGTCCCCCCTCTATAAATAGAGGGCTCGGGGTGGCCATTTTATGAGGAAAAAGAGCGAGGAAGCCCTGTCAAATTTGCTCCGTACTTGCAATATACTGAGTGCTTTCCCATTTTAAACACTTGTGAGCTCACATATAGCTACTTTTGTACCGGCGGGAGCCGAGTTTCATCCATTTTAAAGATATAGAAGTCTTCTTTGGCAGCCCACTGTAAGCCTTCTCACACACTTTAAAACCTTTCTCTTCATCTTTGCACACACCCTTCTTCACGTTGAGAGTCGTGTTGCGCGTGTTTGCCCGGACTTCGGTCCGTGGTTTTATTTCAGTTTGTATATACATATATATTTTTATATATATTTATATATATGCACTAACATTATCGAGTTATGCCTCGATTGAGCCTAGACTTTGGTCTGGAGTATTTTATTTGCTTATATATATATATATATATATATATATATATATATATATATATATATATATATATGAACTGTGTGTCGAACTTTGTTCGATGAGCCTAGACTTCGGTCTGGAGCATTTACTGCTTTAATATATATATATACTTATATATATTAACTGTGTGTCAGACTCTGTTCGATGAGCCTGGATTTTACATCCGGTGTGTTTACTCGCTTTTATATATATATATATATATATATATATATATATATATATATATATATATATATATATATTCGTCCCACCTGGAGTTTACTTCGTGGTGGTTGATCACGTTTACAGCTTTCTTTACGTTTCGTCCTGCCTGGAGTTCACTTCGTGGCAGTTGATTGCTTTGTACAGCTTTATTTACATTTTAACCCGACTGGAGTTTCCTCGGTGGTGGTTGATAGCCTTACAGCTTTATTTACGTTTTGTCCCACCTGGAGTTTCCTTCGTGGTGGTTGATAGCTTTTTATAGCTTTATTTACATTTCTGATCCCCATGGAGGTGCTTCGTGGTTGGTAATCATGTATATATATATATATATATATATATATATATATATATATATATATATATATATACAGATTTTATATATATACCTGCTTACTGCTTTTTTACAAATTGCGGTATCATGTGTGCCTAGGAATCATGTGATCACAGATTCAGCCTATTGGATCTAGATTCGGTTCCCGTGATGGACATTTTCAGCTGTAAGTAGCTTGTAAATTATTATGAGGTGTCTAAATTTCCTCAGATGGTTTTCATACCCACGAGGAAGTCGACATTATTTTGTACATTATTTTGTTATAGATGCTTCGCATCTCGAAAATAAAATCAATCAAGCCGAACACTTAATAAAATGGAAGTGTAAAAGGTCCCAATTACTATTGAGCATCAGGGTTTGAAAAACCACTTGTATAAAACATCACTGCCATATCTTGCTAAACACTGAATTTTTACATAAATTCAAACCATATGTATATGTGTACGAACAAGGCCTCGCACTACTTCCAAATAACAGCACATTGACCCCCACACACACACACATTTAGATAACAGTTTCTTCAAAAGAGGCGGTCACCTTGGTAACACGGATGTCGAGGGGTGCCTAACACCTTCCATCCGCATAACCAAGTCCCCGAACCCTAATGAATCTCGGTTTCACCGACCCGTATATCAATGTCACATCACTGGGTCAATGTGCAAACTTTTTCTCGGTTGTGTTGGTACAACCATTTAAAAAACCAACTGACGACTCTTAACAGTCCATTGTCGACATTATACATGTCGGACCTTTTTCACTTGTTTTTTCAAACAAATCTCACCTTAAAATGAGAACACCAAAGAACAAGTAACGGAAAGGGACATTTAAAAATCCCGACGTCGACAGGTGGCGACTCTGCTGGGGATTCCAGTAAGAGGACTTAAGCCGCTATTACAAACTTTTCAAAATTGTTATCCGCTTGTGTGTGGATGTTGCATTTACATTTATGATGAATGTGTATGAATGCATTTACTTATTGCAGTTAGTGCTTCGCACCATATCTACTTGTGATATTAGTGCTTCATACATGTCATCATTTTCATACGGTGAGACGCGATGTATGTGAATGTATGTTGTGTGGTCCCTCCACCAGGAGGCTATCCTATCGGTGTTTGATTACTGGACTCGTGGCAAGACTAATTCCCCGAGGCTCAGGAAAGGCACCACCCAAATTCGCTCTAGTTAAAAAACCGGATTAAATTCTCGTTGCGTAAATTGCGATGATTTGGGAACCTTCATGCCAAAAAGCCGCGAGAGTAACCTAAGATAGGTCAGCCTCTGATAAACCCAAAACGGAGGAAAGTCTCATCATGCTTTCTCATTTTTAAATTACTTGTAAACACATTTACTTGTAATTTCATTCCATATCAATCTCCATGTAATGAGAAATATGAAGAAATGTGTATACATACATATTTAAATTAACATGCAACAAACAGCTGACATCCGTTTTGCAGGATAAAATTCCTAAAAAGGACACATCGCATAGAATGTTATTATACACACATTCCCTAAAGACTAAACTATGCAAGTCTTTCGCAGGGAACCAATCGGACCTACTACCTGGTCAAAATCCAAAAAGGCTACAGGCCTACAGTCAATTATGTCGTCATCCGACCAGACTGACCTTAGTCCAGTTTCTCGCAAAGAATTTGACGGATTAAGCAAATAAATTACAGATTTGGCTGTTCTGCTTAAAGAATTACACAAATCTACTCAGGGTCCAAAAATACCCGTACATGCTGAATCCTGTACACAAGGGGGAGCCCAGGTCATTACAATACCTGAACTGCAGTTGGATACGACCAACAAAACTAATGATGCTACCCATCCCACTGGAGATCCAGACACTGGTGACATCCGAAAAAAAGTCCTTCAAATGGAAGAGACCCTTAGTGTTATCAAAGGAATTGGAACTCACGGGAGTGTCTCATATGCTGACCTATGTATATTTCCTAGTGTTTATTACCCAGAAAAATTTAAGACTCCTGACTTCGAAAAATTTTACAGGTTAGGGGATCCTTATACCCATTTGAAGGTAATCATTGGAGAACTAGGATCTTATTTAGAGGACAAAAAGCTCAGAATGCAGCTGTTCCAGAAAAGTCTGACTGGAGAAGCCCGTTCGTGGTATACCAGATTAGACAACTCCAAGATCCATAGTTGGGAAGAGCTAGCACACGCCTTCCTCACACAATACAGCTTCCAGTCTCAAATGGCTCCTGACCGGTACCAGATTACCAAGGCCAAGAAACAGTCCAACGAGTCTTTCAGAGAGTATGCTCAAAGGTGGAGACGTCTGGCTGCCCAAGTTATTCCTTCCATGACAGAATTAGAGATGGTCATGACTTTCATAGACATACAAGAAGCACCTTTCTATGAAAGAGTTTTAGCCGGCATCCACAAACCATTTTCTGAAATGGTCAAACACGGGGAGATGGCTGAGATGCTATTGAAGTCCGAAAAAATTCAAGACCTAGCTGCCCTTAAAGCTGTTGCTGATCTCATCCAATCCGAAAATAGAAACAACCCCCGGAGGGTCCATAAAAAGAAAGAGGAAGATGTTTCCCTGATACTATAGGGTCAAAAAGGCAATCAGAACATGCCTATTCAAAGGTGAAACTACACTCCCTTTTAAGCACAGTCTTTGAACCCTCCAATACCAAAAGATGGAGAAGTCAAACGCCCTCGAGTGTTCACACCCTTAGGGGACACCCTCGAGAATATTCTCACTCTTCTGATAACACAGAAGAAAATTACGCATCTTCTTCCACCAGCCAGCCCTAATAGACGGAGTTTCAATGCTGCTCGGAAATGTGCTTATCATGCCAGGGCACCTGGACATGATACCCAGGATTGTTGGGCCTTGAAACATAAGATCCAAGGCCTAATAGACAATGGTGAGATCGTGGTCACCAATCCAGATCAGCCTCACGTTCAAGACAACCCTCTTCCTCAACACAAAGAAGAAGAGGTCGACATGATCAATTGGAGCAATGGACAGAGTTCCAATTTCAACTGTGAATCCTCCCAGACCCTCAAAGACGGTGTTGACAAATGGGATTATGCCAAGTTTCAGTTCACAATGAAACGAAAGATGAAAGCTCTATGCAAGCAAATTAAGCAATTGGCAGAACTGGTGACTTATCAGCATCAAGTGACACGCCAGTTAATCAGCCAGGAGCATGCCAGTCTCCAGCCTCTTGTCATGAATACTCCCTCGTCACTTTGAGAACATGAAATGCTTGTAGACAAAGTGATAAAGAGAGCAAATGCTAAAGCCCGTTGGGATTTTGCCAACAAAAGGGAATTCACATATCTGGGCCAACCTATGGAGGAAATCCTTCAGATGCTAATCAATGAAGGAAGGATCACTTCCCTTCTACCTCCAATCAACCCCCGTTCAGGACGGTACAATTCTGATGGAGTATGCCAATATCACTCCTATTCTCGCGGTCACAACACAGAAGAATGTTGGGCACTCCACCACCTCATCCAAAATCTAATTGACAGTGGTGTCCTGCACCTAGCAGACAATGATACTGTGTTACGTGCAAGTGAGAATACGTGTCCTACTAAGTGGAAAAGTTTGGTAGCAGTCATATCCACTGAAACTGATGGGGCTTATGACAAACGAGATTTTGTAATTTAATTTTTATATTTATTGGATTAAATAAATATTTTCGATGATTTAATTATTTAATTAAATAACTAATTGATGAAGTTGTGGTAGATTAATTTAATTATATGTGTTATATTTATTAAATTAATATGGAGAATTTTTATTATTCGAAGTATGTAATTATGTGAGCTTATTGAATTAAAAGAAATATTTAATAAGCCTAATGTTATTTAATTAATTTAATAATTAATTAGAGATTTAATAATTTGACATTATTAAGAAATGAGAATTTAATTATTTGACTATGTGAATTAATGAGAAATTATTATATTTTATTTAAATTAAATTAAATAAGATAATTGAATTGGTTGTGACTTGATTTAAACTATAGTATAAAAGTTTAATTAAATTAAATGGTTTTGAAACATATTATTGCTTACCAAACAAGGCCCTAAGGGGAGTTGATAGCAGTTACCCATGATTGAGTAACTGACCTCAACGTGTCAGTTGCTTCTTTTATTATATGTCTTCTTCTTCTTCTTCATTTTTCTAAGTTTAACAATGAAATCACAAAGAGAGAATTAAGAATTTTTAGGAAATTTTGAGTTATGTGATTGATTGAGAAGGTTTCATCTCTCATATCTACACTATGATGTGAGTAAATTCTTCAACCCATTATTATTTACGTTGTTAAATTTTTATAATATGGCTCTCAAATTTTCTATAAAATCTCTGTAGTTGGAGATTGAATTGATTATGTGAATGTATATGTGATAATATGGTAGTATAACATGTTGTTACAATATATTATAGATTCCCATATCATAAGTTTCATAATATTATAACGTATGCTATTTACAAAGTATAGAATATGGCCATATGACCCTTATACGTGAATTTAATATGTTAAACAAAAATTGTTTTGTAAAATTCACGCACGTCTATAATTATGCATGGTAGAACGAAGGAAACGAAACATGAATAGATGGATTTGGTGTTATAACGAATTCGTAGTGTTAATATTATGTTTTATGTTCAATATTTTCAAGAACATCAAGAACAGTGAAAATTACATGTTTTAATTCTGTGATTATGTGTTTTAATTGGTTAAAATCACTCTATAAAGGTTGGGTAATGATTATGTACGAACTCTAGTATGTGGGTATGTTTAATTAAGTGTAATTAATGACCATGTAATGATAAATTCGCCTGATTTTGTGTTCTTCGCGAACTGGAAATTCAGAAACTGGAGTTTCGCGCCGCGGCGCCAACTCCATGCCCAATTCCCCCGCCGTAGCACCACCGCGCCAGGTCTCAAGCCGCAGCGCCACGCCGCCGCAGTGCGAAGACCAAGTATAACTGTGACTCCGCAGCGCCACTTAGCAGAATGGTCCAAAAATGAATTTTTAAAATGTTCAAGTCTAGAAATGTGATAGTAACTTAATCTAATGAACATAAAATTAGGTTAAATGTATAATGATGTGTTAAAATAAATTCTTAAACATGTCAACAACACATTTATGTGTAAATTGAATGATTGAATGCATAGTTAGCTTATTATTCGTGAGATGTAAATTATGTGACAATGAATGTAGTAATTTAACTAAGTATGGTCATAATCAAAGTTAGACAAAGAGAATGAACTTGTGATGACTAGTTACGTTACAAATGACTATAGTTATGAATGGAAATGATATATAGGATTAATTCAAGGAACGTGTTTAATTAACATGTAATCTACGCACGAGGCAAGTTTCCTAACCCTACTCGTTATCATTATTCAAGTTATTCTCATTATTATTAATCAAGTTCAATTGTTATATTAAAGATTAATTATCTTTTCAAAGTATGATTCTGTTATACAATATTTGTTATATTGTATACCTCTTGAGATTATTATTCATTCTAATTATCATTTATTGTTGAACCTTGTTAGACTAGTGAACCCTTATTTGATTCGACTAGTCCATAGCTGATGAACGTTCTAAATTTCAGAACCCTTATTGATTTATCCAAACCAAACTGAGATGAACAACCCTGTATAGGGATTTCTTATGCGTTAGCGTTAAGATATTGTGCACAGTATGGTACTAAGGGTTGATCCCCCTAAGTACGAGTAGAAGAGTCTATAGTCTTATGACTGTTAAAGGATTCAAGTATAACCATTGATAACCTAGGACATAGTTCAAGGTCTTATGACCCTCAAAAATCTTTTGATTCTTGTTATTCATTCTTAATTCAAAAGTTGAGTTGTATTTCAGAAATCTTTGATTCTCGCATGTTATTATATTGTTATTTCATTATTTTACTTGTGGGCATTCATGCTCACTCTTGCGTAATAATAACATTGCAGTTAAGAATGAAAGGTATGATGAACCTTCTACTAGCAAAGGCAAGGGCAAAGCTAATAAGTGTTGAAGACTTGTTAATGAATTTTTTAGAATGTTATTGTAAAGACTTGATGTTGTTAAGACTTATTTGTTTATGTTTTCGCACAGATTTTTAAGGTTAGTTTGACCTGGGATTGTATTTATTATTCAGATATTGTAACCCCATAAGGGGAGGATTTAATTTTATCTATTGCATGTTTTGCATTTTTATGGGTAGATAAATAGATGATATTTGTACAGTGAACACCAAATCTCGTGGAATTAAAGTACTCGGATTTGGGGGTGTCACAGGTTGGTATCAGAGCCGTAGGTTATGAACCTTAGGTGGGGGGAACAACCTTAGGTAGTAGCCTTATAGAAAGAACATAATGATGAAAAACTCTTATCGAGTTCTAAGAAATGAATTTCTGTAATTCATTGAAGATAATAAAAGACGTTATGTGCTTATGTGTTAAATTTTGTGCTAGATAGTATAACTTAGTAACTAAAACTTAAAACTATGTGGTCAGGATGTCGGATGTTGGAGGAACTAGTCGAGCTGGGGAGGAGGAACCCCGAGTACCTACAGTACCTACAGAGGAGGAGCCTGAGACATTCATGTCGTTAGGGAGTAATTGGTACAGAGAGAGTCATCTCCATTGATCATTGTTGTTGGTCAGGAGCATGAACCTGAGACTGATCATGAGGAGGATCCTAAGGAGGAAGATGAAGAGGAAGAAGAGGAGTTCCCACCGCACTCCATTGATGCTGAGATGTACGACGAGTTATATGATTATAACATAGAGTTACGTGACACTGTCTTGGATTTGACTGAGCGAGCGATTATTCAGCAGATTACCCTCGAGCGGAAGGAGAGGGAGGTTGTGACTCTTCACACACAACTGGGAAACGTAGAATGGGATTTGGTCCACGAGAAGGGTCAAACCAAGGAGAAGACCTAGGAGATAGAGAAGTTGAAGAAGGAACTGGAGGATAGCTCAGAAAGGCTGACTATAGCAGAGGAGGGCTGGGTAAGAGAATCACGCCGTGCTGATCTTGCGGAAGAGGATGGTCGTGCAAAGAAGGCTAAGCTTGGGGAGACGTACTCTACACTCAATAGTGCAATGGATGAGGCTCAGGATCGAGTTTTGAGGTATCCAATCCAATTCGAAGGACTACCATCGTACATGTTGGATCATAGAATGATGTCTCACATCATGGAAGAGGAGCGTAGCAAGGCTATTCAGCGCCTTAATCGGCAGTGATAGGATTTGTTTAATTATGTGAAAAACTTATTTGGTATTTAGAGGTAAATTCCGATGTAGTTATGAACAAAGGAATATTTTTATATTTAAATCATGTGGATTCTTTATCTCAGGATAGTTGATGTAAATAGCAGTGATGCTATCGTTTGATGTTAAAACTTTCAATTTGAATGAATATATCAAGTTGTTTGAGATAATGTGTTAAATAATTATGTTAAATTGTTGAGTAATGCCTTAACTATTTAGAGAAATAAACAAAGATCTAATAAACATATATTTTAACAAAAATATGCCGCCAAGAAGAAGACAACATTGTTAACCAGCTCAGGAAGAGTCAACGAATAACAATAATAACGCCAATGTTAATCCCGTTCAGCAATTGGTTAACTTGCTAGCTGGAGAAATGAATAATCAACCTCAAGCTCCACCAAATACAACATTTAAAGATTTCAAGGCGGTAGGACAGCCAGAGTTTAAAGGTTCCATGAACCCAATTGAGGCTCAAACGTGAGTTATGGAAATGGAGAAGGTTTTCGATGTTGCTAGAGTTAGAGAAGATCAAAAGACCGCTTTTGCAACATTCATGCTGAAATCTGAAGCCAGTTACTGGTGGGAAGCAAACAAGATCCGTGGAGGTGAAGGTGTTATTACTTGGGAGAGATTCAAAGAGATGTTTTTCGAGATGTATTTCCCAACTAGCTAGCAGAACCAAATAGAAGTCCAGTTTCTAGAGTTGAAGCAGGGAAATATGTCTGTACCAGATTATGCGGCTAGATTCAACGAGCTAGCTAGGTTCGCCCCGTATCAAGTACACACGAATGAGAGAAAAGCAAGAAGGTTTGAACAAGGACTGAAGCCCTGGGTATATAGCAAAGTATCAATGTTTCAGTTAAACACTTTTGCTGGAGTACTGGAAAAGGCCATCCTCGTTGAAGGTGGAAGCGATGCGGTGACCAAGTACAATCAGGATCACAAGAAGAAGAAGAGTGAAAGTGAAGGAAATATCAAGGCTAGTGGAAGTGGCGCAGGAGGTGGTAATTTTAATCAGAAGAAAAGGTGGAATGACAACTCATCATCGGGGAATCAGCAAGGAGGTCAGAAGAAGAGGATTGAAGCATGTCTGACCTGCGGGAAAGCTCATCTGGGGGTTTGTATAAAGGGAAAGCGGGTGTGCTACAATTGTGGTCAGGAGGGCCACATAGCACCTAACTGTCCTAACCCAAAGAAGGGTGCCTGCTTCACTTGTGGTTCAAAGGATCATCTGGCAAGAGACTGTCCTAAGAAGGGATCTGGAGGGGCAGGATCAGGAGGAAATAAGGGAATCAACAGTGGGAGCGCCTTGACTATCACTGGACCAACCGCAACCAACTGACCGACCGCCAGGACTTTCAACATGACGGTGCAGGATGCAGTTCAGTCTCATGATGTGGTGTCAGGTATCATTTCGATCAATAAAGTTAATGCTTATATATTACTTGATTCAGGTGCTACTTGTTCCTTTATATCCAATGACTTTGCTAAGAACTTATATTTGCCTTAGGATGAGTTGGATTACCCCACAAACATAGAAATTGCGAATAGAGAAATAATCCCTGTTAAGTACGTACATAAGAACTGTAGAGTGGATATTAAGGGTAATATCATTAACGTAGATCTTATCCCTATTCGACTTGGGGAATTTGACGTTATCTTGGGAATGGACTGGTTATTCAATTACGGGGCTATAATTGATTGCCAAAAGAAGCGTATTAACCTTATGACTCCGTCAAAGGTTGTATTTTATGGTATCAAGTCACCTAGACAAGCGAGTTATCTGACGATGATGCAGGCCATGAAGTTGTTAAGACAGGGCTGTGTAGGATATTTAGCTTACATAGTCGACAGTCGTAAAGAGAATCCGAAAGTAGAGGAAATACCAGTAGTGAGAGACTTCATCGATGTCTTTCTAAACGATTTGCCAGGACTTCCGCCAGATAGAGAGGTTGATTTTGTTATATATTTAGCGCCAGGAACGGCTCCAATATCGAAGGCACTGTACCGAATGGCACCGGTAAAGATGAAAGAATTAATAGTACAACTACAAGAATTACTGGACAAGAAGTACATTCAACCGAGCGTATCGCTGTGGGGAGCACCGGTGTTGTTTGTGAAAAAGAAGGACGGAATGATGCGGCTCTGCATTGACTACAGAGAACTGAATAAGGTTACGATTAAGAATAGATATCCATTACCGAGGATCGACGACCTGTTTGATCAATTGAAGGGAGCGAAATACTTTTCCAAGATAGATTTGAGAAGTGGTTATCATCAAGTGAAGGTGAAACCAGAGGATGTACCGAAGATAGCGTTCAGAACATGATATAGTCACTACAAATTTTTGGTTATGCCGTTTGGTTTAACGAATGGTCCTGCAGCATTTATGGGACTAATGAATTGTGTGTCCAAATCATTTTTAGACAAATTCGTAGTGGTATTTATAGATGATATTTTGGTATATTCGAAAACCAAGGAAGAACATGAAGAGCATTTGAGATTAACGTTGGAAGTGTTGAGGAGGGAGAAGTTGTATGCCAAGTTTTCGAAATGCGAATTTTAGATCGAGCGGGTGCAATTTCTTGGGCACGTGATCGATAAAAATGGAATTTCGATAGATCCATCCAAAGTCGAAGCCGTGATTAACTGGGATCTGCCGAGGACGCCGTCAGAAGTACGAAGTTTTCTTGGATTGACATGATATTATAGAAGGTTCATTCAAGACTTTTCCAAGATCGCAACTCCGCTAACGAATTTAACTCAAAAAGTGGTGAAATTTGTTTGGACGTAGAAGTGTGAGAAAAGCTTTCAAGAATTGAAGAAGAGGTTGAGTACAACACCTGTGTTGTCTCTTCCGAATGATACAGGAAATTTTGTTGTTTATAGTGATGCGTCGCATAAAGGACTTGGCTATGTGCTAATGCAAAATGGCAGAGTCATTGCGTATGCATCACGACAATTGAAGGATTACGAGAAGGGATATCCGACCCGTGACTTGGAGTTAGCTGCAGTAGTTTTTGCTTTGAAAATCTTGAGGCATTATCTCTACGGGGAGAAGTGTGAAATATATATAGACCATAAGAGTCTGAAATATATTTTTACCCAGAAAGACTTGAATATGCCCCAAAGAAGGTGGTTGGAGTTAATTAAGGACTACGACTGCGATATTTTATACCATCCGGGTAAGGCAAATGTCGTTGTCGACGCCTTAAATAGAAAGGGTCGGGAGAAGTTGATGATGTTGACCGCTCAAGAGGAGCTAATTTCAGAAATGGAGAAACTGGAGTTGGAAGTGAAGTATCCTATAGAAATTGATGAGAAGCTATTTCAGATGCAATCTGGTACAACCCTACTGGATAAAGTTAAGGAGGCTCAACTTCAGGACGATGAATGTAAAAAGGTGATAAGTAATATATCTGAAGGAACCGAACCGAGATTTAAGATGGATAAGGAAGGAATACTGAGATTTGAGAGCAGAATTTGGATACCGCTAGTACCAGAGATTAAGGAAGATATTTTGAGTGAGGCTCATAGCTCACGATATTCGATTCACCCTGGTAGTACTAAGATGTATCAAGATCTTCAACAACACTTCTGGTGGCCAAATTTGAAACGTGATGTTGCAGAATGTGTTGTCAAATGTCTGACCTGTCAGAAAGTGAAAGCAGAACATTAGAGACCAAGTGGGTTGCTACAACCGTTGGAGATCCCAGAATGGAAATGGGAACATATTACAATGGACTTCGTGGTTGGCCTTCCGACGACTCAGAAAGGCTACGACGCAGTATGGGTTATTGTTGACCGACTG
This sequence comes from Panax notoginseng, assembly GCA_016801055.1. Classification (NCBI taxonomy): domain Eukaryota; kingdom Viridiplantae; phylum Streptophyta; class Magnoliopsida; order Apiales; family Araliaceae; genus Panax; species Panax notoginseng. The sequence goes on from CM029021.1 coordinate 108,144,533, forward strand.
ACGAAATCCGCACACTTCCTTCTGATAAAAATCAGATTCAACTTAGATCAGTTGGCAAGGTTATATGTAAAAGAGATTGTTTCGAGGCACGGAGTGCCGGTGTCAATTGTTTCCGATAGGGATCCGCGCTTTACATCGAACTTCTGGAAACGTCTACAGGAATGCATGGGTACGCAATTGCGGATGAGTACGGCATATCACCCTCAAACAGATGGACAGAGCGAAAGAATGATTCAGACATTAGAAGATATGCTAAGAGCCTATGTGATGGACTTTAAAGGAAATTGGGATGATCACCTACCGCTTGTAGAGTTCGGCTATAATAACAGTTACCACGCTAGTATTGGCATGCCGCCTTATGAAGCGTTACATGGCAGAAAATGCAGAACTCCGCTTTACTGGGATGAGGTTGGCGAAAGATAGTTGCTAGGGCCAGAATTTGTACAACAGACATCAGAAATAGTTAATGTAATCCGAACATGACTGCTAGCAGCTCAAGATAGGCAAAAGAAATACGCTGATCCACATCGTAAAAATGTTGAGTTTGAATCGGGTAGTTATGTATTCTTAAAGGTCTCTCACTGGAAGGGAAAGATCAGGTTCGAAAAGAAAGGAAAATTAAGCCCAAGATTCATTAGACCATTTGAAGTACTGCGAAGAATCGGAGAAGTTGCGTATGAGGTAGCCCTACCTCCAGCACTCGAGAATGTCCACAATGTCTTCCATGTTTCTATTTTACGACCCTACAAACCTGATTACCAGCATGTAATTGAATACGAACTCCTGCATTTTAAAAAAGACTTATCTTACGAAGAAATTCCTGTTCAAATTTTAGACAGAAAAGAACAAGTTCTCAGAAATAAAGTAATACCTTTTGTTAAGGTAATTTGGAGGAACCCGAACGCTGAAGAAGCTAAGTGGGAACTCGAAGAGAATATGATGAAGAATTACCCTCATTTATTTACTTAATTTTTGTGTAAGCGATTCTGGGGACATAATCTTTGTAAGGGGGAGAATGTAACGGGTCAAAATTATTGAGTTGTGATTCTGGGGACATAATCCTCTTAAGGGGGGGAAATGTGACAAACAAGATTTTGTAATTTAATTTTTATATTTATTGGATTAAATAAATATTTTTGATGATTTAATTATTTAATTAAATAATTAATTGATGAAGTTGTGGTAGATTAATTTAATTATATGTGTTATATTTATTAAACTAATGTGAAAATTTTTTATTATTCGAAGTATGTAATTATGTGAGCTTATTGAATTAAAAGAAATATTTAATAAGCCTAATGTTATTTAATTAATTTAATAATTAATTAGAGATTTAATAATTTGAAATTATTAAGAAATGAGAATTTAATTATTTGACTATGTGAATTAATGAGAAATTATTATATTTTATTTAAATTAAATTAAATAAGATAATTGAATTGGTTGTGACTTGATTTAAACTATAGTATAAAAGTTTAATTAAATTAAATGATTTTAAAACCTATTATTGCTTACCAAACAACGCCCTAAGGGGAGTTGATAGCAGTTACCCATGATTGAGTTACTGACCTCAACGCGTCAGTTACTTCCTTTATTATACGTCTTCTTCTTCTTTTTCTTCTTCATTTTTCTAAGTTTAACAAGGAAATCACAGAGAGAGAATTAAGAATTTTGAGGGAATTGTGAGTTGTGTGATTGATTGAGAAGGTTTCATCTCTCTTATCTACATTACGCTGTGAGTAAATTCTTCAACCCATTATTATTTACGTTGTTAAAATTTTATAATATGGCTCTCAAATTTTCTGTAAAATCTCTGTAGTTGGAGATTGTATTGATTATGTGAATATATATGTGATAATATGGTAGTATAAAATGTTGTTACTATATATTATAGATTCCCATATCATAAGTTTCATAATATTATAATGTATGTTATTTACAGAGTATAGAATATGGCCATATGACCCTTATACATGAATTTAATATGTTAAACATAAATTGTTTTGTAAAATTCACGCACGTCTATAATTATGCATGTTAGAATGAAGGAAACAAAACTTGAATGGATGGATTTGGTGTTATAACAAATCCATAGTGTTAATATTATGTTTTATGTTCAATATTTTTAAGAACATCAAGAACAGTGAAAATTACATGTTTTAATTCTGTGATCATGTGTTTTAATTGGCTAAAATCACTTTATAAAGGATGGGTAACGATTATGTACGAACTCTAGTATGTGGGTATGTTTAATTAAGTGTAATTAATGACCATGTAATGATAAATTCGCCTGATTCTGTGTTCTTCGCGAACTGGAAATTCAGAAATTGGAGTTTCGCGCCGCGGCGCCAACTCCATGCCCAATTCCCGCGCCGCAGCGCCACCGCGCCAGGTCTCAAGCCGCAGCGCCACGCCGTCGCAACGCGAAGACCAAGTATAACTGTGGCGCCGCAGCGCCACCTAGCAGAATAGTCCAAAAATGAATTTTTAAAATGTTCAAGTCTAGCAAGGTGATAGTAACTTAATCTAATGAACATAAAATTAGGTTAAATGTATAATGAGGTGTTAAAATAAATTCTAAAACATGTCAACAACACATTTATGTGTAAATTGAATGATTGAATGCATAGTTAGCTTATTGTTCGTAAGATGTAAATTATGTGACAATGAATGTAGTAATTTGACTTAAGTATGGTCATAATCAAAGTTAGACAAAGAGAATGAACTTGTGATGACTAGTTACGTTACAATTAACTATAGTTTTGAATGGAAATGATATGTAGGATTAATTCAAGGAACGTGTTTAATTAACGTGTAATCTACGCACGAGGAAAGTTTCCTAACCCTACTCATTATCATTATTCAAGTTATTCTCATTATTATTAATCAAGTTCAATTGTTATATTAAAGATTAATTATCTTTTCAAAGTATGATTCTGTTATACAATATTTGTTCTATTGTATACCTCTTGAGATTATTATTCATTCTAATTATCATTTATTGTTGAACCTTGTTAGACTAGTGAACTTTTATTTGATTCGACTAGTCCATAGTTGATGAACGTTCTAAATTTCAAAACCCTTATTGATTTATCCAAACCAAACCTCCTTTGGTGCGGACTCTAATGTCAAACTGAGATGAACAACCCTGTATAGGGATTTCTTATGCACTAGCGTTAAGATATTGTGCACAATATGGTACTAAGGGCTGATCCCCCTAAGTACGAGTAGAAGAGTCCATAGTCTTATGACTGTTAGAGGTTTCAAGTAACTTAGGACATAGTTCAAGGTCTTATGACCCTCATAAATCTTTTGATTCTTGTTATTCATTCTTGATTCAGAAGTTGAGTTGTATTTCAGAAATCTTTGATTATCGCATGTTACTATATTGTTATTTCATTATTATACTTTTGGGCATTCATGCTCACTCTTGCGTAATAATAACATGGCAGTTAAGAACGAAAGGTATGATGAGCCTTCTACTAGCAAAGGCAAGGGCAAAGCTAATAAGTGATGAAGACTTGTTAATGAATTTTTTAGAATGTTATTGTAAAGTCTTGATGTTGTTATGACTTATTTTTTTATGTTTCCGCACAGATGTTTAAGGTTACTTTGACCTAGGATTGTATTTATTATTCAGATGTTGTAACCCCATAAGGGGAGGATTTAATTTTATTTATTGCATGGTTTGCATTTTTATGGGTAGATAAATAGATGATATTTGTACAGTGAACACCAATTCCCGTGGAATTAAAGTACTCAGATTTAGGGGTGTCACAGGCCTAACAAATCACTCACAATGCAAACAATTAAACTCAGGGGAAACATCAATCCTTTGAAAGTGGCCGCTCTTGAGCCAATCAACTTGCCATGCAGAGCACAATATCCTATTGTTAGCTTGCGCAAGGTTCCATGGAATTATGGAGAAGGTGAAGGATCCACCTCACGTACAACTATTACAGTGTCAAAGGAAAATCCACTGTATCTTCCCCAACGAGTGATGAAGCCTACCATCAAATCAAAGGGGAAAATACCCATGGAGAAGATTAAAAAATTCCTCCGCACTATGGGTCATAACGAATCCAATGTGGTTTTAAGCTTAAAAGAAGCTCCATAACAAATATCAATCCTGGACTTGATCCTAACTTCTGAGGATCACCGGACGATCTTGCTGAAGGTTTTAGAAGAAGCCTATCTACCGGCATCAGTTGATACGAAAAAATTTTAACACTTGGTTGATCACATTTTCAACAACAATGTGATATCCTTCACTGATGATGACATACTGCCCGAAGGGACCGGTCATTGCAAGCCGTTGCACATTATGGTCTTGTCCTCCGGATGCATGCTAGCTGGAGTCTTGATAGATGGAGGCTCATCTCAAAATATCTGTCCATACGCTACCTTGGTGAAGATGAATATCAATCCCAACCGAATCCGGAGCAGCCATACGGTCATCAAACTTTTGACGGAGCCCGTCGGAGTAATTGAACTGCCAATCGAAATTGGTCCCCACACATTCTGCGTATCTTTCCACGTACTCAAGATAGATTCGGGATACAACCTACTCTTGGGACGACCTTGGATTCATATGGCAGGGGCATTCCCCTCCACCCTGCATCAGCAGTTGCAATACATTATCAACAATAGCCTAGTCACGGTCAACGCTGAACCAGAATGTCCTCAACACGGGGACATGCCATTCATCAATGCCAATGCAGATGTTGAACCGATCAGTTTTCATGCCTTGGAAATAAGCAATACCCAATACCATGCTATTGGACCGTCATTTCCCGAACCCAAGATTTCTGCCTAGATAATGTCGGCTACTCAAGAAATGATGTCATTGGGTCATCAGCCGGGACAAGAGCTGGGTAAAGATCACCAGGGTATCAAGTACCCCATTCAATTAACCAAGCAAACTAGAACAGCTGGACTAGGCTATTCTGCTAGTTCTAGTCATAGGAATCCTCATAAGCATCGGCAGATTCCTTCAGCTTCAAGCACACGGCATTTATCTTCGCCTTCAAACTCTGAGTCCGCACAACCTCCTGTAAAGGTGCCAGCCAGTATCATGGCTATCTTATTTCCCAAGCCGGTACGGGTGAAGGAGAACGAAGTCTTTGTTCTAGATCTCGCAATGGAAGAGGAGGATCGAAGAATCAAGCAAGACATCATCCGAATGATGTCGGGCATACGCATCATCGTTCATGATGAACATACAAACAGATACACCCAGATGTGATTGCCCAGACGTAATGGCCATCATTCGGGAGAAAAAGGATGATGACAGCCCCTCCATCACTGAAGTCCACCCGGACTTTGCCCTTGCCAATTGGAACAACACTCCTTGCATTGGTCGACAAGGGTAAAGCTGGCAGAAACTCTTTCTGCCCTGTAGATATCGTAACTACTTACTTTTCTGTACAGTATTAGCAGTTTATTTGCCAATATATGCTAACACTGTGTATAATCAAAACGTTTCATATATACTAAGTGAAAGCATATTTTGTTTCAGGACCTTGAATTTAGATGTGCATGTACTTACTGATACGGGCACTCTTCTCCACAGGGATTGTACCTTTGATGTAGAGATGAATTCAGCCTTGGTGGAAGTACATGAGGACATTGAGGTGCCTCCAAAAATTCAAGAATGGGTCAAAGATAAACCTAAACCCAACCTCGACCAAACCACTTCCTTCAATCTCAGAACCTTAGAAAGCCCTAAGTTAATCCAGATTGGTTCAGACCTTACCCCAAACCAGTGGAATGACATGGTTACGCTACTAACCCAATTCCAGGATGTGTTTGCATGGTCTAACGAAGACATGGTGGGTTTGTCCACTGACATTGTCCTTCATCGCCTTCCCATCAAAGAAGGATTTAACCCAGTCAAGTAGAAGCTCAGACGATTGAAACCTGAGTGGAGTTTAAAGGTAAAAGAAGAGATTGTGAAACAATTTCAAGCTGGCATCATCATGGTGTCCACATATCCTGAATGGATATCCAACATTGTTCCCGTACCTAAACCCGGAGGGAAGGTGTGAGTCTGTGTGGATTACCGGGACTTGAACAAAGCTTTCCTTAAAGATAGCTTTCCCGTGCCATTTATCCACATTCTTATTGACATTACTGCGCAATACTACATGTACTCCTTTTCTGATTGCTTTGCGGGATACCATCAGATCATTGTTGCTGAGGAAGATCGTGAGAAAACTGCTTTCATCACGCCTTGGGGAACCTTTTGCTATAGACGGTTGTCATTCGGCCTCATTAATGCCAGAGCCACCTATCAGCAAGCTATGATGGCTCTCTTCCATAATTTAATGCACAAAGAGATAGAGATCTACGTGGATGACATCATTGGCAAGTCCCGATGGGAAGAGGATCACTTAGACCATCACAGAAAAATTTTCAACAGGCTGTGTAAGTACAACTTGAAGTTGAATCCAGCCAAGTGCGCCTTTGGCGTTAGATCAGGCAAGTTGCTAGGATTTCTAGTCAGCCACAAAGGGATTGAGCTGGATCCTACCAAAATCTAGGCCATCATGGAAATGCCCATTCCTCAGACAGAAAAGGAAATACGGGGTTTTTTGGAAAGAATCAACTTCATTAGCAGGTTTATCTCTCAACTCACGGCAACCTGTGAGCCAATCTTCAAGCTATTAAGGAAGAACTCCTCCATGAAATGGAATGATGAGTGCCAGAATGCCTTCCTCACAATCAAAGAACAGCTAGTCAAAGCTCCCATTTTGGTACCACCCAGGGATGATGTTCCCCTGTTCATGTACATGTCCATAAGTGACAATGCCATGGGCTGCATGTTGGGACAGAAGGACGATAGAGGCCAAGAACGAGCTATCTATTACCTCAACAAAAGATTCAGCAGCAGTGAACATAAGTACACTCTGATCAAAGAGACGTGTTGTGCTTTAGCGTGGGCTTCCATGAGGTTACAACATTACCTCCATGGTCACACAACCCATCTCATATCCCGCGCGGATCCTCTCAAGTACGTGTTCAATAAACCCATGTTAAATTGTCGGCTGTCCAGATGGCAGTTGATCCTACAATAATTTGACATCTTATATCTGACTCAAAAGTCTATCAAAGGTCAAGGAATTGCGGATCAACTGGCCGCCGCACCTTCAGGGGATTTCAAACCCTTGGAAACATATTTCCCCGATGAAGGAGTAATGACAGTTCAGCAACACCATCAGTACGATACACGCCAATTATGGAAGATGTATTTTGATGGAGCTGTTAATATGGAAGGTTCTGGAGCTGGAGCTGTTCTAGTATCTGGTACGGGGGAGTAGTATCTCGTCGCCGTCAAATTGCAGTTTGTCAGCACCAACAACACAGCTGAGTATGAAGGCTATCTCATGGGGCTAAAACTTGTCCGTTCAATGGGCATCAGGTGGTTATCTGTCTTTGGAGATTCAGAGTTGGTAATCAGACAATCCACCGGAATCTATCAAACCAAGGAACTACATTTGCTGCCTCACCATCAGCAAGTTTTACAGATGGTTTTGGAGTTCGAAGAAATCTCCTTTCTACACGTTCCTAGTTGTGACACCCCCAAATCTGGTTACTTCATTTCCACCAAATTTGGTGCTCATTTATCAAAAACTATTATATCTAACTACCCATATTCAAAGGATAAAGACATAATTTAATTAACTTAAACAATAATCTCTCCCATTAAAGGGTTACATCAAAATCTCAAAACAAATCCCAGGTAATCTACCTTAAAATTATTACATCAGTTTGCGGAATACATTATAAAATAAAACAAATCTTAAAACTTCAAGCATTTAAATAAACTTTAAACAATTCTCCATCACTTAGACATCTTGTCCTTTCCCTTGCTAGTAGATGGATCATCACCTCTTTCAACTTTAGCTGCATTGTTTAATTACAAGAGTGGGCAAACAATTGCTCACTGACATAAAGATAGTATAATAAAAACATGAGAGTGAACAACGAATACTGAATAATAAAGAACTTGTTCTACGAATCAAAATAGAAAACAACTTCAAACTTTAATTATATGAGGGTCTTAAGGCCACGAACTATGTCAACGGTGTTTAGGTATTATTACCTTAACCTCAACAATCATTAGACTGTACAGACTCTTCTTAACATACTCAAGGGGATCAGCCCTTTGTACCATGTATTGTGCACAAATATCTAAACGTTACACGTACAAAATCCCCTATGTTAGGGTTGTTCGTCTCAGTTTGAATTTAGAATTTTCGCACTAAAGAAAGTTTAGATTGGAACTAGCTTATCAGTGTTTCTTGAATTTTAAAACACTTATTCAATTTCCATAAATAAAGATTTAATGCAAGAATGTATAACTGAACAAGGCTATCAAAATCAAAGATCGGATATCAACCATATATAAATGAATAAGCTTGATATATATGCAAAGTATTATATTCAATAAATTAAAACAATCTCCTTTGAATCAGTGTGTTAGAACAATATATGTTTTGAATACTAATAACAAGAAATGAAAATGTGAAACTCATTCGATGTAACGAATTAGGTTACATGAACTTATTCAATCATTCATCAGAATAGAATCAATAGTCTTGCTCAATGACAAATATAAGATTTAGAAACTTGCACAATTATGAAAGTAGAGTTAGAGAACTTGCCTTGTTTGTAAGCTACACAAATGTAATATAATCTTCAATTACCCTACATATATCATTGAAATCGCAATCACAATTAGTTGCATGAATATTAGCTTTTAGGGGTTTAAACCATCATTTAGGTCATGACCCTAACCTAGAACCTAACCATTTAGGTTAACATATTTAACGCCTCTGAAATCACAAATTGATCAACATAAACCTTATCGTTTATCTATAACTTTTGAGAACATCACTTTTAGTTTCATCTTATAACTTATTTAAATAATAACTTAGAATCTTCACACGTTGAATTACAACATCTTACAATCTTGTTGTTGTAGTTCCTATTGTGTCTCGACATCATTAACGTGAATGCTAGACTAATATAAGTCCGATACATATAACCTACAAATAGGCAGAAGTCACTGCCTGGGCTCAGGGCACAGCGCAGCTGCGTTGTCCCTTGCCTTGGCACCGGCACAGCTGCGCTGGTGCTCGACTGCAGAAAGCCCAATGGCGCAGCTACACAGTTTTTTGCCTTGGCACCGGCCCAGCTGTGCCGGTGTTAAGACAGACGCAGAGACGACAGTGAACAGTAGCCGTTTTTAGCCCAACAAACACAAATTTTACCCATCAAACGGTGAAATTAGCACATCCAACTGATATAAAACTAACACATACATGTTTCCTCACATATTCATTAACTTAGAACAATTAAACATTAAATTAAACTATTTTAATTCCTTAAATTTCATGTTTTCTCATGAAAACTCCATTTTTGACACCTTTAGCGAATTTGATCACCACGAATTCGTTTTTCAATCAATTGACATAATTTAAACTGGGTTGTTTCGTTTCTTAACATATTATCATAATCCAACAATAAATTACAGATTACATCATATATTGAACAAGAAATTTTGTACTTTCTATGGCCATATTATAAGAACACAAACACTGTGATTTTCTTTTCTTCCTCAGCCCAATTTCTCATGAATTTGATAACAAATAACATGTAAACATGATAATCAATAGATTTTTGAAATTCTACAAGAACATGTATACATCACAATTCTCGTGATTTCACATTGTATCAAAAAGATATACACATATACAACTAAAACTAAAGAATAATAATAGGAATAGTTTATACCTGGATTAGTGAATGCTAGACAAAGATGATAACCTCTCAAAACCATTGTGATCTTCTAAAATCTGTGTTCTCTTCTTCCAAGCTCTCTCTCTCTCAACACTCTTCTCTTTCTCCTTAGCCAATTACGAGAATAAGAAGAAACTAGATGCTAGCCTTAGGTATAATATGTGTAAACATAAACTGAAACCCACGTTCTTTTTTAGTTATAAAACCCAACAAGCGTCAGCTCAAATAAGCCAAATGCCACAAAGCCCTGTTTGGCTCACCAGAACCTCTCCCAACTAAATTATTTTAATAACATTTATATTTTATAGTTTTATGTCACACTTTTAGTTGATTAATTTAAATAACTTAGTTTAGTTAATTTAAATAACTTATAATACTAATAATAAAAATCTTATTATCATTAATAAATAATTACATATCTAATTTAATTAATAAATTAGACACATCACTATATTTAATTTATTTATTTCCTTTAAATTAAATAATTCATTTAATTTAATTATTTTCTTAAATATTGAACAATTGATTTAATTTAATTATTTCTTAAATTAAATCCTTCAATAAAATTATCATTACTTATTTTCCTTAATAAATAAATTATTTAAAATATTTATTTAATTCAATAAATATTTAAATTAAATTATAAATTTCTCGATCGTTATATCCTTCCCTCCTTAAAAGGATTTTGTCCCCAGAATCATAACTCGAAAAATTCATTCATTACATTCTTCCTTCCTTAACAAGATTCTGTCCCCAGAATCGCTATACAAAATCAAGTAAACAACTGAGGATAATTCTTCATCATAACATTTTCAAGTTCCCACGTAGCTTCCTCAACATTATGGTTCCTCCAGATTACCTTAACAGAAGGTATCACCTTATTCCTTAGTACTTGCTCTTTTCTGTTAACAATTTGAACATGGACTTCTTCATATGTTAAGTCTCTCAAACTGTAAGGGCTCATATTCTATAACATGCCTATAATCAGGCTTATATGGTCTCAATACTGAGATGTGGAAAACAATATGGATATGCATTAACTCTGGAGGTAAGGCTACCTCGTACGCCACTTCGCCAACCCGTCAAAGAACTTCGAAAGAACCTATAAACCTATGGCTTAATTTTCCTTTCTTGCCAAATCGATTTTTCCCCTTCCAGTGAGATACTTTCAAGAAAACATAACTACCAACATCGAATTCCTGATTTTGTCGGTGCTGATCGACATATTTCTTCTGTCTATCTTGTGCTACTATCAATCTTGCTCGAATCACTTTGATGATTTCGACGGTTTGTTGCACCAACTATGGACCCAATAGTTGACGTTCTCCTACCTCATCCCAGCATAACGGAGTTCTGCATTTTCTGTCATATAACATTTCGTATGGCAGTATGCCAATACTCGCGTGATAACTATTATTATAGGAAAATTCAACCAACGGTAAATGATCATCCCAATTTCCCTTGAAATCCATAATACATGCTCTGAGCATATATTCTAGTGTTTGGATGGTTCTCTCGCTTTGTCCGTCGGTTTGAGGATGGTATGCTGTGCTCATTGTAAGACCCCAACTTTTCGAATAAAGATTAAATTTTCTCGAAATATATTTTTGAATATTATGGTGTGAATTTGATATAATATTATAGTTGTAGGTAATATTTACAAATTTTGCAAAGTACGTAAGTTGTTATATAATATTCGATTGGTCGGGAAATATTCATTTTAACAGAGAATATTCGTACAACGGCACAATCATTGGTGGACCCCCACAACGGAATTATTGTCGGATTGAGAAAACGACAAAAATACTTTATGAAAATAACGGCGGAAGTTTTACCGTTAACTGTTGAAACACCCGGTGTTAAAAGTACAGTAATACGCGTGGTTGCATAGTAGCACACGGTATTGATTATTGATGCTTACGTGAGAAGTCACTCAGTTATACTTAATTATTGCTACAGTAATTGCTGCATCATATCTATCATATTATGGATTCAATTATGGTCAGTATCATCTGCATAAAATGTTTTTTATTAAATCAATACTTGAGACGACAAAGTTATTCATATTATAAACTGTAATATTTACAATGTCTAGAGGTTCTATTAAGGAGAGGTTTGGTCACCTAATTGCGCGCCAATAGGGAGAAATCCTTATTGAAAAGCCCCCTCTTTCTTGGGAACGACCTGGTTGATAAATATTGTGAGTTATAATATTAATGATGAATGTTTTTCGGAGTTGAATTTGGAAACGCGGACGTGATATTTGAGTCCAGAACGACGAAATTAGTAAAAATAGTCTATAAACAAAAAATTTTCCAGGATTCAATATTTGGTCAAAAAGTCAACAGTTGACTTTTTAGGGAAAAGTCAAACTTCAAAATTTCAAAATTTATATTTTTGATAAAAATAGTTTCATTATGTTGGAATTGTTTGTGTTAATGAAAATCGACATTTATTCCGATGATAATTGATGTCTAGGGGTTATGTTGATAAATCGGATAATTTATCGGATAAATGAGCAATTAATTGCTACTAATTCACATGCTTATATAACTATTTATTCACATATGTGTACTATTGAATCACATTATTTACTATTAGGGGAGTTGGTGCAAGATTGATAATACTTGCATGACTAAGTTAAAAATTGAGGTATAGATGGAGGTACTATACTGTAATTCGTATTTTTCACATGATTATACTATTGATTCACATGATTGAACTATTGATTCACATTATTTACTATTAGGGGAGTTGGTGCAAGATTGATAATACTTGCAGGACTAAATTATAAATGAAAGAAAAGTTGGAGGTATTGTACTATAATTTTCGAGCCCCAAAACGTGCAATTATCAAAACTATATTTTTCTATAAATAGAAGATCATTCTTCCTTCATTTCTCACCAATTCACAAAAGCTTTAGAGCGATTATTATAGAGAGACATTATAGAGAGAAATAAGAAGAGAAATCTGCTACCTCACTATTCCAGTATCCAGTTTTTCCAAGGTAGGGAGTATTATTTCTTTCTAATCTATGAAGAGAACTTCTGTTATTCCATTCTTATTATTCTGTTGGAATAACCTGTATACGCGGGCTACCCTATACTTGGTGAAATTCTTCTGTTGTTCAATTCTTTATCATTCTGTTGGAACATCCTGTCTGTGCGTTCTACGCCGGACCTAGTTCCGTCTTTATTATTCTGTTAAAATGTCCTGTATGTGCGTTCTACGCTGGACTTGGTTCCGTCTTTATTATTCTGTTGGAATATCATGTCTGTGCGTTCTACGCCGGACCTGATTCCGTCTTTATTATTCTATTGGAATATCTTGTCTGTGCGTTTTACGCCGGACCTGATTCCGTCTTTATTATTCTGTTGGAATATCCTGTCTGTGCGTTTTACGCCGGACCTGATTCCATTATTTACTATTCTGTTGGAATAACCTGCCTGTGCGGTCTATCGCATGCCTGGTGATTTCTTTTGTTATTCCATTCCTTTTTATACTTAGTTGGTTAAAGTTTTGACTTCTATACTCCATGAAATTAGTGAAATATCCTTGATATTTGCGCTTCATCCAGTATCTTTTCATGAAAACATTCTTCTGAGCATTCTTGAATTTTACTCTACAAAACAGTATCATGTTGACAATTTGGACATTATTAGATCCTGGATAAAATAATTCTTGAACTTGTTTTATTGAATTCTTATATCATTGTCATCATCCTCATGTTTATATTTTGTTGAAAGTCATCTGTGGCCTATAGTGCATAGATGGACTTGGTATGATTATGACCAGGTATTATTCGGTGTAATCATGACCGTAATATTACAAATGATGTAGAAAAAGTCATCATTGGCCCGTAGTGCATTGATGGACAGTTGTTGGCATGATCATGACCATTAATGAATACACAAATATTCTTGGCTCGTAGTGCATGGATAATTGTGGTCGTGATACTAAAGAATATCCTTGGCCGTAGTGCAGGGGTGATTCGATGATGTGGATTATTTATTAAGTTGAGTCCCAGCGATAAAAGTGATGAAAAACCTTTTAAATCATAAAAGATAGTAGATTTTATTCTCTACTTGACTCTTTTAATGGATTGCTTGTTCCGCTGCAATTAAACTTGATGGTTGTTATATTGCATCAGTTTAACAATGTTGAAGGCTAACGATAATATATTCTGCATTATCTTAGTCATAATATTTCCTACTGGGCTAGTTGAGCTCACCCTTTTACTTTTATTGTTCTCTTCAGGAAATGAGAACGTACCAGGGACTAGTCGGGGAACGGAGTGACGGACCAGATGATAGCATTAGTAGTCCTCACTATTAAGTGAAATAGTGGAAAATAAATGTAATAATATTGAATTTGAGTTTGAATATTGTCTAGACGACAATAGTTGTATTAAAACTCACAGCTTATGTTTTGTCGTATTGTACACGACAGTTGTATTATTAAGTTGTATTTGACTTTATGTACCATGTAAGTGGCGACCCAAGATGGGTGACGTATACCTAATTTTGGGGGCGTCACAGTTGGTATCAAAGCTTAGGGATATGATCCCTGGCTAAGATGTGAGACTAGACCTAGGAGGGGAGAGACGGGGAATTCCTTCGCTAGTATGACCTACCTAAGTTTATTTGGTATTTGATTGGTCAGTCAGAGTATAGTGATAATATGTTACATGTCAATTAACCCTTGTTTTGTGTCAGTGTTTGAAAATGGCATCCGAGAATGTTGAGAACATCAGTGGAGCACAGGAGACCGTTGAGTCTCCACAGATTAATAACCAGGACAACGTGCATCAGGAAGGCGACAATCCTCATGCAAATAACAACACTAACCAAATGATGAACGATGGAATGTGACGCCCCCAAATTCTGACCTCCACTTGGTCACCCGAATTCGGTTCGTCACGTTCTCAAGATATTACCATAATAACTAAAATCACTCATTCACTGCGAAAGATCTAATTTAAAATAATATACAATGATTTATTATAATTATTCCCCCAAGTCTCGCAACCTACAATACTAAATAGATTACATAATAATATCGAATAAAGACTTATTACATAATCCTACTTAAGTTTAAACATAGTTTGCAAATAGTCTTATTGCAACATGATAGATTTAAACATAAAAGGGACAAGCTAGTCAGTAGCCTTGCCCTTGCCCTTGTCTTTCCCAGAGACACCTCCCTGTTCCGCCTTAGCTGAAAGGTTTTAAATAAGCAAGGATGAGCACAAATTGCCCAGCAAGTAATATACAACAAGGGTGTAGGATATAATATCACAAGATTTGAAATATCGAAGGGTTATTTCTAAGATAGTTCAAAGTGTCAGGATAACATCATGAATAAGGGATATGACAATTCAATATAATTCAACAGATGTATATGAATTCAACGGCTAACAGTGTATCCAACTGGATAATCACTTTATACTGAGCAGTCACTAAAGACCATTGAACTTTCACTAGAGTTACCAATATTAAATTGATAACCAAAGATATCAAGTACTATAGATGATCAGTCTACAATACTTCACGTTATGCATAACACCACAATAATATTTATTCATGTGTTGGGGTTTCCAACAACATACACTCCCCTTACCAAAAGGGTTGTTCAACTCAGTTTTCAAGATTTCCGCACCAATCAATTGGTTTGGACAGTTTTATTATAAACATGCATATAGTCTAGCCGAATCAAATGGCATCGACTTTTTCACAATATTCAAGATCAATACTAAATTTATCATGAACAATAGTTCTCACAAGGGTTTAAGCATATTAACTCATTTGCACGAGAAAGTAATATAACTTGTATTCAAAGAAATAAGTTTACGGTATTCGTCGAATAAAGAATGCAATTATACTTGCACAATAAGAGTAGGGTTCGGATACTTGCTCAATATAAAAGAGAGTAAGTTAGGGAACTTGCCTTAAGCGTTGATTACCACTTATAGCATAAAATCACCTCAACGAACTATATTATCCTATTTATGTATGTATAGGTACTCATTAGCCACACATCCTGACATAAATCTCAACATGCAATTATTACACATATATCTATCCATACACCTTAGAACTCATAGATGTATAATTCAGATTGTTCTTACTTTTAAAAACCTTAACAACATTTTAGCAAATTTAAGTCTCATATACTCATTTCATGTTTGTATACGTGAAACATTACTTGAGTTACGCATTCTATATTACGTCGTTCACACATACGTGCCAAGAAACTTTTAAATTAAGTTTATTCGGACACAGCTAGTATAACCCTCTACTTAAAATTTTAGTTTAGTTCATGCGTGGGTAACATATATCAATTTGATAATATTTATCAATTAATCCCGCCTTTCCCAATGTCACAATGTTGTTTCCAAATCCGAAGACATCCCGCCACGTTCGAACCCGAAGACATCTTACGAAGTCGAAGACTTCATCTCCGAACCCGAAGACACCTTCTATCATTTTACTTGTTTAATCAATTGTTCACTTGGTTTTATTTATCCATGTCTCATTACATAAATAAAGTATTCTTACCTTACTTAGTATTAATATTATATTTTTATCTTGTTATTAATCTTATTTTATCTTATTATATCCAAAAAAACAAGTCTTGACCCGTTTGACTCGACCCGAACCAAACTGACTCAACACTGAAAATGGCCTAGCGCCTAGGCGCTTGAAATAAGCCTGGGTTGAGCGCCTAGGCGCTCCCCTGCAGAAGCAAAAATTCGATTTTTTCAACATTTTCAGTTTTGACCCTTTTTGATTCAATCTTTCATAACTTGCTCATTTCATATCCAAATGAGTTCAAACCACTTCCATTATCTCATAAACTTACATATCTTCAATATGCGATATCTTGAACAATTTTTCAAAATATTTATTTAATCAAATTATTTACTTTTCCAAGCAAAGGTTCTCATGCTAGCTTGTCTTACCAATTATTTTGCTACGAGTTCGTTTTATGACCGAATTTGATGATTCAACTTGTGTTATGATCGTATTTCATATATGCTTAATATAACATTTTAGAATTACACATATCTCTTACATATGTTAATCACGATTATCAAACGTTCAAGCATACTAAGCTAGGTTTCATGCTCACATGCTTTTACATGATTCATTTTAACTTAGATCACATACCAAGCCATATAAATCACATATTCTCCTTCCAATACTCATCATTATACTTTTATATCCATCATGATCACACAACACATAAACTTCCCACAATCAAGCATGCATTCTTACTAATATCTACACATACTAACTTAGTTTGCCAAAATAAAGCTAGATTATGAATCTTACTTCTTGTAGGCTTTCTTCCTCTTGGCTAGGAACCTTAAGTAGTTCTCCACCTTTGCTTCTCCTTCTTGAACTCCTCTTGAACCACCAAAGTGCAAGAGTTCCTCTAAAATCCTTCTACTTCCCTCAATTTCTCTCTAGCTCTTATTATACTACTAACACTTATGAAATTTCAAGTAAATGAAGCAATGAACTAGGATGGGTTATATTTATAGGAAAGTTCTATGTATACAATACATGTACTAATACTTGGTATAATACTTGTATATGTACACCCAACTAGGTATTAACCATGGTTAAAAGGTGATTAGGTAAAAAGAATTACCAACTCCTTCACCAACTATGTCCTTCTTCATCATGAGCCCACATGGGATTGCTTGTAAGAATTTTTTTTTTGTGCAACAAAAATCATCACTTAGGCTTAATAGGGCCAAAATTTCGGCCATGAGGGGTAGCATTCCATATGTTGCACTTTCATTCCATCATTTGTACCATGTGCTAGCTTATTGCTACCTTTACACATACATCTCTACACCTATATACATCTCTACACCTATATATATATATATATTCCTATATATATAAGTATACTTATCTTATATATGTATTTATATAATCCATATACATTGGGTTTGTCCAAATTAATATTTGAATTGGGCTAGGTACAAACACTTATACACATTGGGTTAAACATTAGTCTACCAATTAAAATTCTTGGGCTAAACTCCCAACTATGCAAGTATGTTACAATAATAATGTTGGGCTTGGATTTATCCTAGATCCAACACTTCATTAAGTTATCCATCAATTAATCTCATTAAGAATTTAATTACACCACAAAAGACTTTACACTTAAGCTTAATCAATCGTAACCAAGCTTATCAATATTATCAATAAATTTCTTAATCCTTTCAAACATGATTCAATTAAATTTTCATTTTCACCTTTCATGACCCACCAAAATATATATGTGTTCAAAATAAATATTCAAACACTTTTATTTCTAATTTATAAAAATCTCGGGTATTACATCCTCCCCCCTTATAAAAATTCCGTCCCGGAATTGCTACAAGGTTACACAAATAGATTGGGATAGTCCATCCTCATCTTATCTTCTAACTCCCATGTTGCCTCCTCGACATCATGGTTACGCCAAAGTACTTTTACAGAAGAAATGACTTTGTTCCTTAAAGTTTGCTCTTTCTTATCCAGAATTTGGACAGGAATTTCTTCATATGCTAAGTTCTTCTCCACCTGAATGGGTTCATAAGAAATCACGTGCTTGTAGTCTGGCTTGTACGGACGCAACACGGATATGTGAAAAACGTTATGGATACGCTCCAACTCGGGTGGTAGTGCAACTTTGTATGCTACTTCGCCCACTCGCTTGAGTACCTCGAACGGTCCTATGAATCTTGGACTCAGTTTCCCTTTCTTGCCGAAACGGATCTTTCCCTTCCATGGAGATACCTTCAAAAATACAAAACTACCGATTTCAAAATCGCGGTCTTGCCGATGCAAATCTGCATACTTTTTCTGGCGATCTTGAGCTGCCACAAGTCTAGCCCTTATTACTGTCACCACATCCACGGTTTGTTGTACTAACTCTGGTCCGAGTATTCGTCGTTCACCGACTTCATCCCAACATAATGGCGTCCTGCACTTCCTTCCGTAAAGAGCTTCGTACGGTGGCATGCCGATACTCGCATGGTAACTATTATTATATGCAAATTCGACTAAGGGTAGGTGGTCGTCCCAATTTCCCTTGAAGTCCATCACGCAAGTTCTAAGCATGTCCTCTAGCGTTTGAATTGTCCGCTCACTCTGTCCATCTGTCTGAGGATGATAAGCTGTACTCATCCTCAACTGTGTTCCCATCCTCTCTTGCAAGCTTTTCCAAAACTTTGACGTGAAACGCGGGTCTCGGTCAGAAACAATCGATACCGGCACTCCATGTCTTGAAACAATTTCCTTTACGTACAGACTTGCTAACTGATTCAAACTGTAGCGGATCTTGATCGGTAGAAAATGTACGGTCTTTGTAAGTCGATCCACGATAGCCCAAATGGCATCCAAACCTTTCTGCGTGACCGGAAGTCCTACCACGAAATCCATCGTAATATGCTCCCATTTCCACTCTGGTATTTCTAACGGTTGAAGTAACCCACTCGGCCACTGATGCTCTGCTTTTACGCGTTGACAAGTCAAACATCTACCAACCCACTCTGCGACTTCCCGTTTCAAATTGGGCCACCAAAAATGTTGTTTCAAGTCTCGATACATCTTAGTGCCTCCCGGATGAATGGAATATGCCGTATTATGTGCCTCTTGTAGAATCTCTTCTCTTAACTCGGTTACCGCCGGTACCCACACTCTCTCTTCGAATCTTAAAATACCATCTTTATCTATTCGAAATTTTTCTTCCTCATTTTCCGCAATCCTCTTCCTGATCTTCTCACACTCTCCATCATTTTCCTGTGTTTCCTTTACTCTATCCAACAATGTCGGACGAGCTTCCATTGCAAATAACTTCTCTTCAGACCTCTCGGGTCCCTTTACTTCTATTTCCAACTTCTCCATATCTCTTATTAACTCCTCCTGAGTTGTTAGTTGAAACAATTTCTCCCTTCCTTTCCTGCTCAGAGCGTCGGCAACTACGTTTGCCTTCTCCGGGTGATAAAGAATCTCACAGTCATAATCTTTGATTAGTTCTAACCACCTCCTCTGACGCATATTCAACTCCTTCTGTGTGAAGATATATTTTAGACTTTTGTGGTCCGTGTATATCTCACATTTCTCTCCGTACAAATAATGTCTCCAGATCTTTAACGCAAAAACTACTGCCGCTAACTCTAAATCATGGGTAGGGTATCGTTTTTCGTAATCCTTTAATTGCCGTGACGCATATGAAATGACCTTGCCATGCTGCATTAGCACACAACCCAGTCCTCTATGCGATGCATCACTATACACCACGAATCCTCCCGTATCATCTGGTAGGGATAATATAGGGGCTTCACTTAATCTCTTCTTCAACTCTTGAAAACTCTCTTCATATATGTCGGTCCATACAAATTTCACTGTCTTCCTCGTCAGATTAGTCAACGGGGTCGCTATCTTAGAAAAATCTTGGATGAATCTTCGATAGTACCCTGCTAACCCTAGGAAACTCCTTACTTCCGTCGGTGTTTTCGGTTGTTCCAAACTACTTACTGCTTCAACCTTTTCGGGGTCTACTGAGATTCCATTCTCATCCACCACGTGGCCTAAGAATTGAACCTTCTTCATCCAAAATTCGCATTTTGAAAACTTCGCATACATCTCCTCCCTTTGCAGTGCCTCTAAAACAATCTTCAGATGTTCGGCGTGTTCTTCCTCTGTTTTTGAGTAAATCAAAATGTCATCGATGAAAACTACAACGAATTTATCCAAGTATGGCTTAAAAACTCGATTCATCAAGTCCATGAATGCTGCCGGAGCATTAGTTAAACCGAATGACATTACCAAAAACTCGTAATGTTCATAACGGGTTCGAAACGCAGTCTTTGGTATGTCCTCATCTCGCACTTTCAGTTGATGATATCCTGTTCGTAAGTCAATTTTTGAGAAACATTTTGCTCCTTTCAGTTGATCAAATAAGTCGTCTATCCTCGGTAATGGATATCGATTCTTGATCGTTACTCTGTTCAATTCTCGATAATCAATCCAGAGCCTCATCGATCCGTCCTTTTTCTTCACGAATAACACTGGTGCTCCCCAAGGAGACACACTCGGTCGTATGTAACCCTTATCTAATAACTCTTGAAGTTGTATCATCAATTCCTTCATTTCTACTAGCGCCATACGATATGGAGCTTTCGAAATCGGTGCCGTTCCCGGTGCTAAGTCTATTACGAATTCGATTTCTCTGTCTGGCGGAAGACCAGGCAGATCGTCTGGAAACACGTCTTGAAATTCATTCACTACGGGTATATCTTTAATCTCTACTCCCTTTTTCTGAGTATTTATGATGTAAGCTAAATAACCTACACATCCTTTCCTTAACAACTTCTTGGCCTGCATCATCGTAACACAACATGATTGCTTAAGCGATGAGCTACCATGAAACACTACCTTAGACTTACTCGGAGTCTGAAGGTTCACACACTTATTCTGACAGTCAATTATCGCTGCATGGTTATATAACCAATCCATTCCTAGTATTACGTCAAATTCTCCCAGTCTAATAGGAATCAAGTCTACGCTCAGTTCATGTTCTCTAATGTTTGCGTGACAATTTTGATAAACGTATTCTACAGGGATTATTTCCTTATTTGCAACCTCTATGTTCAAGGAATCTTCTAAACGTTCTCGGGGTGTACTAAATTTACTAGCGAATTCTTCAGATACAAAAGAACAGGTGGCACCCGAATCAAATAATACATAAGCATTTATATTATTGATTGGGATTATACCTGACACCACGTCCTTCGCAGCCACTGCGTCCTGGACAGTCATGTTAAAGGTTCGAGCAGTCGATCGGTTGGGTTGTGCAGGTCCACCAATCATTAACTTGCTCCCTCCTCCCTGGCCTCCGCCAGCTCCACTGCTTCCTTTCTTCGGGCAATCCTTGATCTGATGCTCTGTTGATCCACAAGCAAAACATCCTCGGATCTTCTTTGGCTTTGGGAAATTTGGCGAGATGTGCCCCTCTTGGCCGCAATTATAGCAAGTGGTCTTTCCTTTCCAGCATTCTCCCTGATGGTTTCTTCCACATTTATTGCAGGCTTCGTTCCTTTTCTTGAAGTTTCCCTGGTGACTCCCACCTTGGTTATTGTTTCGGTTGTTGCTGTTGTGGTTGTTGTTGTTGTTTTCCCATTTCCTTTTTCCCGAATTACATCCTCCGCTGCTGCTTCCTCCACGATGCTCGCTACCAGTGTTCTTATTCTTCTTCTCCTTGTGATATAGACTTAAGGCCTCACTGCCACCTTCCGCAATGACTGCCTTCTCCAACAGAGTCGTAAAGGAATCAATCTGAAAGACTGATACCTTATTATACAACCACGGCTTCAACCCTTGCTCAAAACGTCTCGCCTTCCTCTCCTCATCCATAACCTGGTGTTCTGCAAACCGCGCTAGTTCATTGAACTTAGCTGCGTACTGCGCCACTGTCATATCACCTTGTTTTAATTCTAGGAATTTTACTTCCATCCTACTCTTCATACTCTTCGGGAAATAGTTCTCGAAGAACAACGTAGTAAACCTCTCCCAAGTTATCGTTCCGTCCCCCGCTCTCTGCTGGTTAGTTTCCCACCAATAGTTTGCTTTGCCCCTCATCATGTATGTGGTAAATACAGTCTTCTGGTCTTCACCCACGTGTGCAATAGTGAAGGCCTTCTCGATCTCCTTGATCCAAGTTTACGCAACTATCGGGTCAGTAGTTCCCGTGAACTCTGGGGGTCCTACACTCTTAAAGTCTTTGAAGGTTGTTACTGGGACAGTTCGGGGAACGGGTGGTATAGGTTCGTTTCTTCCCCTCAAAGCTTCTCCCAATAAATCTACCAGTCGCTGTATCGGATCTATTGGACCTCTCTCATCGTTAACTGACTCTTCTGGAATAGGTATTCTACGTCTGGGCGGCATTTTCTGCATCACAAAATTTCATCTTATTATCCAACTATCATGTTCAGACATTTCCCAATTGAAAAGATCTAAAAGTGTACAACACGTTTCTGAAATAAGATCATTCATATTCATATGCCAAATGGTTACAATACATGCTCTTTTCTAGCATACTGCTATAAATGAAAGCACATATCCCCTAATATCACAAAAGACGGGGACAACACTAACTTACTACCCCTCTAATTTTCCAAAAGTTCGGGGTTTACCACTATCTCACATCTTACACAAAAGACTGAGATTTCAACAATATTTTAACAACACATAATTAAGAATACTACACTACTAAACTTTTTCCTCTAGACTCAATCTAACATCCCACACTCCATGGCGCTTGCATACTCCTTTTGTGTGATGTGTGCCACCATATCCCGACTTATGGTATGTCGGGTCTGTCCTTGCTCAGCGGGGTAGTGATTTACCCCATCGATCAATCTCTCCATGGCCGTGCGTAGAGCATAGCCCATCTTGTTCATCTTCCTCCTCTTGCATCGTACCTCATCTTCAAGATCACCTACTCTGTCATTAGAATCCTCCCACTTCTCCTCGAAGTGGATCCGATCCATCACTTCCATCTCTAACTGAGTTCAGAGAGCCTCCTTCTCCGCCTTCTCACTCAACGCCCTCTGTTCCAATTCTTCTAATTTCCCTGCCAACTCGACATTCCTTGCCACCGATCGGTGAAACAAGGCACCCATCTGGATCCCTGCCTCCTTACGGTGAGCAATTTCTACTTCCATCTCCTGCATTACTAGCTGCCTCTCAAGAGTCTCAGTTTCTAACTCTTCGACTCTACTCCCTAACTCCAAAATCCGCTCCTCATACTCTCCTAGCATCCGATCCTCAAAGGTAGTCCCGTCGGAGTCCTCCATGGGCTCAGGTTCCTCTTCCACGGGTTCCTCCTCCATAGGCTCCTCCTCAGGATCAGATTCCTCCGGTAGAGGCACCATCTCCTCCTCCTCATCATCGTCATAAATAGGGGCAACAACCGATATAGGCTCCGCTATCAAGGGTGCCTCATAGACTACGTGGATATCACGCGGCTCTTCCTCTACTACTCGGCTAGGTCCTCCCATGTCAGTCATCCTACAATCACCAACATAAGACAAAACAAACAACAACTACATCAGATTGTTAAATAAACATAAGTTCATTGTATAGAATGAAGTTACATTTCATGACACCCTGAGTCTCTCAGGGAAAACTCTACATGAGTTTTATCCCTCTTCCTAACTTCTAAGTTTTCTTAAGTTATAGTATAAGGATTCTCGTTTCCTAAGTTTTATAACTATAGCTCTGATACCAACCTGTGACGCCCCCAAATTCTGACCTCCACTTGGTCACCCGAATTCGGTTCGTCACGTTCTCAAGATATTACCATAATAACTAAAATCACTCATTCACAGCGAAAGATCTAATTTAGAATAATATACAATGATTTATTATAATTATTCCCCCAAGTCTCGCAACCAACAATACTAAATAGATTACATAATAATATCGAATAAAGACTTATTACATAATCCTACTTAAGTTTAAACATAGTTTGCAAATAGTCTTATTACAACATGATATATTTAAACATAAAAGGGACAAGCTAGTCAGTAGCCTTGCCCTTGCCCTTGTCTTTCCCAGAGACACCTCCCTGTTCCGCCTTAGCTGAAAGGTTTTAAATAAGCAAGGATGAGCACAAATTGCCCAGCAAGTAATATACAACAAGGGTGTAGGATATAATATCACAAGATTTGAAATATTGAAGGGTTATTTCTAAGATAGTTCAAAGTGTCAGGATAACATCATGAATAAGGGATATGACAATTTAATATAATTCAACAGATGTATATGAATTCAACGGCTAACAGTGTATCCAACTGGATAATCACTTTATACTGAGCAGTCACTAAAGACCATTGAACTTTCACTAGAGTTACCAATATTAAATTGATAACCAAAGATATCAAGTACTATAGATGATCAGTCTACAATACTTAACGTTATGCATAATACCACAATAATATTTATTCATGTGTTGGGGTTTCCAACAACATACACTCCCCTTACCAAAAGGGTTGTTCAACTCAGTTTTCAAGATTTCCGCACCAATCAATTGGTTTGGACAGTTTTATTATAAACATGCATATAGTCTAGCCGAATCAAATGGCATCGACTTTTTCACAATATTCAAGATCAATACTAAGTTTATCATGAATAATAGTTCTCACAAGGGTTTAAGCATATTAACTCATTTGCACGAGAAAGTAATATAACTTGTATTCAAAGAAATAAGTTTACGGTATTCGTCGAATAAAGAATGCAATTATACTTGCACAATAAGAGTAGGGTTCGGATACTTGCTCAATATAAAAGAGAGTAAGTTAGGGAACTTGCCTTAAGCGTTGATTACCACTTATAGCATAAAATCACCTCAACGAACTATATTATCCTATTTATGTATGTATAGGTACTCATTAGCCACACATCCTGACATAAATCTCAACATGCAATTATTACACATATATCTATCCATACACCTTAGAACTCATAGATGTATAATTCAGATTGTTCTTACTTTTAAAAACCTTAACAACATTTTAGCAAATTTAAGTCTCATATACTCATTTCATGTTTGTATACGTGAAACATTACTTGAGTTACGCATTCTATATTACGTCGTTCACACATACGTGCCAAGAAACTTTTAAATTAAGTTTATTCGGACGCAGCTAGTATAACCCTCTACTTAAAATTTTAGTTTAGTTCATGCGTGGGTAACATATATCAATTTGATAATATTTATCAATTAATCCCGCCTTTCCCAATGTCAGAATGTTGTTTCCAAATCCGAAGACATCCCGCCACGTTCGAACCCGAAGACATCTTACGAAGTCGAAGACTTCATCTCCGAACCCGAAGACACCTTCTATCATTTTACTTGTTTAATCAATTGTTCACTTGGTTTTATTTAATCATGTCTCATTACATAAATAAAGTATTCTTACCTTACTTAGTATTAATATTATATTTTTATCTTGTTATTAATCTTATTTTATCTTATTATATCCAAAAAAACAAGTCTTGACCCGTTTGACCCGACCTGAACCAAACTGACTCAACACTGAAAATGGCGTAGCGCCTAGGTGCTTGAAATAAGCCTGGGTTGAGCGCCTAGGCGCTCCCCTGCAGAAGCAAAAATCCGATTTTTTCAACATTTTCAGTTTTGACCCTTTTTGATTCAATCTTTCATAACTTGCTCATTTCATATCCAAATGAGTTCAAACAACTTCCATTATCTCATAAACTTACATATCTTCAATATGCGATATCTTGAACAATTTTTCAAAATATTTATTTAATCAAATTATTTACTTTTCCAAGCAAAGGTTCTCATGCTAGCTTGTCTTACCAATTATTTTGCTACGAGTTCGTTTTATGACCGAATTTGATGATTCAACTTGTGTTATGATCGTATTTCATATATGCTTAATATAACATTTTAGAATTACACATATCTCTTACATATGTTAATCACGATTATCAAACGTTCAAGCATACTAAGCTAGGTTTCATGCTCACATGCTTTTACATGATTCATTTTAACTTAGATCACATACCAAGCCATATAAATCACATATTCTCCTTCCAATACTCATCATTATACTTTTATATCCATCATGATCACACAACACATAAACTTCCCACAATCAAGCATGCATTATTACTAATATCTACACATACTAACTTAACTTGCCAAAATAAAGATAGATTATGAATCTTACTTCTTGTAGGCTTTCTTCCTCTTGGCTAGGAACCTTAAGTAGTTCTCCACCTTTGCTTCTCCTTCTTGAACTCCTCTTGAACCACCAAAGTGCAAGAGTTCCTCTAGAATCCTTCTACTTCCCTCAATTTCTCTCTAGCTCTTATTATACTACTAACACTTATGAAATTTCAAGTAAATGAAGCAATGAACTAGGATGGGTTATATTTATAGGCAAGTTCTATGTATAAAATACATGTACTAATACTTGGTATAATACTTGTATATGTACACCCAACTAGGTATTAACCATGGTTAAAAGGTGATTAGGTAAAAAGAATTATCAACTCCTTCACCAACTATGTCCTTCTTCATCATGAGCCCACATGGGATTGCTTGTAAGAATTTTTTTTTTGTGCAACAAAAATCATCACTTAGGCTTAATAGGGCCAAACTTTCGGCCATGAGGGGTAGCATTCCACATGTTGCACTTTCATTCCATCATTTGTACCATGTGCTAGCTTATTGCTACCTTTACACATACATCTCTACACCTATATATATATATATATATATATATATATATATATATATTCCTATATATATAAGTATACTTATCTTATATATGTATTTATATAATCCATATACATTGGGTTTGTCCAAATTAATATTTGAATTGGGCTAGGTACAAACACTTATACACATTGGGTTAAACATTAGTCTACCAATTAAAATTCTTGGGCTAAACTCCCAACTATGCAAGTATGTTACAATAATAATGTTGGGCTTGGATTTATCCTAGATCCAACACTTCATTAAGTTATCCATCAATTAATCTCATTAAGAATTTAATTACACCACAAAAGACTTTACACTTAAGCTTAATCAATCGTAACCAAGCTTATCAATATTATCAATAAATTTCTTAATCCTTTCAAACATGATTCAATTAAATTTTCATTTTCACCTTTCACGACCCACCAAAATATATATGTGTTCAAAATAAATATTCAAACACTTTTATTTCTAATTTATAAAAATCTCGGGTATTACATGGAATGTTTCGAGGCTTCATGCAATTCATGCAACATCAGGCGAGAGTGGTTCCTGTTCAAAATACAGGTGTAAACACAGGAAACTCTCGGACGGTCACCGCTAAACAGTTCAAGGAGCTGGGACCACCCGAGTTTATTGGAGAGCCTAAACCACTTAAGGCGAAAGCATGGATAAAGCAGATCACCAAGATATTTAATGTCTTGGGATGCTCCGAGGAGCAAAAGGTTCCCTTCGCCACCTCCATGTTGCGTGAAGAGTTAGATTACTAGTGGAAATCTATAAAACGTACCCCGCCTGACGCACTCAAGATGTCTTGGGAGAAGTTCCAAGAGCTATTCAATGACAAGTACTTTCCCGAAAGTATTCGTCACATGAAAGAGGTGGAGTTTATCAAGTTGGAACAAAATAATATTACCATGTCGCAATACGAGGCTAAATTTGTAGAGTTATCCCGGTTTGCATCCCTTTTGGTCGATAATGAGGAGCGAATGACACGAATATTTTTAAGAGGTTTGAAACCGGAGATACGTCAATTTCTTCTTTCTCATAAACTGTGTTTGTACTCAGATGTTGTAAATAGGGTTCAGTTATTGGAGCGCGGTAACGAGTCAACGCAACCAAGGGAAAGCAGCAGGCAGCATGAAAATACCAGTGGTAACAGTCATCGAAACGGTGACAACAAGCATGGAGGGAATCAACATGCCAGAAATGGTAACCACTTCGGTGGTAATCATGGCCAAGACAGTAAAAATGGACATTTCAAGAAAAGGAGATTCAATAAAGATGGAAAGATGTCAGCACCAGCAACCGTGGTTAAGGAAGGAGAACGACCACCTATCATATGCTTCAAATACAGAGGGGAGGGACATATCAGTCCAAACTGCGCGATGCCATCCAAAGCGTGCTATAATTGTGGAAGAGAAGGTCACCTAGCCCGATTTTGTCGTTCACCGAAGACAAGTTAAGCTAGGATGGAGGCACCAAAGGTCGTCCCAGAAAAGTCAAAACCGGTAGTGCAAGGGAGAGCGTTTGTTGTGACCTCCCAGAAAGTAAGGAACCTGAATGAGGTCATCACGGGTAAGCTTATCATAAACTCTAGCGAATTCTATACCTTATTTGATACCGGTTCTACCCATTCTTTTATTTCTCCTACTTGCGCTCAACGATTACATTTGACTACGGAGAAATTAGACTTTAACTTATCTGTTGAAACTCCATTAGGAGAAACCTTCATTACATCCACTGTTTATAAGTCTTGTTTGATTCAAATCGGTAATCGCACGTTACCTGTCGATCTTATCTCCTTAAAAATACTTGTATTTAACGTGATTATAGGGATTGATTGGTTAACTACTCATCATGCTAAAATTGATTATTTTCGTAAGGTTGTTAGCTTTCATATTCCTAATAAACCTATTATGTGAATTCAAGCGACCAAACCATTAAAATTAATCACGATCATCTCAAGCCACAAAGCTATTCGTTTATTAAAAAATTGATGTCAAACTTTCTTAACTCATATCACGGATTTAAACAAAAATACGTCAGATTTGAAGGATATTTCTATTGTTAATAAATTTCCTGACGTATTCCCTGAAGAACTTCCTGGCCCACCCCCAGAGCGTAAAGTTAAATTTTGTATCGACCTTGAACCTGGTACAAAACCCATTTCCAAAGCCCCATATCGAATGGCTCCTATTGAACTTCAGGAGTTAAAGACCCAATTGCAGGAATTATTAGACATTGATTTTATTCGTCCTAGTACGTCTCCTTGGGGTGCTCCTGTTCTATTCGTGAAGAAGAAAGATGGGAGTATGCGACTGTGTATTGATTATCGGGAGTTGAATCATGTCACCGTCAAAAATAGGTACCCATTGCCATGTATTGATGACCTGTTTGATCAATTACAAGGAGCATAATTTTTTTCAAAGATCGATCTTCGTTCTGGATATCATCAGCTGAAGGTTAAAACTGAGGATATTCCAAAGACTGCCTTCAGAACTTGGTACGAGCATTATGAATTCTTAGTCATGTCTTTTGGATTGACTAATGCTCATGTTGCCTTCATGGATATGATGAACCGAGTATTCAAGGAATATTTGGATCACTTTGTGGTCGCCTTTATTGATGACATCCTTATTTATTCCAAAAGTCGTGAAGATCATGAGCAACACTTGAGGCTGATACTCCAAAAGCTTCGTGAATATAAGCTTTATGACAAGTTAAAGAAATGTGAGTTCTGGCTTGAGGAAGTAGCATTCCTTGGGCACGTAGTATCAAGTCATGGAATATCCGTTGACCCGACAAAGATTGAAGCTATTCAAAGCTATGAGCAACCCAAATCAGTGACCGAAGTACGTAGCTTTCTCGGTTTAGCTGGTTATTATCGGAGATTCGTGGAAGGATTTTCTCGAATCGCTACTCCATTAACTCAGCTGACTCGAAAAGATACAAAGTTCGGTTGGAGCGAGGAATGTGAGAAGAGTTTTCAAGAACTCAAAAGGAGACTCATTTCAGCACCTGTTCTGACAATACCATCTGGTTCGGAGGGATTTGTCATCTACAGTGATGCTTCGGGCAAAGGGTTAGGATGTGTTCTCATGCAACATGGGAAAGTCATAGCCTATGCCTCAAGACAACTCAAAGAATATGAGAGAAATTATCCTACTCATGATCTAGAGTTGGTAGCTGTTGTTTTTGCACTTAAAATTTAGAGGCATTACTTGTATGGAGAGAAAGTGGAGATCTTTACGGATCATAAAAGCCTCAAATATTTTTTCACTCAAAAGGAAATCAACATGCGATAACGACGTTGGCTTGAACTGTTGAAAGATTATGATCATACTATCCAATACCATCCTGGAAAAGCGAACGTGGTAGCTGACGCATTGAGTAGAAGATCATATGCGGGTACGAGTGTAATATTCACAACACAAAAGCCCATTTTGTGTGACTTGCAAAGGATGGAGATAGAGTTAAAGACTCCAGGGACCCATGTGATGATGGCGAATATACGAGTAGAACCGACTTTAATTGATAAAGTTAAAGTTGCTCAAGTTACAGATCCGGAGCTGATGCGTATGAGGAAGAAAGTGTAAGAAGGTGCTATGCCGGAAGCAAGAATCGATGAGGAAGGAATACTTCGAGTCAACTCCAGACTTTGTGTTCCTAACGACCCTGATTTAAAGTATAAAATCATGATGGAGGCAAACAATACACCGTTTGCAATCCATCCTGGGAGTACCAAAATGTATCGTGATCTTCGACAGACATTTTGGTGGATCAATATGAAGAAAGAGATAGCAGAGTTTATGTCAAGGTGTTTAACTTGTCAACGAGTCAAGGCGGAGCATCAAGTACCAAAAGGTCCATTGCAATCACTTGAAATTTCAGAATGGAAGTGGGAATACATTACTATGGATTTCGTTACTGGTCTTCCCAAGGTTTCTCAAGGCATAGATGCAATTTAGGTCATTGTTGACAGATTGACCAAGTCTGCTCATTTCTTACCTATATGAGAAACTTATACACTTGAACATCTTACTCGTATGTACATAAACAAGATTGTAAGACTGCATGGTATGCCAGTATCCATAGTTTCTGATCGAGACCCAAGATTCACTTCAAGATTTTGGGTTAGTTTGCAAAAAGCTATGGGCACGGATTTACGATTTAGCTCGGCATATCATCCTTAGACGGACGCGCAGTCGAAGAGAACCATTTAAACTCTTGAAGATCTATTAAGACTCTGTGTCCTTGACTTCAAAGGAAGTTGTGATAAGTTCCTACCATTGGTGGAGTTTTCCTACAACAACAGTTATCAAGCAAGTATTGACATGGCTCCATTTGAGGCGTTGTATAGAAGAAAGTGTCGTTCTCCAGTATGCTGGGATGAGGTGGGTGAAGCAACATTGTTGGGACCGGAGTTGGTACGTATGACTACGAAAAAGATTCAAACGATCCGACAACGTATAAAAACCTCACAAGATCGACAAAAGAGTTATGCTGATCTTCATCGAAAGGACGTGGAATTCGATATTGGAGATCATGTATTATTACGTGTTGCTCCATGGAAGGGAGTTACGAGATTTGGAAAGAGAGGAAAGCTCAACCCTCGATTCATTGGCCCATTTTTAATCCTCGATCGAGTAGGAACTGTGGCGTATAGACTCGCTTTACCGCCAAGTATGTCTCGTGTTCATAGCATTTTTCACATATCCATGTTACGTAAATATGTGAAAGACCCGAACCACATTATTGAGTTAGAACCAGACAAAATAGAGGAAGATTTAACGTATGAAGAGATTCCTGTTAAAATCTTGGATAAGAAGGAACATATTCTACGCTCCAAGGTTATACGTCAAGTCAAAATTTTGTGGAGAAACCACGATGTTGAGGAAATGACTTGGGAATTAGAATCTGAAATGAAATCAAGGTATCCTCACCTCTTCGACATACCAGGTACGCACCCTAATTTCGAGGATGAAATTTTATAAGAAGGGGAGGTTGTAAGACCCCAACTTTTCGAATAAAGATTAAATTTTCTCGAAATATATTTTTGAATATTATGGTGTGAATTTGATATAATGTTATAGTTGTGGGTAATATTTACAAATTTTGCAAAGTACGCAAGTTGTTATATAATATTTGATTGGTCGGGGAATATTCTGTTTTAACAGGGAATAATCGTACAACGACACAATCATTAGTGGACCCACACAACAGAATTATTGTCGGATTGAGAAAACGACAAAAATACTTTATGAAAATAACAGCGGAAGTTTTACCATTAACTGTTGAAACACCCGGTGTTAAAAGTACAGTAATACGCGTGGTTGCATAGTAGCACACGGTATTGATTATTGATGTTTACGTGAGAAGTCACTCAGTTATACTCAATTATTGCTACAGTAATTGCTGCATCATATCTATCATATTATGGATTCAATTATGGTCTGTATCATCTGCATAAAATGTTTTTTATTAAAGCAATACTTGAGATGACAAAGTTATTCATATTATAAACTGCAATATTTATAATGTCTAGAGATTCTGTCAAGGAGAGGTTTGGTCACCTAATTGCGCGCCAATAGGGAGAAATCCTTATTGGAAAGCCCCCTCTTTCCTGGGAACGACCTGGTTGATAAATATTGTGAGTTATAATATTAATGATGAATGTTGTTCGGAGTTGAATTTGGAGACGCGGACGTGATATTTGAGTCTGGAACGACGAAATTAGTAAAAATAGTCTATAAACACAAAATTTTCCGGGATTCACTATTTGGTCAAAAAGTCAACAGTTGACTTTTTCAGGAAAAGTCAAACTTTGAAATTTCAAAATTTATATTTTTGATAAAAATAGTTTCATTATGTTGGAATTGTTTGTGTTAGTGAAAATCGACATTTATTCCGATGATAATTGATGTCTATGGGTTATATTGATAAATCGGATAAATGAGCAATTAATTGCTACTAATTCACATGCTTATATAACTATTTATTTGCATGTGTACTATTGAATCATATTATTTACTATTAGGGGAGTTGGTGCAAGATTGATAATACTTGCATGACTAAGTTAAAATTTGAGGTATAGATGGAGGCACTATACTGTAATTCGTATTTTTCACATGATTATACTATTGATTCACATGATTGAACTATTGATTCACATTATTTACTATTAGGGGAGTTGGTGCAAGATTGATAATACTTGCAGGACTAAAATATAAATGAAAGAAAAGTTAGAGGTATTGTACTATAATTTTTAAGCCCCAAAACGTGCAATTATCAAAACTATATTTTTCTATAAATAGAAGCTCATTCTTCCTTCATTTCTCACCAATTCACAAAAGCTTTAGAGCGATTATTATAGAGAGAAATTATAGAGAGAAAGAAGAAGAGAAATCTGCTACCTCACTATTCCAGTATCCAGTTTTTCCAAGGTAGAGAGTATTATTTCTTTCTAATCTATGAAGAGAACTTCTGTTATTCTATTCTTATTATTCTGTTGGAATAACCTGTATACGCGGGCTATCCTATACTTGGTAAAATTCTTCTGTTGTTCCATTCTTAATCATTCTGTTGGAACATCATGTCTGTGCGTTCTACGCCGGACCTGGTTCCGTCTTTATTATTCTGTTGGAATATGATGTCTGTCCGTTCTACGCCGGACCTGGTTTCGTCTTTATTATTCTGTTGGAATATCCTGTATGTGCGTTCTACGCTGGACCTGGTTCCGTCTTTATTATTCTGTTAGAATATCATGTCTGTGCGTTCTACGCCGGACCTGATTCCGTCTTTATTATTCTATTGGAATATCTTGTCTGTGCGTTTTACGCCGGACCTGATTCCGTCTTTATTATTCTGTTGGAATATCATGTCTGTGCGTTTTACGCCGGACCTGATTCCATTATTTACTATTCTGTTGGAATAACCTGCCTGTGCGGTCTATCGCATGCCTGGTGATTTCTTTTGTTATTCCATTCCTTTTTATACTTAGTTGGTTAAAGTTTTGACTTCTATACTCCATGAAATTAGTGAAATATCCTTGATATTTGCGCTTCATCCAGTATCTTTTCATGAAAACATTCTTCTGAGCATTCTTGAATTTTACTCTACAAAACAGTATCATGTTGACAATTTGGACATTATTAGATCCTGGATAAAATAATTCTTGAACTTGTTTTATTGAATTCTTATATCATTGTCATCATCCTCATGTTTATATTTTGTTGAAAGTCATCTGTGGACTATAGTGCATAGATGGACTTAGTATGATTATGACCAGGTATTATTCGGTGTAATCATGACCGTAATGTTACAAATGATGTGGAAAAAGTCCTCATTGGCCCGTAGTGCATTGATGGACAGCTGTTGGCATGATCATGACCATTAATGAATGCATAAATATTCTTGGCCCGTAGTGCATGGATAATTGTGGTCGTGATACTAAAGAATATCCTTGGCCGTAGTGCAGGGGTGATTCGATGATATGGATTATTTATTAAGCTAAGTCCCAGCGATACAAGTGATGAAAAACCTTTTAAATCGTAAAAGATAGTAGATTTTATTCTCTACTTGACTCTTTTAATGGATTGCTTGTTCCGCTGCAATTAAACTTGATGGTTGTTATATTGCATCAGTTTAACACTGTTGAAGGCTAACGATAATATATTCTGCATTATCTTAGTCATAATATTTCCTACTGGGCTAGTTGAGCTCACCCTTTTACTTTTATTGTTCTCTTCAGGAAATGAGAACATACTAGGGACTAGTCGGGGAACGGAGTGACGGACCAGATGATAGCATTAGTAGTCCTCACTATTCAGTGAAATAGTGGAAAATAAATGTAATAATATTGAATTTGAGTTTGAATATTGTCTAGACGACAATAATTGTATTAAAACTCACAGCTTATGTTTTGTCGTATTGTACACGACAGTTGTATTGTTAAGTTGTATTTGAATTTATGTACCATGTAAGTGGCGACCCAAGATGGGTGACGTATACCTAATTTTGGGGGCGTCACACTCATTCTCAGCTGTGTTCCCAAACATTCTTGTAGTCGTTTCCAGAAATTAGATGTGAAACATGGATCTCTATCTGACACAATGGACACAGGTACACCGTGTCTTGACACAATTTCCTTCCGTATAGTTTTGCTAACCGATCTAGGGTAAATCGAATCTTGATCGACAAAAAGTGTGTCGACTTCGTCAATCGATCAACAATCACCCAAACGGCGTCATACCCTTGCTGAGTCGTTGGAAGACCTACTACAAAGTCCATTGTGATATGCTCCCATTTCCATTCTGATATCTCTAATGGTTGTAACAATCCGCTTGGCCTTTGATGTTCAGCTTTAACTTTCTGACATGTTAAGAATTTCACCACACACTCAGCCACATCCTTCTTCATATTCAGCCACCAAAAATGATGTCTAAGATCCTGGTACATTTTCGTACTTCCAGGGTGAATCGAATATCTTGAGTTGTGAGCTTCACTCATAACTTCCTCTTTAACTTCCGGTATTGGCGAAACCCAAATTATTCCTTCAAACCGAAGTAACCCTTCCGAATCGATTTTGAATTTATTTTCCTTTCCTTCAGATATCTTCTATTTTATCTTTTCGCATTCTTCATCCTGAAGTTGTGCACTCTTCACTTTATCTACCAATGTTGAACTGTTTCCCACCTGGAACAACTTTTCATCGGTTTTTGTCGGATATTTAATTTCCAACTTCATTTTAGCCATTTCCGACACTAACGTATCATGAGCAGTCAACAACATTAACTTCTCTCATCCCTTCCTACTTAAGGCATCAACAACAACATTCACCTTTCCGGGATGATAGAAAATCTCGCAATCATAATCTTTTATTAGTTCCAATCATCTTCTTTGTCGCATGTTTAAGTCTTTTTGTGTAAAGATATACTTCAGACTTTTATGGTCAGTATATATCTCACACCTCTCTCCGTAAAGATAATGTCTCCAAATCTTCAGGGCAAACACCACTGCCGCCAACTCTAAGTCATGAGTCGGATACCCCTTCTCGTAATCTTTTAATTGATGTGATGCATACGTAATAACTATGTCGTTCTGCATAAGCACACAACCTAGTCCTTTATGTGATGCGTCACTATATACCACAAAATTTCCTATATCATCAGGCAATTACAACACAGGTGCTGAGCTCAATCTCTTCTTCAATTCATGAAAACTTTCCTCACATTTCTCCGTCCAAACAAACTTAACCGCCTTCCTGGTTAAATTCGTCAACGGGGTCGCGATCTTGGAAAAGTCCTGAATAAAACGCCTATAGTAACCTGCCAACCCTAAGAAACTCCTTATCTCTGACGGTATCTTCGGCTGATCCCAGTTTACTACAGCTTCAACTTTTGATGGATCTACCGAAATTCCGTCTTTATCAATAACATGCCCGAGAAACTGTACACGTTCTATCCAAAACTCACATTTTGAAAATTTTACGTACAACTTCACCTTTCTCAATGTCTCCAACGTCACTTTTAAGTGTTCAACATGTTCTGCCTTGGTTTTAGAATACACCAGGATATCATCAATAAACACCACCACAAATTTATCTAAGAATGGTTTAAACACCCTGTTCATCAAATCCATGAACGCTGCAGGTGCATTGGTTAAACCAAATGACATAACCAGAAACTCGTAATGACCATATCGAGTTTTGAATGCCGTCTTCGGTATGTCTTCTGTCCTCACCTTCAATTGATGATAACCACTCCTCAAGTTTATCTTCGAAAAATACCTCGCACCCTTCAGTTGATCAAACAGGTCGTCGATTCTTGGTAACGGATACTTATTTTTAATCGTAACCTTATTTAATTCTCTGTAATGAATGCAGAGCCGCATCGATCCATCTTTCTTCTTAACAAATAACACTGGCGCTCCCCATGGCGATACGCTCGGTTGGATATACTTATTGTCGAGCAATTCTTGCAGTTGCACCATCAACTCTTTCATCTCTACCGGGGCCATTCTGTATGGTGCCTTATATATCGGGCATGTTCCTGGTACTAAATCAATCACGAACTCAATTTGTGGATCTGGCGGAAGACCTGGCAAATCGTCTGGAAATACGTCTGCAAAATCTCTTATGATCGGTATCTCTTCTAACTTCGCACTTTTCTTTTGTGTATCAACTATGTAGGCTAAGTATCCTACACATCCTTGTCTTAACAACTTCTTGGCTTGCATCACCGTCAGATAACTTGCTTGTCGAGGTGATTTGCTGCCATAGAACACAACATTTGACGGAGTCATAAGGTTAACACACTTTCTTTGGCAATCAATCATTGCTCCGTGATTGAATAACCAATTCATTCTTAGTATAACATCAAACTCCCCCAGTCTAATTGGTATCAAGTCTACCCTCATCTCTTGACCCTTTATAACCACTTTACAATTCTTATATACAAATCTAACAGGAATCACTTCCTTATTCGCAATCTCTATACTTAAGGGAAATTCTAATTCTTCATGGGAAAAATCTAAGTTCTGAGTAAATTCATCTGATATAAATGAACAAGTATCACCCAAATCAAATAGTAAATAAGCATTAATACCATTAATCGGAATGATACCTGACACAACATCCTTAGACTGAACAGCATCCTGCACAGTCATATTAAAAGTTCTTGCAGTAGGTTGGCTTGACTAAGCTGGTACAATGGTAGTCAATGCACCACCACCATTGTTGTTTCCTTTTCCACCACTTGTACTTCCTGCTGGCTTCTTGGGACAATCACGAGCCATGTGATCCTTTGAACCGCATGAAAAATATGCTCCTTTCTTCGGACTAAAATAGTTCAATGCAATGTGTCCCTCCTGACCACAGTTGAAACACACTCGCTTTCCCTTCAAACATACCCCAGTATGATTCTTTCCACACGTCGCACAAGCTTCAAACTTTTTCTTCTGCTGACTTCCCTGATGTCCTCTCGTAGTCGAATTCTCGTTCCATTTCCTCTTCTGATGGTTACTTCCAACATTACTTCCAGCAGCCGTATTCTCGTTATCATTCTTCCTCTTCTTCTGACCTTGGTTATACTTGGTCAAGGTATCGCTTCCACCTTCCGCGATAATTGCCTTTTCCAATACAGCTGCAAATGTATTTAACTAGAACATTGAAACCTTGCTATACAGCCAGGGTTTCAATCCTTGTTCAAACCTTCTCGCCTTACGCTCATCCGTATTGACTTGATAAGTGGCAAAACTTTCCAACTCGTTAAACTTCGCAGCATATTCTGCCACCGTCATAGTTCCTTGCTTAAGCTCAAGAAATTGCACCTCCAATTGGTTCCGAGAACTCACTGGAAAGTACATTTCAAAGAACATCTGCTTAAATATATCCCACGCTAGCACTCCTTGTCCTCCACGAACTTTATTTACTTGCCACCAGTAGCTAGCTTCGGACTTAAGCATAAACATCGCGAACACAGTCTTCTGATATTCGTTAACTCTAGCAACGTCAAACACCTTCTCCATTTCCATGATCCAGGTTTGGGCTTCCACTGGATTCATAGACCCTTGAAACTCTGGCGGTCCAACTGCTTTGAATTCCTTAAAAGTGGTAACTTGAGCTTGCGATTGATTCGCAAGTGCTCCCATCAACAAGGCTACCAACTGCTGAACTAGATTAGCGTTGGTCTCATTGTTATTGTTAGTTGACCCTTCAGGAGGTACTTGCTGACGTGGTTGTCTTCTTCTAGGAGGCATTTTCTATTAAAATATACGCTTATTAGTTCATTACTCAAATTCTTGGGTATTCAAGGTTTAACTTAAACATTCCAAGATTGAAGCTTTAACACATTACATTTCAAATAAACTCTAATATTTTATTCATTCATAATGTTTTAAACATACTAAAGATAGCATATCTGCTATAACATCAACTTTCCTGAACTAAACCAGTTTCAGGATTACATACTCATACTATCTCTTTATTCATCTCAAAATAAGGGATTTAAAACTTTATTTATTCACATAATTAACCACATATTATTATCATCTCTTATTTCATATTAAGACGTCATAAGGCTTCTCGACGTTCCTCTTCCATGATGCGATATGCCGTCCTACGATCCATCACGAACCACGGCGAGTCTTCAAATTAAGGTGGGTAATAATGGACTCGATCCTGGGCCCTATCAATCACCGAATTAAAAGCATAATCCATCTCCTTCATCTTGGCTTTCTTCACTTGGACCTTAGCCTCAGCACGGTCTGCACGTTGAGTCGCCTTCATACAAGCATCCTCTCCTCTTGCACGCTTAGCTGACTCCTCTTTGAAGTCATCTTTCAGCTTTCTAATGTCAGTCTTCATCTTCTCGTTTACTGCCAACAGGTCTTCATGCTGACCCTTGGTATGAACTAGATCTCATTCCGTGTTTCCAAGTTTTAAGTCAAGTTCCTGAATCTCTACCTCCTTCTTTTCCAAGGCAACGTGATGCATTTCTACCATCTCCTTCAGCTCCTCAACATTATCCTGTAACTCTATGTTACGGTCACACAGAGAATCATACATCTTAGCCAATACGGAGTTTGGTGGAAACTCCTCAGGATACTCATCATCATCATCCTCCTCAGGACTATCCTCCTCGGGATCGATCACAAGCTCGTCCTCTTGGATCAATTATTCCCGCACTACGTGAACATCTCAGGGTTCGTCATCTCTAGGTACCTGAGGTATCACCTCTCTAGCTGGACAGGATCCTCCTTCGTTAGACATCCTGACAACAAAATATTTTAAGTTTTACTTAACATTTTTCGCTACTCGCGAGCACATAAGTTATTAACACATAGCACATAATGTCTTTTATTATTCAGTTTCAATGGATGCCTTAATCCATTCCTTAAAACTCGATAAGAGTTAATTGTGACGCCCCCAAAATTAGGTATACATCACCCATTCTGAGTCGTTAGATACATGGTACAAAATTCAAATACAACTTCATTTATACAACTGTTGAGCTGTCGTATAGAATACGACCACAGTTAAATATGAGTTTTAATACAAATGTATGTAACTCTCATGGTACCTCGACCACAACCTTACAATGGTACTTTACATAAAAGTACAGTCAAAAACTGTTTTAGAAACTAAAATCTTTGGAAAGTGCTCAAGAAAACCTTCGTATATAGGAGGCCATGCGTCCAGGTTATGGTAGATATCATATGTCCACCGAATTATCCTTGGTTGACCCAAAAGTCCCCAAAGAAAAACAAGAAGATTACTATCATATTCTTTCCAATGGTGAGTCTTCTCTTGACATATAATTATCTCCGTTGTCTCCAAGTGAAAATTATATTTCAAATATACTCCAAGATCATATAGGTAGTGCTCGTAGATATACTCAGCAAGTGGATGTGCACAACCATGTCTTATGATAACACGAGGTTGTATGTCATTAGACATCTTGTATGATAGTGGCAAAAATACCCTTCCAACGTTAGGTTTGCCTCACCCTATATGATTCACCAAATATAACTACTAAATGATGTATAGAATACAACACACTTTTTTATACTGTTTAGGGAGAACCTCCACAGCTAGTGTAAGTCCCCAACTTTTATGAATAAAGAATAATTTTCTCAAATTATATTTTTGAATATTATGGTATTGATTTGATATAATATTATAGTTGTGGGTAATATTTATAAATTTTGCAAAGTACGCAAGTTGTTATATAATATTCGATTGGTCAGGAAATATTCGTACAATGGCACAATCATTGGTGGACCCCACAACAGAATTATTGTCAGATTGAGAAAATGACAAAAATACTTTTATAAAAATAACGGCGGAGGTGTTACCGTTAAAACTGTTGAACTACCCGGTAGTAAAAGTACAGTAATACGCGTAGTTACACAGTAGCACACGGTATTGATTATTGATGCTTACGTGAGAAGTCACTCAGTTATACTCAATCATTGCTACAATAATTGCTGCATCATATCTATCATATTATTGATTCAATTATTGCTACAGTATCATCTGCATTATATGATATATTATTAAATCAATAATTGAGACGACAAAGTTATTCATATTATTATTTGCAATATTGACAAAGTCTAGAAGTTCTGTCAATGAGAGGTTTAGTCACCTAATTGCGCGCCAATATGGAGAAATCCTTATCGGAAAGCCCCCTCTTTCTTGGGAACAACCTGGTTGTTAAATATTGTGAATTATAATATTAATAATGAATAAGTTCGTGTTGATTAAAGATGAATTTTATAGTTCCATTGTGTTGGACTTATTTGTGTTAGTATAATTGATGTCTGGAGGATATATTGTTCAATTGGGTATTCGGGACACTTTTCGTGTCGGAGTTACTATTCACGAGTTACTATTCACGAGTTACTATTCACCCAGTTACTATTCACTCTAGTATTGTGCATTCGGGTATTTGGGTACAATATTATTCCATGAGGAGATGTGCTAATTTTTCAGACCTATGGTTGAAGATATAATAGTAAGTCAATATGGACCGCTGGTGGAGTTTTAATAGTAAACCAATATGGACCGTCCATTTAATAGTAAATCAATCTGGACCGTTCATGAATTAGTTACTATTCATTCCATTTTTCTATAAATAGAAGCTCATTCCTTCATTATTTCTTACGAATTCACTGAAACTCTATAGAGAGAATTATAAGAGAACCTATAGAAAAGTATTCTGCTACTTCCCTACTCTTGTATTCAGTTTCTTTTACGGTAAGGGATGTTATTTGTTGTACTCATGAAGAGAACTTCTGTTATTCTATTATTTATTATTCTGTTAGAATAACCTGTATACACTGGCTACCCTATACATGGTGAAATTCTTCTAATATTCTGTTCTTTATTATTTTGTTGGAATATCCTGTCTGTGCGTTTTACGCCGGACCTGGTTCCATTATTTATTATTCTGTTGGAATAACCTGCTTGTGCGTTCTATCGCATGCCTGGTGATTTCTTTTGTTATTCCATTCTTTATTATACTAAGTTGGTTAAAACTTTGACTTCTATACTCCATGAAATTAGTGGAATATCCTTGATATTTACGCTTCATCCAATATCTTTTTATGAAAATATTCTTCTGAGCATTCTTGAATTTTACTCTACAAAGCAGTATCATGTTGACAATTTGGACATTATTAGTTCCTAGATAAATTAATTCTTGAACTTGTTTAATTGAATTCTTATATCACTGTCATCATCCTCATGTTTATATTTTTGAAAGTCATCTGTGGCCTGTAGTGCATAGATGGACTTGGTATGATTATGACCAGGGATTATTCGGTGTAATCATGACCGTAATGTTACAATTGATGTGGTAAAAGTCCTCATTGGCCCGTAGTGCATTGATGGACAGTTGTTGGCATGATCATGACCATTAATGCATACACAAATATTCTTGGCCCGTAGTGCATGGATAATTGTGGTCGTGATACTAAAGAATATCCTTGGCCGTAGTGCAGGGGTGATTCGATGATGTGGATTATTCACGAGTTACTATTCACGAGTTACTATTCATGAGTTACTATTCACGAGTTACTATTCATGAGTTACTATTCACGAGTTACTATTCACGAGTTACAATTCACCCGGTTACTATTCACTCTAGTATTGTGCATTCTGGTATGGGTACAATATTATTCCATGAGGAGATGTGCTAATTTTTCAGACCGTTGGTTGAAGATATAATAGTAAGTCAATATGGACCGTTGGTGGAGTTATAATAGTAAATCAATATGGATCGCTGGTTTAAAGTTCTAATAGTAAATCAGTATGGACTGTTGTTTTAAGTTTTAATAGTAAACCAATATG
Organism: Panax notoginseng; assembly: GCA_016801055.1. Taxonomy (NCBI): domain Eukaryota; kingdom Viridiplantae; phylum Streptophyta; class Magnoliopsida; order Apiales; family Araliaceae; genus Panax; species Panax notoginseng. The sequence continues at coordinate 108,187,494 of CM029021.1, forward strand.
GACCGTCCGTTTAATAGTAAATCAATCTGGACCGTTCATGAATTATTTACTATTCATTCCATTTTCCTATAAATAGAAGCTCATTCCTTTATTATTTCTTACGAATTCACTGAAACTCTAGAGAGAGAATTATAAGAGAACCTATAGAAAAGTATTCTGTTACTTCCCTACTCTTATATTCAGTTTCTTTTACGGTAAGGGATGTTATTTGTTGTACTCGTGAAGAGAACTTCTATTATTCCATTATTTATTATTCTGTTGGAATAACCTGTATACACGGGCTACCCTATACATGGTGAAATTCTTCTAATATTCCGTTCTTTATTATTCTATCAGAATATCCTGACTGTGCGTTTACGCCAGACCTGGTTCCAATATTTATTATTCTGTCGGAATATCCTGTATGTGCGTTTACGCCGGACCTGGTTCCATCCTTTATTATTATGTTGGAATATCCTGTTTGTGCATTTTACGGCGGACCTAGTTCCGTTATTTATTATTCTGTTGGAATAACCTGCATGTACGGTCTATCGCATGCCTGGTGATTTCTTTTGTTATTCCATTCTTCATTATACTCAGTTGGTTAAAACTTTGACTTCTATACTCCATGAAATTAGTGGAATATCCTTGATATTTACGCTTCATCCAGTATCTTTTCATGGAAATATTCTTCTGAGCATTCTTGAATTTTACTCTACAAAGCAGTATCATGTTGACAATTTGGACGTTATTAGTTCCTAGATAAATTAATTCTTGAACTTGTTTTATTGAATTCTTATATCATTGTCATCATCCTCATGTTTATATTTTTGAAAGTCATATGTGGCCTGTAGTGCATAGATGGACTTGGTATGATTATGACCAGGGATTATTCGGTGTAATCATGACCGTAATGTTACAATTGATGTGGTAAAAGTCCTCATTGGCCCGTAGTGCATTGATGGACAGTTGTTGGCATGATCATGACCATTAATGAATACATAAATATTCTTGGCCCGTAGTGCATGGATAATTATGGTCGTGATACTAAAGAATATCCTTAGTCGTAGTGCAGGGGTGATTCGATGATGTGGATTATTTATTAAGCTAAGTCCCAGCGATAAAAGTGATGAAAAACCTTTTAAATCATAAAAGATAGTAGATTTCATTCTCTACTTGACTCTTTTAATGGATTGCTTGTTCCGCTGCAGTTAAACTTGATATTTATTATATTTTATCAGTTTAACATTGTTGAAGGCTAACGATAAATTATTTTGCATTATCTTAGTCATAATATTTCTTACTGGGCTAGTTGAGCTCACCCTTTTGCTTTCATTGTTCTCTTCAGAAAATGAGAACGTAGCAGGGACTAGTCGGGGAACAGAGTGATGGTCCTAGATGGTGCATTAGTAGTCCTCACTATTCTGTGAAATAGTGTGATAATAAGTGTAATGAGGACTCCTTTTGAGTTTGTATACTCTCTAGTAGACAATATTTGTATTCAAACTCACAGTTTATGTTTTGTAATATTGTACACGACAGTTGTATTATTAAGTAGTATTTGAATTCTGTACCATGTATCTTGCGACTCAAGATGGGTGATGTATACCTAATTTTGGGGGCGACAGAATTGGTATCAAAGCTTAGGGATATGATCCCTGGCTAAGATGTGAGAATAGAACTAGGAGGGGAGAGACGGGGAATTCATTCGCTAGTATGACCTACCTAAGTTTTTTTTTTGTATTTAATTGGTCGGTCAGAATATAGGGATAATATGTTACATGTCAATTAACCTTTTGTTTTGTGGCAGTATCTGAAAATGACATCCGAAAATGTTGAGAATAGCAATGGAGCACAGGTGACCGTTGATTCACCACATATCAATAATCAGGATAATGTGCATCAGGAAGGCGACAATCCTCATGCAAACAACAACACTGACCAAATGATGAATGATCAAATGTTCAGAGGCTTTATGCAATTCATGCAACAGCAGGCGAGAGCGGCTTCTGTCCAAAATATAGGTGGAAACATTGAAAACTCTCGGACGGTCACCGCTAAACAATTCAAGGAGCTGGGACCATCGGAGTTTATTGGAGAGCCAAAACCACTTAAGGCGGAAGCATGGATAAAGCAGATCACCAAGATATTTGATGTCTTGGGATGCTCCGAGGAGAAAAAGGTTCCTTTTGCCACCTTTATGTTGCGAGGAGAGGCAGATTACTGGTGGGAATCGGTAAAGCGTACTCAACCTGCCGCACTGAAGATGTCTTGGGAAAAGTTCTAAGAACTATTCAACGACAAGTACTTTCCCGAAAGTATTCGTCATATAAAAGAGGTAGAGTTCATCAAGTTGGAGCAAAATAATATGACTGTGTCGCAGTACGAAACCAAGTTTGCCGAGTTGTCCCGGTTTGCGTCCCACTTGGTGGATAATGAAGAGAGAATGACTAAGAGGTTTGAAGCCAGAGATACGTCAACATCTTATTTCTCATAAATTGTATTTGTATTCAGATGTTGTAAATAGGGCTCAGTTAGTGGAGCGCAATAACGAGTCAACGCAACCAAAGGAGAACAGTCATCGAAGCGGTGACAACAAGCGTGGAGGGAATCAACAAGCCAGAAATGGTAACCACTTCGGTGGTAATCAGGGTCAAAACAATAAGAATGTACATTTCAAGAAGAAGAGATTCAACAATGATGGAAGGACGTCAGCACCAGCACCCATTGTTCAGGAAGGAGAACGACCACCTATCATATGCTTCAAATGCGGAGGGGAGGGACACACCAGTCCAAACTGCGCAATGCCGTCCAAAGCATGTTATAATTGTGGAAGAGAAGGTCACTTAGCCCGATTTTATCGTTCACCGAAGACAAGTTCAGCTAGGATGGAGGCACCAAAGGTCGTTCCAGAAAAGTCAAAGTCGGTAGTGCAAGGAAGAGCGTTTGTTGTGACCTCCCAGAAAGCAAGGAACCCAAATGAGGTCATCACGGGTAAGCTTATCATAAACTCTAGCGAAGTTTATACTTTATTTGATACCGGTTCTACCCATTCTTTTATTTCTCCTACTTGCGCTCAACGATTAAATTTGACTCCGGAGAAATTAGACTTTGACTTATCTGTGGAAACTCCGTTGGGAAAAACCTTCATTACATCCACTGGTTATAAGTCTTGTTTGGTTCAAATCGGTAACCGCACATTACCTGTCAATCTTATTTCTTTAAAAATACTTGCGTTTGACGTAATTCTAGAGATTGATTGGTTAACTACTCATCATGCAGAAATTGATTGTTTTCGTAAGGTTGTTAGTTTTCATATTCCTAATCAACCTATTATGCGAATTCAAGCGACTAAACCATTAAAATCAATCACGGTCATTTCAAGCCATAAAGCTATTCGTTTATTGAAAAATGGGTGTCAAGCATTCTTAACTTATGTCACAGATTTAAACAAAAATACGTCAGTTTTGAACGATATTTCTATTGTTAATAAATTTTCTGACGTATTCCCTAAAGAACTTCCTGGCCTACCCCCAGAGCGTGAAATTAAATTTTGTATCGACCTTGAACCTGGTACAAAACCCATTTTCAAAGCCCCGTATCGAATGGCTCCTATTGAACTTCAGGAGTTAAAGACTCAATTGCAGAAATTGTTAGACATTGGTTTCATTCGTCCTAGTATGTCTCCTTGGGGTGCTCCTGTTCTATTCGTAAAGAAGAAAGATGGGAGTATGCGACTTTGTATTGATTATCGGGAGTTGAATCATGTCACCATAAAAAATAGGTACCCATTGCCACGTATTGATGACCTATATGACCAGTTGCAAGGAGCCAAATTCTTTTCAAAGGTTGATCTTCGTTCCGGATATCACCAATTAAAGATTAGAACCGATGACATTCCAAAGACGGCTTTTAGAACTCGGTACAGGCATTATGAATTTCTAGTCATGTCTTTCGGATTGACTAATGCTCCTGCTGCCTTCATGGATATGATAAACCGAGTGTTCAAGGAATATTTGGATCACTTTGTGGTCGTCTTTATTGATGACATCCTTATTTATTCCAAAAGCCGTGAAGATCATGAGCAACACTTGAGGCTGACACTCCAAAAGCTTCATGAATACAAGCTTTATGCCAAGTTGAAGAAATTCGAGTTCTGGCTTGAGGAAGTAGCATTCCTTGGGCACGTAGTATCAAGTCATGGAATATCTGTTGACCCGACAAAGATTGAAGCTATTCAAAATTGGAAGCAACCTAAATCAGTTACCGAAGTACGTAGCTTTCTCGGTTTAGCTGGTTATTATCGGAGATTCGTGGAAGGATTTTCTCGAATCGCTACACCATTAACTCAGCTGACTCGGAAAGATACAAGTTCGGTTGGAGCGAAGAAAGTGGAGATCATTACTTGTATGGGGAGAAAGTGGAGATCTTTACGGATCATAAAAGCCTCAAATATTTCTTCACTCAAAAGGAACTCAACATGCGACAACGACATTGGCTTGAACTGTTGAAAGATTATGACCATACCATCCAATACCATCCTGAAAAAGCGAACGTGGTAGCTGACGCATTGAGTAGAAGATCATATGCAAGTACGAGTGTGATATTGTCAACGCAAAGACCCATTTTGTGTGACTTGCAAAGGATGGAGATAGAGTTAAAAACTCCAGGGACCCATGTGATGATGACGAATATACGAGTAGAACCGACTTTAATTGATAAAGTTAAAGCTGCTCAAGCTACAAACCCGGAGCTGATGCGTATGAGGAAGAAATTGCAAGAAGGTGCTATGCCGAAAGCAAGAATCGATGAAGAAAGAATACTTCGAGTCAACTTCAGACTTTTTGTTCCTAACGACCCTGATTTAAAGTATAAAATTATGATGGAAACACACAACACACCGTTTGCAATCCATCCTGGGAGTACCAAAATGTATCATGATCTTCGACATACATTTTGGTGGAGCAATATGAAGAGAGAGATAGTGGAGTTTATCTCAAGGTGTTTAACTTGTCAACGAGTCAAGGCGGAGCATCAAGTACCAAAAGGTCCATTGCAACCACTTGAAATTCTAGAATGGAAGTGTGAGCACATTATCATGGATTTTGTTACTGGTCTTCCCAAGGTTTCTCAAGGCATAGACGCAATTTGGGTCATTGTTGATAGATTGACCAAGTCTGCTCACTTCTTACCTATACGAGAAACTTATACACTTGAACGTCCTGCTCGTATGTACATAAATGAGATTGTAAGATTGCATGGTATGCCAGTATCCATAGTTTCTAATCGAGACCCAAGATTCACTTCACGATTTTTGGTTAGTTTGCAAAAAGCTATGGGCACGGATTTACGATTTAGCTTGGCATATCATCCTCAGACGGATGGGCAGTCAGAGAGGACTATTCAAACTCTTAAAAATCTATTAAGACTCTGTGTCCTTGATTTCAAGGGAAGTTGGGATAAGTTTTTACCATTGGTAGAGTTTTCCTACAACAACAGTTATCAAGCAAGTATTAGCATGGCTCCATTCGAAGCGTTGTATGGGAGAAAGTGTCGTTCTCCAGTATGATGGGATGAGGTGGGCGAAGCAACGTTGTTGGGACCGGAGTTGGTACGTATGACTACAGATAAGATTCAAACGATCCGACAACGTATAAAAACTTCACAAGATTGACAAAAGAGTTATGTTGATCTTCATCGAAAGGACGTAGAATTCGATATTGGAGATCATGTGTTGTTACGTGTTGCTCCATAGAAAGGAGTCACGGGATTTGGAAAGAGAGAAAAGCTCAATCCTCGATTCATTGGCCCACTTTTAATTCTTGAGCGAGTGGGAACTGTGGCCTATAGACTCGCCTTACCGCTAAGTATGTCTCGTGTTCATAATGTTTTTCACATATCTATGTTACGTAAATATGTGAAAGACCCGAACCACATTATTGAGTTAGAACCAGACGAGATAGAGGAAGATTTAACGTATGAAGAATTACCTGTTAAAATCTTGGATAAAAAGGATCATGTTCTACGCTCCAAGATTATACCTCAAGTCAAAGTTTTGTGGAGAAACCACGATATGGAAGAAATGACTTGGGAGTTAGAATCTGAGATAAAGTTAAGGTATCCTCATCTCTTCGATATACCATGTATGTACCCTAATTTCGAGGATAAAATTTCATAAGAGGGGGAGGTTGTAAGACCCTAACTTTTATGAATAAAGAATAATTTTTTCGAATTATATTTTTGAATATTATGGTATTGATTTGATATAATGTTATAGTTGTGGGTAATATTTATAAATTTTGTAAAGTACGCAAGTTGTTAAATAATATTCGATTGGTCGGGAAATATTTGTTTTAACAGGGAATATTCGTATAACGGCACAATCATTGGTAGACCCCACAACGAAATTATTGTCGGATTTAGAAAATGACAAAAATATTTTATGAAAATAACGGCTGATAAGTGGATTTTATATACACTTATCCGGTATCTTTTACTTGAATTAGTTGCTTATATTTATGTGTCTTAGTTACTTTTCATGCATTTTGTGTTCATTTTGTAAGTTATATGTTTGGGAGCGGTGTGAGCGACTATTGGTAAGGAAAAGCAAAGAAAACGCAAAGAATAGCAAATCGGACATCATTTGGGCTTTAATGTTTACTTCATGTTCTTGGTTTGGAACTTAGCTTACATTGAAGAGCATCGTCTTAGCTTTCCGGAACATTTTGAATCATTCCAATCAGAGTTCGTATGCAAGAGTTATGATCGTTGTACCAACGGACGTCGAACGTCATGGTTTTGGGTGGTCATTTACACAGCAGTCACTTCAGAGCCAATTTGAGTATGGTTCTGGACCTTATTTTGAAACACTCAAAGAATTAAAGTTGTATATCTACTTCTCCTCTTTTCGGATCATCTTGAATCATCGAAATCGGAGTTCGGACGAAAAAGTTATGGCCATTTTCCCAAAGGACATCAGAGCAGAATGTCAGAACATGTGGTAGCGTCGGGGCGCCCATTTTTGGCCTATGCCCAGAGCTGGGGCGCTGGGGAGCAGAGTTTGAGCACCGTTCCCAGCGCGGGGGCGCTGGGGAAGAGACTGGGAAGGCCTGGACGCGTTTTGGGCGAATTTTGACACCTTTTTGACTCCAAATAGGATTGGGTTTGTTCCTAAGCTAAAAATTGGACTTGCAACCTATAAATACATGATGTAAGACATAAAATAAAGGGAGATTACATAGCTTAGATTAGAGATACACTCCATTAGATTAGAACATAAACCCTAGTTCTTATTAGTTTTGGAGATTGAAGCAACTTGGAGATCATTGAAGATCAAGAGCAAGAGCAAGAGGGGAGCATCAAATTTGCTGACAACAGATTCTATTCTCTTCTCTTATCATACTTTTATCTTTTAATGTCTATTCAGTTGTGGATTCTTGGTTTTAATTCATTAATTATGAACTAACTCTTTTATTGAGATTTCAATTGAACTTTTTATGGCTATGAATTAGTTATTCATTATATTTCAATTATTTATGTTAAAGTGAGTTGTTTATCTTATCTTGTGCTTATTGCTTAATTATTTGATCAGTAATTACCTTGTTACTCTATAAGGAATTGGAAGAGAAATTCTAGGGTTAGAACTGGGCATGATAACATGTGACTTAGTTATTTGCATGGTGAATAATTAGGTTTATGAATTGAATGGAAATATCTGTTCGCCGCATGTAACACATAAGGAATTGGGATTGGAAAGAGTTTAATTCAATTGTTTTGCATAGGAATATAGCAAGATTAATCTGGATTAAATAGAAGGCAATTGATCACTTGGAAAAGAACTTTTGGCATTTGAGAATTCCTATTAACAATTCAGTAGGCATAATAATTGGGATAATTAGATAATTAATTTATAGTTCATAATTGGGGATATTGTAGTCTTAACCTTTATTTATTTGAATTCATTTATAAAGTAATCTAGTTTTAATTGATTAATTTAGTTTTCTTAATTAGAAAAATCACAATTTATGGTTATTTAAATAAAATTGATTTGATTAAGAGTTAGTACTTGGTAATTTTTATTAAATAATTCCTCGTGGGAACGATACATTTCTTATCACTTTATTATTTGTTGACCGTGTATACTTACACGTATATTTTGATTGTGAAATCGATCAACAACGGCGGATGTGTTACCGTTAAAACTGTTGAATTACCTGGTAGTAAAAGTACAGTAATACGCGTAGTTGCACAGTAGCACACGGTATTGATTATTGATGCTTACGTGAGAAGTCACTCAGTTATACTCAATTATTGCTACAGTAATTGTTGCACCATATCTCTCATATTATTGATTCAATTATTATTACAGTATCATCTGCATTATATGATATATTATTAAATCAATAATTGAGACGACAAAGTTATTCATATTATTATTTACAATATTGACAATGTCTAAAAGTTCTGTCACTGAGAGGTTTCGTCACCTAATTGCGCACCAATAAGGAGAAATCCTTATCGGAAAGCCCCCTCTTTCCTGGGAACAACTTGGTTGTTAAATATTGTGAATTATAATATTAATGATGAATAAGTTCGTGTTGATTAAAGATGAATTTTATAGTTCCATTGTGTTGGACTTATTTGTGTTAGTATAATTGATGTCTGGAGGATATATTGTTCAATTGGGTATTCGGGACACTTTTCGTGTCGGAGTTACTATTCACGAGTTACTATTCATAAGTTACTATTCACAAGTTACTATTCATGAGTTACTATTCACGAGTTACTATTCACCCGGTTACTATTCACTCTAGTATTGTGCATTCGGGTATTTGGGTACAATATTATTCCATGAGGAGATGTGCTAATTTTTCAGACCTTTGGTTGAAGATATAATAGTAAGTCAATATGGACCGCTGGTGGAGTTTTAATAGTAAACCAATATGGACCGTCCATTTAATAGTAAATCAATCTGGACCGTTCATGAATTAGTTACTATTCATTCCATTTTTCTATAAATAGAAGCTCATTCCTTCATTATTTCTTACGAATTCACTGAAACTCTAGAGAGAGAATTATAAGAGAACCTATAGAAAAGTATTCTGCTACTTCCCTACTCTTGTATTCAGTTTCTTTTACGGTAAGGGATGTTATTTGTTTTACTCATGAAGAGAACTTCTGTTATTCCATTATTTATTATTCTTTTGGAATAACTTGTATACACGGGCTATCCTATACATGGTGAAATTCTTCTAATATTTCGTTCTTTATTATTCGGTTGGAATATTCTGTCTGTGCGTTTTACGCCGGTCCTGGTTCCGTTATTTATTATTCTGTTGGAATAACCTGCATGTGCGGTCTATCGCATGCTTGGTGATTTCTTTTGTTATTCCATTCTTTATTATACTAAGTTGGTTAAAACTTTGACTTCTATACTCCATGAAATTAGTGGAATATCCTTGATATTTGCGCTTCATCCAGTATCTTTTCATGGAAATATTTTTTTGAGCATTCTTGAATTTTACTCTACAAAGCAGTATCATGTTGACAATTTGGACGTTATTAGTTCCTAGATAAATTAATTCTTGAACTTATTTTATTGAATTCTTATATCATTGTCATCATCCTCATGTTTATATTTTTGAAAGTCATCTGTGGCCTGTAGTGCATAGATGGACTTGGTATGATTATGACCAGGGATTATTCGGTGTAATCATGACCGTAATGTTACAATTGATGTGGTAAAAGTCCTCATTGGCCTGTAGTGCATTGATGGACAGTTGTTGGCATGATCATGACCATTAATGAATACACAAATATTCCTGGCCCGTAGTGCATGGATAATTGTGGTCGTGTTACTAAAGAATATCCTTGGCCGTAGTGCAGGGGTGATTCGATGATGTGGATTATTTATTAAGCTGAGTCCCAGCGATAAAAGTGATGGAAAACCATTTAAATCATAAAAGATAGTAGATTTCATTCTCTACTTGACTCTTTTAATGGATTGCTTGTTCCGCTGCAGTTAAATTTGATATTTATTATATTTTATCAGTTTAACATTGTTGAAGGCTAACGATAAATTATTTTGCATTATCTTAGTCATAATATTTCTTTCATTGTTCTCTTCAGAAAATGAGAACGTAGCAGGGACTAGTCGGGGAACAGAGTGATGGTCCTAGATGGTGCATTAGTAGTCCTCACTATTCTGTGAAATAGTGTGATAATAATTGTAATGAGGACTCCTTTTGAGTTTGTATACTCTCTAGTAGACAATATTTGTATTCAAACTCAAAGTTTATGTTTTGTCGTATTGTACATGACAGTTGTATTATTAAGTTGTATTTGAATCCTGTACCATGTATCTGGCGACTCAAGATGGTAATGTATACCTAATTTTGGAGGCGTCACAGCTAGAGACCACCGTTCTAATCCTCTTAATACCCCCACTCGACCCAGCTACACTCTTATTATCTGAAAGGAATTGTGAAGCAGAAGGGTGAGCACAACTAGCCCAGTAAAGAATATCATGACTAAAGATAATTAAATTATCAATAGCTTTTATCAATAACAAATCAGAGATTTAGAACATATGACAGATAATAAAACTTTTCAACCATAGTTGCAGCAGAACGAGCAATCCATTAGATGAGTCAAATAGACCATAAGGTCTATTATATTCTCTATGTTAAAATTCCACAAATAATGTTTTATCCCTGTAACATCAATCAACAATTCTCGTCCACGGTCATGTGAATAACTCATAATCACAATTGTGATTTTAAATTCCTCTTCGCACCCAAAACGAAGATAATTTTCATCACCTGAAACATCAAAAATCATGGTTATACCAAATCACAAACCTGATCGTAATCATTAAATTATCTTTACACTACGGCCAAAGATATTCTTTATTATCACATCCATGAATTAATATTTCATTGCTGAGACTCAGCTCAATAATTAATCCACATCATCGAATCATCTATGCACTACAAGCCAATAATATTCTTTAGTATCACGACCACGAATTATCCATGCACTACGGCCGAAGATAATCGTGTTTTCATCAACGGTCCTGATCATGCCATAAAACAATTCATCTTTGCACTACGGCCAAAGAGAATCCATAGCCATAATCATACCAAAAACTGTCCATCAATGCACTACGGGCCAATGATGACTTTTTCCACATCATTTGAAACATTACGGTTATGATTATACCGAATAATTCATGGTCATAATCATACCAAGTCCATCTATACACTACAGGCCACAGATGACTTTCAACATAATATAAGCATGAGGATGATGACAATATTATAAGCATTAGTCAAACTAAATCAAGGATAAATATTAAAGACTTTAAATTTATCCAAACATTATCAATCACTTAATAAAATCATAATCTAATATTGTTTATATTATAACAATATTTTAATCACTCCTTAAACTTATAAAAATTTTAATTTAATTGTTTACACTTTTCCAAATAATGCATTTAATCATTCAAAATGACATACTCATAAGATTTCATCACCAATAATCAAATTACTCATCTAAAATCTGCATATACCTTATATAGGATTTTCAAGCCATAAAATCCTATTTACCAATTTTTCAACATAACATATTTAATTCATATGTTCGTAACTAAATTGTTTTCATAAAAAATAACAAATCAGTCCCAAAAATTATTCTTTTCTGGGATTAAGCAGAATATAGTTCCATATTGAACATATATTTTTCTCAAAATTTTTAAAATTCATTTACTATTTTTCAAAAATCAATTTCTAATTAATTCCTTAAGAAATTAGCTACCTCAAGGTTAACTCTAGAAATTCCCAAATCTTGGCAGGATCTTACACATGTTAACGTGAGCTTCCAATTTAAATTTTATGGTCATCGTAGTTATAGAACTCCGGTTATAGCGTTTTTCGTCAGAAAAACCTAAATTTTGAAATAGTCATAACTTGCTCATTTTAAGTCGGAATGAGCTCATTTTTGGACATGAGGTACTTTATACCATATATTTTCATGTCCCAAAAGGCCAAAATTTATTTCACAAGCTAAGTGGCCGAAAATGCCCTTTTAAACTTCTGGGCAGTAGTCTTTTGGCAATTTGCAGATTTTGACTCCTTTACTAAAATCAATCCACACGAAAATCTACAACACCTTTTCTAGTGATTCCACTTGGATAAGTTAGAAAACTCATAGATCTAACTCTAGAACTTGACCACACTCAAAAATTCGAAAATATAATAGGAGATATGGTCAATTAAATTTCATACTCCATTTTTACCAAAATCTTATTTTCAACCCTTTGTGATTTCTAAGAAACTTTCATGTTTTCACATAATAACCAACATAACTCATCATGACAATGACATAATAATTCAATAAAAAAAGTTCAAGAATAAGTTTTAAAGATTTATAAGTTAATTTATCCTGAACTAAATAATATCCAAATTGTCAACATGATACTACTTTTTGGAGTAAAATTCAAGAATGCTCAGAAGCATATTTCCATGAAAAGATACTGGATGAAACGCAAATATCAAGGATAGTTCACTAATTTCATAGAGTATAGAAGTCAAAGTTTTAACCAACTGAGTATAATAAAGAATGGAATAACAAAAGAAATCACCAGGCATGCGATAGACCGCACAGGCAGGTTATTCCAACAGAATAATAAATAACGGAACCAGGTCCGGCGTAAAATGCACAGACAGGATATTCCAACAGAATAATAAAGAATGGAACCAGGTCCGGCGTAAAACGAACAGATAGGATATTTCAACAGAATAATAAAGACTGGAACTAGGTCCGACGTAAAATGCACAGACAGGATATTCCAACAGAATAATAAAGAATTGAATAACAGAAGAATTTTACCAAGTATAGGGTAGCCCGCGTATACAGGTTATTTCAACAGAATAATAAATAATGGAATAACAGAAGTTCTCTTCATGAATACAAAAGAAATAATACCCCTTACCGTAAAAGAAACTAAATATAAGAGTAGGGAAGTAGAAGAATATTTTTCTATAGTTTCTCTATAATTTCTCTCTCTAGAGTTTCAGTGAATTCGTAAGAAATAATGAAGGGATGAGCTTCTATTTATAGAAGAATGGACTGCATAGTAACTAACATATGAACGGTCCAGATTGATTTACTTTAAACGGACGGTCCAGATTGGTTTACAATAAAATATAATATATTTTATTTATAATATAATAAAATGAATAACTTTATAAAAATATTTTGTTTTATATAAAAAGATTTTACTGTGCAAATACTATGCAGGCACTATGTATAATAAAATATAATATATTCTAATTATTGTCTAATAAAATAGATAACTTTATAAAAGTATTCTGTTTTATATAAAAAGATTTTACAATTAGTCTAATAAAGCGAATAACTTTATAAAAGTATTCTGTTTTATATAAAAAGTTTTTCTGTTTTATTACATTAATAATACTAATAAAACAAAATTTATCATCATTATTATAATTCACAATATTAATCGACCAGGTCATTCCCAGAAAAGAGGGGGCTTTTCAATAAGGATTTCTCCCCATTGGCGCGCAATTAGGTGACCAAACCTCTCCTTGACAGAACTTCTAGACATCGTTAATATTGCAAATAATAATATTAATAACTTTGTCATCTCAAATATTGACAATAATTGAATCAAATAACGTGAGATACTATGAAGCAATTACTGTAACAATAATTTAACAAAACTGAGTGACTTCTCACGTAAGCATCAATAATCAATACCGTGTGCTACTGTACAACTACGCGTATTACTGTATTTTTACTACCGAGTAGTTCAACAGCTTTAACGGTAAAACTTCCGCCGTTATTTTCACAAAAATATTTTTATCGTTTTCTCAATCCGAAAATAATTCCGTTGTGGGGTCCACCAATGATTGTACCGTCGTACGGATATTCCCCGACAAAACGAATATTTTATATCAACTTGCTTACTTTGCAAAAAAAAAATTCACATATTACCCTTAACTTTAAACTTTTATCAATTTAACTATTTACCAAAATAGAAAAATTGAATACTTTTATTTTATAAAATTCGGGATCTCACAATCACCCCTCCTTATGAAATTTCGCCCTCGAAATTTACGTAAGTACCTGATATTCGAAGAGATAAGAATACCTTGCTTTCTTTTTAGATTGTACCTTCCCGGTAATTTCCTCGCTATCATGATTTTCCCATTTCTCATCTCCTGTATTTCAGATATCATTCTAGAATATAGCTTCAAAACAAAAGTTAATTGACATATCATAATTTGTCAACTTATCAAGTGAACAAACTTATGAGAAATTCTTATCTGACAATTATTTTTTGATGACAATTATTTTTAGATGAATTATTTATTTTTATTATATGTTATGTGATAAGATGCATATTAATGGTTGTTACGGTTAGGCCAATTATTTAAATCGGTTAAGGATGGAATTTATTCTAATTAATTTCGTGGGATGACTTACAAATATGAGTTTGAGTTCGGAGCGGAATTTAGAGACGCGGTCTGCGTATTTGAGTCTGAAACGTCGAAATTAGTTAGGATAGACTGTAACCACGAAAATGTGTCACGGTTGACTTTTTGGTCAAAGTCAACCGGTTGACTTTTTCGGGGAAAAAGTCAACTACGAAATTTTGAAGTTAAGTTTGACGAAACGGATAGTCCCATGACGTCCGGGACGTCGACTTTAGTAGGAATTGATATAAGTATCGAACACGTTTTGCTACGAGGGGCAAAATGGTCAAAATGATTATTAATTGATTAAATGATTAAAATAATGTTTTTATTTACATAAAGTTCAGTTGCTGGGAGTCCTTGTGACAATCTATATAGGACAAGGGACGGAGTATACGTACTATAAGGATTATTGAGGGAGAGGGGGTTACTCTTGTGTTATTAAATAAAAACCTTTCATTTTCTTAACTCCTACCCATAATTAGCCTAATGAATTGTAAGTGTAATGATATCTGATCATGGGGGAGTTGTAATGGGCTGGAGATTTCAGTTTCAGTACACTATATATGAGGTATATACATTCCATCTAAGCCTCTTCTTCCTTTCACAACAACTTTCTAACTATAGAGCAAAAATAAAGAAAAGAGAAGAAATTATTGAGGGTTTTAGAGTGGTTCAAGGTGGGCTACGAATTCTAGAGAATCTTGCAAGCAAGGAAGGTGGTTATCATGCTCCAATCAAGAGAATTCGCAACCAAGGTAAGCTATGAGACCCACTTGTATGTTCTTGAGGAAAAATAGTGAAAAATGCATGTATAGCTATGATAAATGTTTTGTTTTGGCTTGGTGATGCCATGATTTCGTGTATTACTGCTATGTGGATGATAAGAATGAAATTTCTGGTATATAACATGTTACTATTACGTAAAGAATCATAGAATTCATGTATGCATGCTAACTATTTGATAAAATGCCTCTTAGTTGCTAATTTGATCAAAACATGAAAAGTTAGAGGGTTTGATTGTTGTAACATGTGTATATATGTTAGTAAATGTGGTCTGGACAGTAGGAATCAAGTCCATGCATGTTAGAATCAAAATCATGATTTTCTCAAAAGTTGGGTTAAATTAGTTTGCATGAGTTTTCAGAATTTTCGGTCGCTTGAAATCATGTCTTCGGTAATCCATTTGGTGCATGTAGTAAATTTGTAAAATAATATGTAGCATGAAGTATAAACTGTCCAAATTTCATTCGGATCGAAGCTATATTGAGTGAGATATGAAAATCGTAGAGTAAACTCTGAAAATCGTAGAGTCAATGAAAATCGTAGAGTAAACTCTGAAAATCGTAGAGTCAATGAAAATCGTAGAGTTAACTCTGAAAATCGTAGAGTCGGTGAAAATCGTAGAGTAAACTCTGAAAATCGTAGAGTCAATGAAAATCGTATGGTAAACTCTGAAAATCGTAGAGTCAATGAAAATCGTAGAGTAAACTCTGAAAATCGTAGAGTCAGTGAAAATCATAGAGTAAACTCTGAAAATTGTAGAGTCAATGAAAATCGTAGAGTAAACTCTGAAAATCGTAGAGTCAATGAAAGTCGTAGAGTAAACTCTAAAAATCGTAGAGTGCAGATAGTAGAGTGAAAATCGTATAGTCAACACTGAAAATTGTAGAGTCAGTGAAAATCGTAGAGTGAGTGAAAATCGAACTGGACGACAAGGTCCACGAGTTAGAGGAGCTGTATCAGGGGGAACAACAAGCTGTAGCTTTGCTGGGAGCATTGGTGGACCACCTGGTAATTAGGAATGGGGATCTGGCTGACAAGCTGCGGGTTGAAGGCCAGAAGTTGGTTAGGCTGAAGGATGAGAGGGATGCTATCAGAACCCACTTGGGACATACCATTAATGTGTTGGAGTCGAGGATTCAAAGTCTCCAACTTGACAAGCAAATTATTACCACTTTCTGGGGAGATGAGAGAAGAGACCGTGTTAGGGCTGAGAAGCTAACCGGAGAGTTGGAGGGAGAAGTTAGAGACAAGAAGGTTAAGATAGACAAGATGAAATACGTGTTTAAGTTGGCACATGGAAGGTTCCAGCATAGGGTGCGTCACTTTCCACGTGAGGAGCGGCGGTCTGGCCGTGTTATAAGCCGAGAGCTGGTGAAAGAGAAAGCAGATGAGGAGCATGAGGACGCCATTAGGCGAGGTCTTTAGTTATTATGATAAACTTTTTCCTAGTAGCAAATAAAATGCTTATCTGTGTAATAAAAAGCTTGGTTTCTGTTTTTACCAAGTGATTGATGCCACGTGATATAAATGGCGTAATGCCATAAGACGATGAAATACTTTTAGTATTACGTTTATAAATAAATATGTTTTTATTTAAGTATGGATGTGATGGTTCAGTTTTTACAAATTCTATATGCTGTAGAGTAAGTAAGTTATGAGATAATAATATTAAGTTCATTTTGAACAGATAGATGGCTAGAGGAAGACGTCGCCAAGCACCTGAGGGGTCAGACGGTAATGCTGGGGATCCACCGAACCCTATGAAGTAGTTTGTAGACATGTTATTTGGGGCACTTCAAAATCGAACCCCGAATGTCAATAACCCTCATGTAGCCCCTGTGGCACACTTTAAAGACTTCAAAAGTGCGGAACCACCTGAGTTCAAAGGAACTACGGAACCCATCAAAGCCCAGACTTGGGTTAAGGAAATTGAAAAGGCGTTAGCTATCGCCCGAGTAGGAGACGACCAGAAAAGTATCTTCGCCACGTATATGCTGAAAGGTGAAGCCAACTACTGGTGGGAGGCAAATCAGACCTGAGCTGTAGAAGGTGTGATACCTTGGGAAGGGTTCAAGAAAATCTTTTTTGAGAACTATTTTCCTGTTAGTATGCAGAGTCGCATGGAGATGTGATTCCTGGAGCTGAAACAAGAAGATATGACGGTACCGCAGTACGCTGCAAAGTTTAACGAGCTGGCGAGGTTCGCACCTCATCAGGTCGACACTGAGGAGATAAAGACGAGGAGGTTTGAGCAAGGCCTCAAACCATGGCTATACAGCAGACTTTCGGTGCTGCAGACGAACAGTTTTGTGACTCTCCTGGAGAAAGCTATAATCGCTGAGGGTAGAAGTGAAGCCCTAATAAAGTTCAACAAGGAGAAAAAGAAGAAGACTGAAGGAGGAAACCGTGGAGAAGGCAGCAGCAGCAACGGTGCAAATAAGAGGAAGTGGAACAGCAACAACAATAACAACAACAACAATAATGTCAACTCAGGAAACCCTGGGGGCAAATCAGGGGAAGCAAAGAAGACGACTGAGGCGTGCAAGGAGTGTGGAAGGAATCACTCAGGGGCATGTCTAAAAGGAAAGAATGTATGTTTCAACTGCAGGCAGGAGGGGCACATCTCTCCTAATTGCTTTGCACCAAAGAGAAATGGATGCTTCAACTGTGGAGCATTGGATCATCGGGCAAGGAATTGCCCAAAGAAGAACACAGCAGGAGGAAATGGAGGAAGGGGACCAAGAGGTGGGAATCTCACGATTAATGGACCATCAACTCAGAATCGACCAACAACAAGGACTTTCAACATGACGGTTCTGGATGCGGTTGCATCCAGGGACGTGGTTTCAGGTATCATTCTGATCAATGATATATCTGCTTACATATTATTTAATTCGGGTGCTACTTGTTCCTTCGTTTCGCATGAAATCTCCCAACGATTAAACTTACCTCAGGAAGAATTAGAATATCATATGAACATAGAAGTTGCTAATAAGGAATTCATTCCCGTTAACCATGTCCATAGGAATTGCGTTGTAGATATCAGGGGATATAGGTTACCTGTGGACTTAATCCCAATTCAATTAGGAGAATTTGATGTAATTCTAGGGATGGATTGGTTATTTAACCATGGAGCGATGATAGATTGCCAGAAAAAGTGTATAAACCTTAGGACTCCCGAGCAGTCTAAGGTAGTGTTCTATGGGAGTAGGTCGCCGAGACACTCGAACTGTCTGACGATGATGCAAGCGAGGAAGTTACTAAAAAAGGGATGTGTAGGTTATTTGACCCATATCGTTGATACTCAGAAAGTAGGGTTAGAAATGGGACAAATACCAGTAGTGAATGAATTTCCAGATGTATTCCCGGAAGAATTGCTAGGTCTTCCGCCGGATAGAGAGGTCGAATTCGTTATAGATTTAGTATCGGGAACGACACCAATTTCGAAAGCCCCGTACAGAATGGCACTGGTAGAGATGAAGGAGCTGATGGTACAGTTGTAGGAATTATTGGATAGGAAGTATATTCAACCAAGTGTGTCTCCCTGGGGAGCACCAGTGTTGTTTGTGAAAAAGAAGGACGGGTCGATGAGACTGTGCATCGATTATCGAGAACTGAACAACGTGACGATCAAGAACAAGTACCCGTTACCTAGGATAGATGACCTGTTTGATCAGTTGAAGGGAGCGAAATATTTTTCCAAAATCGATTTGAGGACGGGGTATCACCAGTTGAAGGTGAGAAAGGAGGATGTACCTAAGACAGCTTTCAGAACTCGTTACGGTCACTACGAGTTTCTGGTAATGTCGTTCGGGTTAACAAACGCGCCAGCAGCGTTTATGGACATGATGAATCGGGTATTCAAACAGTATTTAGATAAATTCGTAGTTGTGTTCATAGATGATATCCTAATCTATTCCAAGACTCAGGAAGATCATGTTGAACATTTAAGGTTGGTATTAGAGGTGTTGAGAAGGGATAAATTATACGCAAAATTTTCGAAGTGCGAGTTCTGGTTAACAAAAGTTCAATTCCTAGGTCACGTAATCGACAAGGACGGAATCTCCGTGGATCCAGCAAAGGTGGAAGCGGTACAAAATTGGGAGCAACCAAGAACACCGACGGAAGTAAGAAGTTTCTTAGGATTGGCGAACTACTACAGACGGTTCATTCAACATTTTTCGAAGATAGCGGGAACATTGACGAATTTAACGAAGAAGTCGGTGAAGTTTGTCTGGACTGAGAAGTGTGAAGAGAGTTTTTGAGAACTCAAGAAGAGATTGAGTAAGGCACCGGTGTTGTCGTTACCAGACGATACAGGTGACTTCGTGATTTTCAGTGATGCGTCACACAAAGGACTTGGATGTGTGCTTATGCAACATGGTAAAGTTATTGTGTATGCATCGCGTCAATTGAAGGATTACGAGAAGGGATATCCTACCCATGATCTGGAATTGGCGGCAATAGTATTTGCCTTAAAGATATAAAGGCACTATTTATATGGTGTAAGGTGTGAAATATACACGGACCATAAAAGTCTAAAGTATATTTTCACGCAGAAGGAGTTGAATATGAGACAAAGACGATGGTTGGAACTTATAAAGGATTACGATTGTGACATCTTGTATCATCCGGGGAAAGCGAATGTGGTAGCAGATGCGCTAAGCAGAAATGGCAGTGGTAGGTTGGCAATGCTAACAGCTCAAGAGGAGTTAATTAAGGAGATGGCTAGATTGGAACTTGAGATAAAAAGTCCAAGAGAGCCAGAGGGGAAATTGTTCACAATGGAGGCTCATCCGACTCTATTGGACAAAATCAAGGAAGCACAAGGTGGTAATGAAGAATGTGAGAAAATGAAGAAAAGAATTTCCGACGGAGAGGTGCTTAAATTCAGCATGGGTGGTGATGGTCTGTTAAAATTTGAGGAGAGAATTTGGGTGCCAGTGGTATCTGAGTTAAGGAAGAAATCTTGCAGGAAGCTCATAGTTCAAATTACTCAATCTACCCGGGAAGCACAAAAATGTATCAGGATCTTCGTCAATATTATTGGTGGCCCAATATGAAAAGAGAGGTCGCGGAGTGCGTTAGCAAGTGTTTAACTTGTCAGCGAGTCAGCGGAACATCAGAGACCGAGCGGGTTACTTCAACCTTTAAAGATTCCGGAATGGAAGTGGGAGCATATCACGATGGATTTTGTGGTAGGACTTCCAACTACGCAGAAGGGTTACGATGCAGTGTGGGTGATCGTCGACCGATTGACCAAGTCAGTGCATTTCTTGCCAATCAAGATCAGATATACCTTGGATCAGTTGGCTAAGCTTTATATCAAAGAGATCGTTTCCAGGCACGGTGTACCAGTTTCAATTGTGTCAGATCGCGATCCGCGGTTCACAGCAAATTTCTGGAGAAGTTTTCAAGAACGCATGGGGACGCAACTGAGGTTGAGCACCGCGTATCATCCTCAAACAGATGGGCAGAGTGAGAGAACTATTCAAACGTTAGAGGACATGCTGAGAGCATGTGTGATGGATTTCAAAGGGAGTTGGGATGACCACCTACCGTTGGTGGAATTTGCATACAACAACAGCTACCATGCGAGCATCGGGATGCCACCTTATTAAGCTTTATATGGAAGGAAATACAGAACGCCATTGTGCTGGGATGAAGTAGGAGAACATCAACTACTAGGGCCAGAATTGGTACAGCATACTGCAGATATGATCAAAACTATTCGAGCGAGGCTAGTGACGGCTCAAGATCGACAGAAGAAATATACTGATCTTCATCGGCAACAACGAGACTTCGACGTCGGCATTTATGTGTTTCTGAAAGTATCACCTTGGAAAGGGAAAATGAGATTTGGGAAGAAGGGAAAACTTAGTCCCAGATTCATAGGACCTTTTGAAGTTCTGAGACGAGTCGGTGAGGTAGCTTATGAAATAGCTTTACCTCCGGAGCTGGAACATATCCACAACGTATTCCACATTTCAGTCTTAAGACCATATAAGCAGGACTACAAGCATGTCATAGAGTATGAACCCTTTCAGTTCGAAAAGACTTAACTTACGAAGAGGTTCCAGTGCAGATAATTGATAGAAAAGAACAAGTGTTAAGAAATAAAATAATACCTTCTATTAAGGTAGTATGGAGGAACCACAACGCCGAGGAGGCTACGTGGAAACTCGAGGAAAAAGTGATGAAAAACTATCCTAACCTGTTTGTTTGATGTGTAATGATTTCGGGGACGGAATCCTTATAAGGGAGGGTGAATGTAATATCCTAGATTTTTCCATGTAATTAAACAATTTCAATAAACAAACTTATGTGAAATTCTTATGTGACAATTATTTTTAGATGAAAATTATTTTTAGATGAATTATTTATTTTTATTATATGTTATGTGATAAGATGCATATTAATGGTTGTTACGGTTAGGCCAATTATTTAAATTGGTTAAGGATGGAATTTATTATAATTAATTTCGTGGGATGACTTACAAATATGAGTTTGAGTTCGGAGCGGAATTTAGAGACGCGGTCTGCGTATTTGAGTCCGAAACGTCGAAATTAGTCAGGATAGACTGTAACCACGAAAATGTGTCACGGCTGACTTTTTGGTCAAAGTCAACCGGTTGACTTTTTCGGGGAAAAAGACAACTACGAAATTTTGAAGTTGAGTTTGACGAAACGGATAGTCCCATGACGTCCGGGACGTCGACTTTAGTAGGAATCGATATAAGTATCGAACACGTTTTGCTACGAGGGGCAAAATGGTTAAAATGATTATTAATTGATTAAATGATTAAAATAATGTTTTTATTTACATAAAGTTCAGTTGCTGGGAGTCTTTGTGACAATCTATATGGGACAAGGGACGGAGTATACGTACTATAAGGATTATTGAGAGAGAGGGGGTTACTCTTGTGTTATTAAATAAAAACCTTTCATTTTCTTAACTCCTACCCATAATTAGCCTAATGAATTGTGAGTGTAATGATATCTGATCATAGGGGAGTTGTAATGGGCTGGAGATTTCAGTTTCAGTACACTATATATGAGGTATATACATTCCATCTAAGCCTCTTCTTCCTTTCACAACAACTTTCTAACTAGAGAGCAAAAATAAAGAAAAGAGAAGAAATTATTGAGGGTTTTAAAGTGGTTCAAGGTGGGCTACGAATTCTAGAGAATCTTGCAAGCAAGGAAGGTGGTTATCAAGCTCCAATCAAGAGAATTCGCAACCAAGGTAAGCTATGAGACCCACTTGTATGTTCTTGGGGAAAAATAGTGAAAAATGCATGTATAGCTATGATAAATGTTTTGTTTTGGCCTGGTGATGCCATGATTTCATGTATTACTGCTATGTGGATGATAAGAATGAAATTTCTGGTATATAACATGTTACTATTACATAAAGAATCATAGAATTCATGTATGCATGCTAACTATTTGATAAAATGCCTCTTAGTTGCTAATTTGATCAAAACATGAAAAGTTAGAGGGTTTGATTGTTGTAACATGTGTATATATGTTAGTAAATGTGGTCTGGACAGTATGAATCAAATCCATGCATGTTAGAATCAAAATCATGATTTTCTCAAAAGTTGGGTTAAACTAGTTTGCATGAGTTTTCTGAATTTTCGGTCGCTTGAAATCATGTCTTCGGTAATCCGTTTGGTGCATGTAGTAAATTTGTAAAATAATATGTAGCATGAAGTATAAACTGTCCAAATTTCATTCGGATCGAAGCTATATTGAGTGAGATATGAAAATCGTAGAGTAAACTCTAAAAATCGTAGAGTCAATGAAAATCGTAGAGTAAACTCTGAAAATCGTAGAGTCAATGAAAATCGTAGAGTTAACTCTGAAAATCGTAGAGTCAGTGAAAATCGTAGAGTAAACTCTGAAAATCGTAGAGTCAATGAAAATCGTAGAGTTAACTCTGAAAATCGTAGAGTGCAGATAATAGAGTGAAAATCGTAGAGTCAACACTGAAAATCGTAGATTCAGTGAAAATCGCAGAGTGAACTCTGAAAATCGTAGAGTGCAGATAGTAGAGTGAAAATCATAGAGTGAACTCTGAAAATAATAGAGTAAAGTTTATATTACAACTACTATGCGTTGCTAATAGTTGATGTGCATGATTATACAATTGTGTAGGGCACGTGAAGTGCATATAGCTGTAAGCTGTTAATCTGTTATTGGTAAAAAACGATCAAGGCAAGTTTCTTACCCTATTTTTCATTATGAATTTATTCAACTCTTATTCAGTTGATTGCAGCGAGGGTAAGTTTGGGCTTGTGATTAAGTAATCATTCGTGCAAGCTCCACTGTTGTAAAGTTCTATAACTTCAATTGTGATGCGAAACGTTATTGATGATTATTCAGTTCCTATTGTAACTGTTATACTTTAAAGTTCGTATACCCTTAATGAACTATATTCAAGCATGCTTTCTAGCTTTCGTTTTAGCTAGATGTTATTGATGTAAATGTAGTATAATGTTTGAACAATTCAAATCCTTTGAAGCTATTGAATGTTTACCAATCCAAATTGTTTTTGGTGAGGTCCCGTATGAATACTAAGATGAACAACCCGGATAACGGGGTAACTGATGTCGGGCATATAGTCCCATTTACGCTTATGCGTTTAAACTTTATACTTGTGCACAATGTAGGGTACAATAGGCTGATCACCTGAAGTACTTGCAGAGACCGTTTACAATCTATTTGATTGTTAAACCGTCTGATGGTTTTTGATGAAACAAAGTAATGTTCAGGGTATCTAACACCCCTTAGTATGTTATTGAGAATTCTAGAACGCTTATCTTGATATTCCAGTTTATCTCTTGATATTTATTTCAACTATTGAGAAATATTAATACTAATGCTTCTACTTCTGATGTATGTTCTCAAACTACTTTATATACTTGCTGGGCAATTTTGTGCTCATTCTTGCTTAAACTTTTCAGTTAAGGCTGATAACGCTGAGGGCTCGGGCAAGGACAAAGGAAAGTCTAAGATAAAATGATGAGAGTTATTTATGTAATAATTATATTTGCGCATATGATGTGATGTAGCGATAAACGCTAAGTTTAAGTTTCAGTTTATTAAAGTTTGTAAAGACTTGGGACTTTATTTTGAATAAGTGTGTAATAGTTAATATTATTATTATTATTATTATTAGAGTTACTTAGATAGATGATGATGTATGTTATATCGTGAGCATCATGTCTTGTAATCGATGTTACACGGATTTGGGGGCGTCACAGTTGTGCATTTAGGAATCGAAATACATATAATTAAATAAAATAAGACTTGACAGTAATTCCATGTCTTATATTTAATTGGGACAATGTATTGTGGAAGGATTGAATTGTACGATAACTATTATCTCAAAGGTTCTTTTATGATTAATGTTGAAATCTATATTATCTGAAAAGTCGTTGATCGCTAGGGAGGCTTATCCCTATTGTAGAATAAATATTATTTATTTAAATAAATTAATCATTTTATTTATTTATTTAAATAAGATTAGAATTGTTCTAATTAATTTATTCACAACCGGTTTAATATGGAGAACCTAAAGGGTCACACCATAAAAGGAAAAATAATTATTTAAGAAGTTAATGGCATAATCATTATAATATGTTATGTATATTTAATTTAATCTATGGTGATAGAATAAATTAAATAGCTTAATATTTATTATTTAATATTTTAGAAATATTAAATATAAATTAATAAGAGGAGTCTTATTAATATTATTATAATTATTATTATTTTAATTTCTAAAATGGTTTAGGAATTAATTTAATATAAGTACTCTCATTTATTCCTAATAGGATTAGGAGGGAAAATTAGTTAAAGGAGTTTAATTAATTATCCCTAATAAGATTAGGGAGCCCATTTAATTAAAAGAGTTTAATTAAATAAATAATACCTTATTTTAATTAAATAGGGTTACCTGATATCTTTATAAGAGGAGTCCTATATCAGATATCAGATATACGTAATTCCAATAGTTGGAGAGTACGCCCCCTTTTCTACAGAGATAGGAAAAACTAGGGTTTGAGCAAATACACCCTTCTTCTTGAAAATTCTTCTTCTTTGGTGGATCACCTCTAGAGGCCATACACTTGGGTGGCTTACATTGATCAAAGGAAGGAATCTACCCGGAGATTCAAGGAGATCGCGGAGAAGTAGGAGTTGAACTCGTACCTGTGGAAGCTCGTATCTACAAGGGTATGATTACATAACTTCTTGTTCTTCATTTTAATTAATAATATGCATAAAGGATGATCCGAGTAATTGGTTTGTAAAAAAATATTAAAATCTGATTTTATTATGCTTCCGGTAATTTTTTTTTTGCAATTTGATTGCTACTTTGATTTTCACAAAAACCTAACAGTGGTATCAAAGCCAAACTTTATGCAAATTATTAATTCTTTTGATTCTATATATATATATGGGTATATATTTTGAATAATTTATTGGGCATAATTTGTTGTATAAAATTATTATCTTAAAAAAAATAAAAAATGAATAGCCGATTTCATTCGCTGACTCGGTTTTTTTTTTCGGTAATCCTGTTTTGTTTTTTTTTCGGCGGTGGGCTGGTGGCTGTGTTGGTTCTCGTTAACTGGAATATATATATATATATATATATATATATATATATATATATTATAATAATGGATAACGTGAACCATCTCACAGGAGTATTTTTTTTTATAACACTTCGATTTATATATTTATATATAATATATATATATATATATATATATATATATATATATATACTTTTAGATCCTTAGTATCCTGGATGTCTTGATGGAATCTTATATATATATATATATATATATATATATATATATATATATATATATATATATATATATATATATATATATATTCATAATTTTATAATTAAAATAAAATATTTATTTTAATCTTGAAATTGGATTTCATGCAACTTAAAATTGCCCATTAAATGATACTCATATATATATGGAATGATTATATTTATTGATACATATGATGATATGTATGATAATAAATGAGATTGATTATGGACTATTGACAAATGTGATTGGATTTATTTTGGTTGGATGTTTGAATGAATGGTTTTTATTAAATGGGGTCTGCGTACCTCGCCTTTTCTGGTTTTTTTCTTTATGTAAATTCTATCTCTCTCTTATGTACTTCCCCTTGACTGTTAATCAAGATTTCTATTTAAATTAAATAGTTTAATTGTATAGGATTAGTTAGAATTTTTCGAAGAACCGGAGATCAAAGAGCAAGGAGTGCTTGAAGACCTGTTTGTAATGGAGTCTGGGTTTAAATGTAATAGTTATATTTAAATGTTTATTCTTGCACCCTAGAGTTTGACCTTTTGGTTCACTTGGTGGCTCTAGTGAACCAAACTAGAATAAAAGTCCATAATCAATCCGGATAGAATATAGTATTCTATATATGCATGTTAGTATTATATATTATATATTATGCAAACATGCTTCGCATGTTTAATAATATGACGCGTATTTTATATATATATTTGCATGCGCGCTTAACAAGATGAGACTAATAATAACAAACCCCTCAATGAAATTATATTAAGTTGTAACGTTCAAAGATATTTGGAATATCGAACGTCGCCTTCTATCATGATAAAAATAATAGAGCATTGAATATTTAATATGAATTTGTTGTGCACACACAAGGCGAGTATTAAATATTTGAGATGTTGTTTTTATTACATTTGATGTTTATAAGGAATTGAACATTATCGCTTTGTTGTGCACACACAAGGGCTGTAGTTTTCTCTTCACTTATATGGAAATGCTGGGTATGACTTAACTTAAATCATTTTAGTTCGGATGTGCACACACTTGACCATTATGATTTAAGAGGCAAAATATAAGGAGTTACATGATGATGTAATTGACAAAGAGTTGTCTACCTATTTATTTATATATAGTTTGTTGTGCACACACAAGGCTATATACATTTGAAATGGGATTCTTATTCTCACTAGCAAATCTTTAATTAGATATTGTCGAACTATATTCATGAGGGTAATATAGTTTGAAGAAAATAGTGGGAGATACCAATATAAAATAAGACCTAATTTTTTTTGGTAATTAATTAAATGAATGTTTGCTAAAATATTATCTTTTTACATGCAGAATTTTGAAAATGTCACATTCACTAATTTCACTGCGTAGCATACTTGATGCTAACAAGCTGTCCGGACCGAACTACACGGACTGGTTAAGGAATCTGAGAATTGTTCTCACTGCTGAAAAGATTTCTTATGTCCTAAATTCGCATGTACCTGCAAAAGTTGCAGAGACAGCCTCTGAGGAAGAGATTGCTACTTTTAAACAGTGGCAAGATGATGCATCTGTGGCTCAATGCATCATGCTCGCATCCATGAGTAACGAGCTTCAGTGTCAGCATGAAAACATGGATGCTCTTACTATGCTACTGCACCTTCGAGAGTTGTATGGTGAGCAAAGTAGGACTGCTAGACATGAAATATCAAAGGGGCTCTTCCGATCTCAGATGACCGAGGGCACTACCGTTGAGACTCATATCTTAAAGATGATCAATCTGATTAAACGTCTTGGACAGCTTGGGTTTGTCATTGGTAAAACATGCATAACGTTTGATCCGCTAGGAGTTATGAGGCCTGCCACCTATCAAATCGAAGATATCGACGAGATCTACAACTTTCATGCTTTGAGGATTGACAGATTCGGATCAAGGCGAAAATTGAGCTTGAAGTAGATGTTATGTAAATGGCAAGCATTACAACTCTTAGCTTTGATCTTTGTTGATATTTTGGCCATAACTCTCGCATCCGAACTCCGATTGGGACGATTCAAGATGTTCTGGAAAGCTAAGAAGTAGAGCTACCATAAAATCCAAGTTCCAAGCCAAGAACATGCATCCAACTTGTTGTTAAAAGCCCAGCAATCTTCCCTTCTTGTAATTGCTTGAATCTTTTTAGTCCGAATTACTTTCCCTTGCTTCTTCATGCCAATGTCGTGTCATCGCCTACAAAATAACATAAAATATATGAAAAGTAACTAAGAAACATAAGATTAAGCAAATAATTCAAGTACCAAATACCAGATAAGTAGGTATAAAACCTACTTATCAAATACCCCCAAACTTAAACCTTTGCTTGTCCTCAAGCAAAAGCACAAAACAATAATGCAATGCAATGCAACTAATCTACATGCCTACGAATCCAACAGTAATGACAGAAACAAATCTATTCAATCGGCCTTAGAGAAATCAAGTAAACATGATAATACATCATATCAAAACCAATCAATAACTTCTCAATCAATCATCAAATCTTAGACTATTATCACTAATATAGTGTGTGTATGCTCCACAACAATGCTAACTGATATAAAATCAAATTTAACACATAACAAGTCTATTCGAAGGCATCATACAGTGTAAACTCAAGAAATCCAAAAATAAGCTAGATCCAACTAAAATTAAACAATTACCAATATCGAGGGTCAACATGGGATACTTATGCTTCATTTTTCATCTACGGGGGCTTTTTGTTCTTATTTCCCGTTTTATTCATTTTTTTGGTTGATGGATAGTGAGTGCGTTTTACGCTCCATCTCACGCTTGTGTGTTATGGGGAGTGCATTTCACGATTCTTCTCGACCCACCACAGGATTCAGTTTATTCAACTCAATATCTTTCTTTTTTTTTCTTTTTTCTTTCTTCTTTTCTTTAAGCTTATATACCTCAAATATTACCCCAAACTTAGGTTCTTGTCTAACTTTAGCCATCCCTAATTATAGAAAGTGTAGTAGAATTAGGAGAAGTGGAGAGGTGGTATCGTTGTTGTGGAGAGATAGAGAGGTGTGAATTTTTAAACTAAAACACGTCTCTATTTTGGGCAGATGTCGGTGCCGCGCAGTCCGCGCTGTAGTGGCGCGTTACGCGCCTAGAAAGAACTAGTAGCGCTTAGCGCGCCTGCTCTAGTTAGAGTCTCTGACCTTGTAGCGCGGTCGGCTCCATTTGGAGCGCGCTGTGCGCTAATAGGGCAGTATGTGAGGGCGTGCTTCTTCTTTACTGATATAGTGGTGCGGTCCGCACTGTTGTGGTGCGCTCCGCGCTAGAGATCGGCGTTGTTGGCGCGGTCAGCGTTGGGTGCTCTGGGGAAACTGTCCTGGTGGCGCGGTCCGCGCAGTCCTTAGCACTTATGTGGCGCGCTCCGCGCTAGTCGTACAACAACTAATTACTTTGTGTTCTGTGCTCCTGCTCCGTCACGAGCTTTCTGCAATTATTCCAGAGATTGTGTTACTCTCTAAGTATAATATTCTAGTGACTAAACTAACAACTAAATTTTAAATGAAATTAAGAAATAAAGTTTAGAGCTTGGGTTGCCTCCCAAGTAGCGCTTGGTTTAACGTCTCTAGCCCGACAGTCCCTCATGACTTATTGCGTATCTGTGAGGGTAACATTGACGGTGTCCGCATTTGCATCCTCGCCCCAGTAGTGTTTCAATCTTTGATCGTTAACCTTAAAAGTTTCCAATCGATTTCTGGCATACAACTCCACGGTGCCATGTGGGAAAACGGTTTTTATGGTGAATGGCCCTGACCACCGTGATTTGAATTTTTCTGGAAACAATCTTAGTTTTGAATTGAATAGAAGCATGGCTTGACCTGGCACGAAAGTTCGGTGCTTGATTTTCTGGTCGTGCCATTTTTTAACCTTTTCCTTATATAAGTGTGCATTCTCGTAAGCTTGTGATCTGAATTCGTCAAGCTCATTTAGCTGTAATAACCTCTTTTCCCCCTCTGCTGCTTGATCAAAATTCAGTTTTTGAATAGCCCAATAAGCCTTGTGTTGAAGCTCAACCGGTAAGTGACATGCTTTTCCATATAACAGCTGGTAGGGTGACATGCCGATAGGGGTCTTGTATGCAGTTCGGTATGCCCAAAGTGCATCATCTAATCGGAGTGACCAATCTTTACGATTTGGGTTGACTACTTTTTCCAAAATTTTCTTGACTTCCCTGTTTGACACCTCTGCTTGTCCATTGGTTTGGAGATGATAAGTCGTCACTATTTTGTGGTTGACCCCATATTTTTCTAGGAGGGCTGTAAATGCTTTGTTGCAGAAATGACTCCCCTCGTCACTTATTATGGTCCTCGGTGTTCTAAACCTTGCAAAGATATTTTTTTTGTAAAAACCTTAATACCACTTTGGCATCGTTCGACGGCAGCGCTGTGGCTTTCACCCATTTTGAGACGTAATCCACCGCAAGTAAAATATATTGATTGCTAAGAGACGAGGGGAATGGTCCCATGAAGTCGATGCCCCATACATCGAAGATTTCAACCTCTAAAATCGTTTGTAATGGCATCTCATTTCTTTTTGATATGCTACCCACTCTTTGACAACGATCGCAAGTTTTAACAAATTGATGGGCGTCTTTAAATAACGTGGGCCAATAAAACCCTGCTTGGAGGACTTTTGCTGCTGTTCTCTCACTACCATAGTGTCCCCTGTAGGCCGACGAATGGCACTCATGCAGGATACTATATACTTCGCTGTAGGGCACACACCTTCTGATCATCTTGTCGGCGCATTATTTAAACAGGTAAGGCTCATCCCACATGTACCAT
Source organism: Panax notoginseng (assembly GCA_016801055.1). NCBI lineage: Eukaryota > Viridiplantae > Streptophyta > Magnoliopsida > Apiales > Araliaceae > Panax > Panax notoginseng. The sequence continues at coordinate 108,218,430 of CM029021.1, forward strand.
TAGACGTCATAAAGAAACTTCTTCTTTTGTTGTCTTGTAAGATCAGGGGGAAGCATGTTACTGACTAAGTAGTTTGCAAAGTCCGCGTACCATGGAAATTCTGCATTTACCCTAAACAATTGCTCGTCCGAAAATGACTCGTTTATGATGCCCTTGTCCCCTTCTTGTGTAATCGGATTTTCCAGCCTAGACAAATGATCGACTACTTGATTCTCCGTCCCCTTCCTATCTTTTATTTCAATATCAAACTCTTGAAGAAGGAGAATCCACCGAATAAGGCGTGGTTTAGCTTCTTTCTTCGCAATTAGGTATCGAATAGCCGAATGATCCGTATAAACTATTACCTTAGTGCCAACCAAGTATGCCCTGAATTTATCAAATGCATATACCACGGCAAGTAGTTCCTTTTCTGTAGTTGTATAATTCATTTGAGTCTCCGTAAAGGTCTTGCTTGCGTAATATATAGCATGAAATACCTTATCCCGACGTTGTCCCAAAACGGCCCCCATTGCATAATCGTTTGCATCACACATCAGTTCGAAAGGTATATTCCAATCTGGTGCGACGATAACTGGGGCTGTAGTCAACTTCTTTTTCAACAGTTCAAAAGTCATCTTACATTCTGCATCAAAACTAAACACAGAGTCCTTTTCTAAAAGACTGCACAACGGCTTTGCAACTTTAGAGAAGTCCTTTATGAATCGTCTGTAGAATCCCACATCTCCCAGAAAACTTCTGATTCCTTTGACGGAGCTTGGTGGAGGTAATTTTTCGATCGTTTCCAACTTAGCTTTATCCACTTCCAGTCCTTGAGCCGAAACCTTGTGGCCCAAAATTATGCCTTCCTCAACCATGAAGTGGCATTTTTCCCAGTTAAGTATGAGGTTTGTCTCCTCGCATCGTTGTAGCACCCTTACCAAATTTTCGAGATATGTATCGAAATTGTCTCCATGAAAAGAGAAGTCGTCCATGAAGACTTCCACGTTTTTCTCCACCATATCGGAGAAAATGGCCATCATACACCGTTGGAAAGTAGTCGGTGCATTACATAACCCGAATGACATCCTTCTGAACGTGAACGTGCCGTAGGGACACGTAAATGTAGTCTTCTCTTGATCTTCAGGAGCGATGGCAATCTGGTTATATCCTGAGTACCCATCCAAAAGACAGTAAAAATCGTGACCCGCAAGTTTGTCCAACATTTGGTCGATGAAAGGTAGCGGAAAATGATCTTTTCGGGTTGCCTTGTTCAGATTCCTATAATCTATGCATACCCTCCAACCTGTAACTGTTCTTGTCGCTATTAACTCATTATCTTCGTTTTGTACCACAGTCATTCCTCCTTTTTTCGGCACACAATGAACCAGACTAACCCACCGTTGACTACTTCCTTCATAATTAGGTTTAGTCGTCGTTGTTGCTCCACCGTTGGTTTTGCGTCATCTTCCATTAAAATTTTATGCATACAAAACGACGGGCTTATTCCCTTGATATCTGCAATTGTCCACCCTATTGCTGCCTTATGTTCTCTCAGCACCCTTAGCAATTTCTCTTCCTGTAAATTGTTAAGTGCAGCAGAAATAATTACAGGTAAAGAACTTGAATTGCCTAAATATGCGTACCTGAGATGATTAGGGAGTGGCTTGAGTTCAAGAGTTGGTGGTTCCTCCAATGATGGTTTCAATCTTTTCGTGTCTATCTCCTCTGTCTGTAAAGATTCAAAAGGTGTTTTGAATCGACTTACTCGTGGCAACGAGTCCAACATCTGTAGATAGTCCATACAGTTTGGGTCATCAAACTCCTCATCTCCCAATAATGTTGTCTCGAGAGGATCGTTGCTCAGCCCCTTTCCCATGTCTTCATTGACTATTCGATCAATGATTTCCATCCAAAAACACTCCTCTTCATCCGCGGGAAATTTCATGGCTTTGAAAACGTTAAACTTAACTTCTTGATCTTGTACCCTCATAGTTAACTCACCTTTTTGCACGTCGATGAGTGTCCTACCAGTTGCCAAGAAAGGCCTCCCGAGGATAATCGGGATGTTTTTGTCCTCCTCAAAGTCCAGAATAATAAAATCAACGGGAAAAATGAATTTATCAACTTTTGCCAATATGTCTTCCACAACGCCTCTCGGATATGTGACTGACCTATCTGCCAATTGTAATGAGATGTTCGTAGGCTTCGGAGCTGGAAATCCCAGTTCTGTGTAAACTGATAACGGCATAAGGTTTACACTTGCTCCTAAATCGCACAAGCATTTGTTGAAAGACGTGTTTCCGATCGTGCACGGAATGGTGAAACTCCCAAGATTTTTCAATTTGGGTGGCAACTTTCACTGTAGAACCGCGCTGCACTCCTCTGTTAGTGCCACTGTCTCGAAGACTTCTAACTTCTTCGTTCTAGACAAAATCCCCTTCATGAATTTCGCATAACTAGGCATTTGCTCTAGAGCTTCCGCAAATGGAATGTTAATTTACAATTTCTTAAATACTTCCAAGAACTTTGCAAATGGCTTGTCTAATTTCTGCTTTTGGATTCTTTGCTGAAATGGTGGTGGCGGGTACACAACTGGCGAGTCATCTAACTTCGTTTTCCCAATTCGCGTATTCTCACCTTGGTTTTCTGCATCAACTGTGTTATCATTGCCCTTATTCTCCGAAAAAATTGAGTTGTCATTATCTCTCTCAACAATTTTTTTTCCACTCCTCAAGGTAACTGCCTGACACTGTTCATTATTTCCCTTCGGGTTTCTTTCGGTGTCACTCGGTAGGGTTCCTTGTGGTCTGTTATTCAGTGCTAAAGCAATTTGTCCCATCTGGTTTTCCACATTCTTAATGGCCATCTCTTGTGACTTCATTGCCATTGCGTGGTTCTTCATAGCTACCTCGTTACTTGTCATGTACTTCGATAACAATTCCTCTAAGTCTGCTTTTTTTTTCTTGACGTGGAACTGGTTGTTGATTCTAAAATCCCGGAGGGTAGGATGGCCGTGGAGCTTGCTGATTCTGATTGTCATTCCACGACTGGTTCGAATTTCTGTTCCCTTGATAATATGCATTTTGATATGTATTCTAGGAATTCTGTTGTAACTACTCATGAATTGTACCGACTCTGGGTTGATTGCGCATTGATCCGTTGAATGTTCCCCTGCACACAATTCACAAATAATTGCAACTGTATGTGTCTGTCCCCCGGACAACATGTCAAACTTTTTAGAAAGTGCCGAAATCTGCGCTGTTATAGCCGTCACTCCATCTACTTCTAAAACGCCAGCGACCGTAGGTTGTGTCATTCTTGCCGTGGGCCACTGATAATTATTAACAGCCATAGTCTCTATCAACTGGTATGCTTCCTCATACGTCTTAGCCATAAATGCTCCTCCCGATGCCGCATCAATACTAGTCCTGAGATTCCCATGCAATCCGTTGTAAAAGGTATTCAATTGCAACCATTTGGGCAATCCGTGATGTGGACATTTTTAAAGTAATTCTTTATATCTCTCCCACGCCTCATACAGTGACTCCCCATGTTGCTGATCAAATATGGTGATCTCATTCCTCATCTTCGCGGTTTCGCAGGTGGGAAGAATTTTGCTAAGAATTTCTGAGCCAGGTCCTCCCACGTCGTTATCAAACCTGCTAGTAGAGAGTTTAACCAACTCTTTGCCTTGTCCCTCAGAGTGAATGGGAACAAGCGAAGCCTAACTGCCTCATCCGACACCCCATTGTATTTGAAGGTGTCGCATATTTCTAGAAAACTAATTAAATGATCGTTTGGATCGTCATTAGCCGTTCCCCCAAACTGTACTGAGTTCTGGATCATTTGGATTGTCCCAGGCTTGATTTCGAATGTGTTTGCAGCTATTGCAGGCCTGGTGATTCTAGACTGTAGCTCAGTCACCTTGGGTGTTGCAAAATCTCTCAATGCTTTCTGGTCTTCGACAGCCATTTCTTCTTCCTTTTCAGAGTTTTCGAATTCGTCCCTTGTTTTCTCTATCCACTTGCTTAACCTCTGAAACCTTTTATTGATGTCGTCCTCAAAAGGAAGCAGGTCTGGATTTTTGGATCGAGTTTGCATAAACCAATATCAAAAACCTGAAATTCGAAGAACAAAACAAACAAAACGTGTTTAAGTAAAACTGGACTAATTAAACTGATATTGCAAATAAATAAAAATCTGTATTTAATCCCCGGCAACGGCGCCAAAAACTTGGTGGGTAAAATCAATACGCTCAAAACACGCAAGTATACGTGGTCAACAAGTAATATAATAGTAAGTAAGTATCGTTCCCTCAGAGATTAACATAAATTTCCCTCGCAACTACCAATTTCCTACTAATCCAAATTTTATTAAACTAATCGATTTCTAGTTAAAATAGAAAATGTCACAATCATTTAAAAGAAAATAACTAATAACCACAAACACTAAATCGGAATTTTCTAACAAGTAAATGAGAATTAGGCTAATAACTTCACTCTAAGCACCCCTTTGATTTGTATTACCTTATTCCAGTTTAGCTCACTATCCCAGCTTATTAATCAAGAACACTTAAGTAGTATTAATCACCTCTCGATAACTTAACACCGTATTGACTCAAATCCACAATTAAGATAGAATTTAATCAAACACCTTAATTAATCAACTCACTATATTTCTATGTGACTTCCAATTAAACAAGGTCTACTCCCAAGTTCTCTTCACGATTACATATGATGTCAAGCATATCTCTATCTCAACAATAATCAATAATTTGCACTTCACAAATTTCATGACACAAGCTATATTAACCAAGTCTAGATTTATATTTCGTATCTCGAATTCATACAAATCCACGTAAAATTGTTGATCAAGCAATTTGTAAATTTACGCACCAATTAATATAGATAAACTGTAAAATAGCTATATTAAACTGAAAACCAAGGTTACACAATCATAGTTCCACTTAGAGATCCATTAAAAGCCTAACAAATAATTTAGCCCATAATAAATGAATAAAACACTGAATAAATTAAATGAAACATCATCCTGATTACAGAGATAGAAATTTAGAGAAGAAAATTGATACACCACCCTTCTCCGCTTCCAATTATGAAATCTCTGTGAATTGATTCCCGTTCTTCGTTCTCCCAATCCTTGCTCTTCCCAAATTCATTGTTCACGTTGAAAATAGCCAATCTCGTGTGTGTTTTTAGTGCCTCTCCCCATCTGTTTTTAAATAGCCTTTATCTCCTCTTCCAACCATAACTCCTAGTCCATCACAAAGTTTTGCTTAAAAGAGACTCCTCCAATTTACAAAGACCAGCCCTCAGTTCGCGCACCAGCGCAGGCCGCGCCGTCTACAATGCTTCCACCGCGCGCTCCGCGCTAGTCTGCCAGAAGCTTTTATCCACGCCACAGCGCGGTCCGCGCTCGCCAGTCTATTGATGCCGCGCGCTCCGCGCCAGATAAACAGCAGCTTCCCATATTGCTCCAAAATATCCTCAAATGCTCCAAATTGCTACATGAGTCGGAATTACCTACAACAAACGTAAACCCTGTCAGAAATAACATGAAAATACCCAAAAACTAACAACATAACAAGCCATATAAACATAATTCATGGGTTAAATATTCCAGATTTTTTGCCATTGCAGCGCGGTCCGCTCCCAGAATGGCTTGGGGACAGCGCTGACCGCGCTAGGCGGCGGAAAGACAGCTGATTATGGTTATTTGATGTCCAATTTGAGCTAGAATAGGATTATTAGTTGCCTAACTTGCTAGGGTATCCATTAGAACTATACATACATGAGGAGAGGCATAAAAGAAGGGGATCGAGGCTAGTTTTGGAGGATTCAATTAGATTAGATTAGAGTAAATTAGATCAAAACCCTAGTTCTTGTTAGATTTGGAGATTGAAGCAACTTGGAGACCATTGAAGATTCAAAGTAGGAGCAAGGAGGGAGCATCAAATCTATAAACAACATATTCTATCTTCTTATCTTCTTCTATCTTTGTCTTTTAATGATTATTCAATTGTGGATTCTTAGTTTTAATTAAATAATCATGAACTAATTCTTTGTTTGAGATTACAATGGATTTTATTGTGTAGTTTATTTTAATATGCTTCGCTATCAATTATTATGTTCTATTGTGAGGATTGTCTATTGTGATTTGGACTTAATTGTTTAATTGATTGGCCATCAATTACCATGATAATCTATATGAACTCGAGAGATGAAGTATTGATTTAGATCTTATCATGATAGCATGTGTCATGAATTTTGTCAATAGCAGATTTTTTATTATTGTTAAGGTAGAGATACGCTTGACATCGCATGTAATCGGATAGAGAACTTATTCTTCAACCTTCTTTAATTGTAATTCACATAGAGATATAGTGGGTTAGTTGATTAAGGTGTTTAACATATTTCTATCTTAATTGTGGATTGACATTAATATGGGTATTATGCATTGAGAGGTGGTTTTATCTGCTTTAGTGTTCTTGATTAACAATTCAGGATAGAGAATAATTGATGAGAAGTGTGTTAACTTAAATGAAGCAATAAGTGAATTTGTGATCCTAAATCTCCGTAATCTTAATTTAACTAGTGGTAATTAGAATTAGTTTACTTATAAATTGAAATTCATTCGTTTAAATAAGATTGAGTTGGTTACGGGTTAGTACTTGGTGATTTTTATTTAACAATTCCTCGTGGGAACGATACTCTACTTTCACTTTATTACTTGTTAACCACATATACTTGCGTGTTGTGCGTAACTAGATTTTACCCAACAAGTCATGGATGGGGAGTTGAGTCAAGATTTGATCTTGCAGTCACTCCCTGACACCTTCTCACAATTTGTTGTGAATTTTCACATGAATAAGTTGGACGTCAGCTTGCCTGAGTTACTTAACATGTTGAAAAATGCTGAAGGTCACTTCCCATCCAAGAAGAACCATGTCTTACTGGTGGATGATTCTTCCAAGAAAAGGAAGAGGCCCAAGGTATCTTTTGAAAAGAAGAAATCCAAGAAGGCTAAGGGAAAGACAAAAGTGAAGGATCAAAAGAAACCTGATCCAACTAGCAAAGGATTTTGTTTCCATTGCAACAAGCCGGGTCACTGGAAGAGGAACTGCAAGGATTATCTTGCGGAACAAAAGCAGAAGAAGCTTGGAGAAGCTTCAAATCCTAATCAAGGTTTGTTTATGATTGAAATTAATTTTTCTGAAAGTCAATCTTCTACTTGGGTATTGGATATCGGCTGTGGTTCTCACATATGTAATAATATACAGGGACTGGTCAGAAGTAGAAAACTAAACAAGGATGAGGTCGTCCTATGAGTGTGAAATGGAGAAAAGGTTGATGCATTAACTGTAGGGACTTATTGTTTAGCACTGCCTACGGGCAAATTCATTAGTTTAAATAATTATTATTTTATTCCGTCACTTATTAGAAACATTATTTCAATATTTGTATTGGATATGGATGGTTTTGACGTTATAATAAAGAACAATAGTTGTTCAATTTATAAGAATACTGTTTTATATGGTGTTGGTAATTTACGAAATGGACTTTACATTCTTGACTTGCATGAAAATATACTTCAAATTGAACAAACTAATAAAAGGAAAAGAGATAATGTTAATTATACCTATATATGGCACTGTAGACTTGGTCATATTAATGAAACAAGATTATCAAAGTTGTATAAAGATGGGCTCCTAGAGCTATCGGATCGTGAATCATATCCAACTTGTGAATCTTGTCTCATGGGAAAAATGACTAAATCTCCTTTTAGTGGAAAAGGAGAAAGAGTTACAGAGTTGTTAGCGTTGGTACACACGGATGTATGTGGACATATGACAACGAATGCACGAGGAGGGTATTCTTATTTTATTACATTCACTGACGATCACTCAAGATTTGGATATGTGTATTTAATGAAATACAAATTTGAATCATTTGAAAAGTTTAAAGAGTTCAGAAGTGAAGTAGAGAAACAAACGGGCAAAAGTATTAAGATCATTCGATCAGATAGAGGTGGTGAATACTTAAGCAGTGAGTTTCTCAATTGTCTCAAAGAAAATGGTATAATCTCACAATGGACTCCACCAGGGACGCCACAACTGAATGGTGTATCTGAAAGGTGAAATCGAACACTGTTGGACATGGTTCGTTCCATGATGAGTTTTACCGATCTTCCGGTGTCATTCTGGGGATATGCCCTAGAAGCGGCTACATATCTACTAAATAAGGTTCCCTCGAAATCCGTCCCTAAGACTCCATATGAGATGTGGACATGGAGGAAGCCTAGTCTTAAGCATGTTAAGATTTGGGGATGTCCAGCTTATGTGAAAAGGTTTCAAAATGATAAGCTTGGGTATAGATCTGATAAGTGTACTTTTGTGGGATATCCTAAAGAAAGTTTAGGATATTATTTCTACAATCCTACTGAACAAAAGGTGTTTGTTGCCAAACATGTTGCCTTCTTAGAAAAGGAGTTTATCCTTGAAGGGGTCAGTGGGAGGAAAATAGATATTGAAGAAATTCAAGAACCACAAACCACTACATATCAAATGGATGAACCTGTCCAAGTAGAGATTCATTCTGTACCACACCCTATTCGTAAATCTGGAAGAGTACCAAAGATACCTGATAGGTATGGACTTGTCATAGAGGATGACGATGAGGTAAACATCATAGATGATGATGATCCATTGAATTATGAACAGGCTATGAGTAGTAAAGACTCAGAGAAGTGACAAGATGCCATGAAATCCGAGATGGACTCCATGTATGAAAACAAGTATGGACTTTGGTTTCACCACCTGAAGGCATTAAGCCTATTGGGTGTAAATGGGAGGTAGAGACCTATAAGGCCTGACTGGTCGCAAAAGGTTTCAAACAAAGACAAGGAGTTGACTATGACGAAACCTTCTCACCAGTAGTAATGCTTAAGTCCATTCAGATTTTGCTTGTGATTGCAGCTTACCATGACTACGAAATCTGGCAGATGGACGTGAAAACAGCCTTCCTCAATGGGAAACTTGAGGAGGATGTGTATATGACACAACCAGAGGGATTTGTTTCAAAGGTTGGAACAAATCAAGTCTGTAAGCTACAACGATCCATTTATGGATTGAAGCAAGCTTCTCGTAGGTGGAACATCCGTTTTGATGAGACAATCAAAGAGTTTGATTTTATCAAAAATGAGGATGAACCTTGTGTGTACAAGAAGGTTAGTGGGAGCGCTGTTTCATTCCTCGTATTATATGTTGATGATATATTACTGATAGGGAATGATATTCCTATGCTACAATCAATTAAAATCTGGTTATCTAAACACTTCTCCATGAAGGACTTGGGAGAAGCATCCTATATTTTGGAGATAAAGATATATAGAGATAGATCTAAAAGGATGATTGGCTTGTCCCAAGGAACGTACATTAACTTGATGCTAAAAAGGTTTAGCATGGAAGATTCCAAAAGAGGTCTCATGCCGATGAGCCATGGAATACATCTCTCCAAGAAACAGGCCCCAAAGACACCTGAAGAGAGAGACCGTATGAGTAAGATTCCTTATGCTTCAGCAATAGGATCTATCATGTACGGTATGATATGTACTAGACCATATGTCGCTCATGCACTTAGTGTAACAAGCAGATATCAGTCGAATCCAGGAGAAGAGCACTGGAAGGCAGTGAAAAATATCCTAAAGTACTTAAGAAGAACTAAGGATGTATTTCTTATCTACGGTGGGTCTGAATTGAAACTAAAGGGCTTCACAGACTCAAGTTTTCAAACGGACCAAGATGACAGTAAATCTGTTTCGGGGTATGTGTTTACCTTGAATGGTGGCGCAGTGAGTTGGAAAAGTTCCAAACAGCAAACAGTTGCTGATTCAGTGACAGAGGTAGAGTACATAGCTGCAACTGAAGCTGCAAAGGAAGTTGTTTAGATGAAGAAGTTCATTACCAAACTTGGTGTGGTTCCTAGCATTACAGGACCAGTACCTTTATTCTGTGACAACACTGGAGCTGTTGCGCAGGCTAAGGAACCCAGATCTCATCAGAAATCCAAACACGTGTTGCGGCGATTTCATTTGATTAGAGAGACCATTGAAAGAGGAGACGTCACCCTGGAGCGTGTGGACTCTCAATATAATATTGCAGATCTATTTACTAAAGCGTTAACACAACAGCAGTTTGATCGTCACTTAGAGAAGATGGGTATGAGATACCACGACGATTGGATTTAGTGCAAGTGGGAGATTGACAGTAGTATGCATACAAGCCAATCATGTATGATGATAAAGCATATACTTTGTAATCTATCTTATTTATTTATTAATAAAAGAATTATTTATTAAAGGCATTTATTATCTATATGATGTTGTTTTAACAATATGTGATAAACCCATAGTTTTAAGCAATGCTTTTAGAATCATGATGAAATCATGTTAATGAGATCTAAATTCTTAGATAGCTTAAAACTAAAATGTTCCCAATCAATGGATTACTAAAAAGGGGATTAGTGAATCCGGATAGATTGGTACGTACATTGCTTGCTCATTGGATGAGGATGATTGATCTCATGATCATTTGTGTGGAGACACTAAAGCAAGTATATAGGTGCTTATTAGAGAATAAGTTCACTGAACGTGACTCGCTAAGAAATACCTAATGTAGTTTTACTTGTCTGTCAATAGGAATTCCTGTAGTGATAGTAGTACAAATGATCCTTAGACTTGAGATCATCATAGTATCTTATATATAATGAATTACACTTTGACTTATTCCTTAAGACTCTTAGAGTATATCAAAGGCTATGCTTGGGTGTAATAAGTTATATATGAAGATAATGAATGATCAATAAAAAATCTACCACTTCTAGTAAAAGAAGAGAAATGTCCTATGTGATTCGATAAATGACAACCCAGGAATCCTTGCCCAAGGTGGAATGAAATTAGAAAGTAGTTTCTAATTTGCATTCATTAGGAATTGTGCATTTAGGAATCAAAATACATATAATTAAATAAAATAAGACTTGACAGTAATTCCATGTCTTATATTTAATTGGGACATTGTATTGTGGAAGGATTGAATTGTACGGTAACTATTAACTCAAAGGTTCTTTTATGATTAATGTTGAAATCTATATTATCTGGAAAGTCGTTAATCACTAGGGAGGCGTATCCCTATTGTAGAATAAATATTATTTATTTAAATAAATTAATCGTTTTATTTATTTATTTAAATAAGATTAGAATTGTTCTAATTGATTTATTTACAACCGGTTTAATATGAAAAACCTAAAGGGTCACACCATAAAAGGAAGAATAATTATTTAAGAAGTTAATGGCATAATCGTAATAATATGTTATGTATATTTAATTTAATCTATGGTGATAGAATAAATTAAATAGCTTAATATTTATTATTTAATATTTTAGAAATATTAAATATAAATTAATAAGAGGAGTCTTATTAATATTATTACAATTATTATTATTTTAATTTCTAAAATGGTTTAGGAATTAATTTAATATAAGTACTCTCATCTATTCATAATAGGATTAATAGGAAAAATTAGTTAAAGGAGTTTAATTAATTATCCCTAATAAGATTAGGGAGCCCATTTAATTAAAAGAGTTTAATTAAATAAATAATACCTTATTTTAATTAAATAGGGTTACATAATATCTTTATAAGAGGAGTCTTATATCAGATATCAGATATACGTAATTCCAATAGTTGGAGAGTACGCCCCCTTTTCTACAGAGATAGAAAAAACTAGGGTTTGAGCCAATACACCCTTCTTCTTGAAAATTCTTCTTCCTTGGTGGATCACCTCTAGAGGCCATACACTTGGGTGGCTTACATTGATCAAAGGAAGGAATCTACCCGGAGATTCAAGGAGATCGCAGAGAAGTAGGAGTTGAACTCGTACCTCTGAAAGTTCGTATCTACAAGGGTATGATTACATAACTTCTTATTCTTCGTTTTAAATAATAATATGCATAAAGGATGATCCGGGTAATTGGTTTGTGAAAAAATATTAAAATCTGATTTTATTATGCTTCCGCTAATTTTTTTTTTTTGCAATTTGATTCCTACTTTGATTTTCACAAAAACCTAACATAAAGAATATCATGACTAAAGATAATTAAATTATCAATAGCTTTCATCAATAATAAATCAGAGATTTAGAACATATGACAGATAATAAAACTTTTCAACCATAGTTGCAGCGGAACGAGCAATCCATTAGAAGTGTCAAATAGACCATAAGGTCTATTATATTCTCTATGTTAAAAGTCCACCAATAATGTTTTATCCCTGTAACATCAATCAACAATTCCCGTCCATGATCATGTGAATAACTCATAATCACAATTGTGATTCTAAATTCCTCTTCGCACCCAGGACGAAGATAATTTTCATCACCTGAAACATCAAAAATCATGGTTATACCAAATCACAAATCCTGCTCGTAATCATTAAATCATCTTTGCACTGCGGCCAAAGATATTCTTTATTATCACATCCATGAATGAATATTTCATTGCTGAGACTCAGTGTGACGCCCCCAAAATTAGGTATACATCACCCATCTTGAGTCGCCAGATACATGGTACAGAATTCAAATACAACTTAATAATACAACTGTCGTGTACATTACGACAAAATATAAACAGTGAGTTTGAATACAAATATTGTCTACTAGAGAGTATACAAACTCAAAAGGAGTCCTCATTACAATTATTATCGCACTATTTCACAGAATAGTGAGGACTACTAATGCACCATCTAGGACCATCACTCTGTTTCCCTACTAGTCCCTGCTATGTTCTCATTTCCTGAAGAGAACAATGAAAGCAAAAGGGTGAGCTCAACTAGACCAGTAAGAAATATTATGAATAAGATAATGCAGAATAATTTATCATTAGCCTTAAACAATGTTAAACTGATAAAATATAATAAATATCAAGTTTAACTGCAGCGGAACAAGCAATCCATTAAAAGAGTCAAGTAGAGAATGAAATCTACTATCTTTTATGATTTAAAAGGTTTTTCGTCACTTTTATTGTTGGGACTCAGCTTAATAAATAATCCACATCATCGAATCACCCCTGCACTACGGCCAAGGATATTCTGTAGTATCACGACCACAATTATCCATGCACTACGGGCCAAGAATATTTGTGTATTCATTAATTGTCATGATCATGCCAACAACTGTCCATCAATGCACTACGGGCCAATGAGGACTTTTACCACATCAATTGTAACATTACGGTCATGATTACACCGAATAATCCCTGATCATAATCATACCAAGTCCATCTATGCACTACAGGCCACAGATGACTTTCAAAAATATAAACATGAGGATGATGACAATGATATAAGAATTCAATTAAACAAGTTCAAGAATTAATTTATCTAGGAACTAATAACGTCCAAATTGTCAACATGATACTGCTTTGTAGAGTAAAATTCAAGAATGCTCAGAAGAATATTTCCATGAAAAGATACTGGATGAAGCGCAAATATCAAGGATATTCCACTAATTTCATGGAGTATAGAAGTCAAAGTTTTAACCAACTGAGTATAATAAAGAATGGAATAACAAAAGAAATCACCAAACATGCGATAGACCGCACAGGCAGGTTATTCCAACAGAATAATAAATAACGGAACCAGGTCCGGCGTAAAACGCACAGACAAGATATTCCAACAAAATAATAAAGAACGGAATATTAGAAGAATTTCACCATGTATAGGGTAGCCCATGTATACAGGTTATTCCAACAGAATAATAAATAATGGAATAACAGAAGTTCTCTTCATGAGTACAACAAATAACATCCCTTACCGTAAAAGAAACTAAATATAAGAGTAGGAAAGTAGCAGAATACTTTTCTATAGGTTCTCTTATAATTCTCTCTCTAGAGTTTCAGTGAATTCGTAAGAAATAATGAAGGAATGAGCTTCTATTTATAGGAAAATGGAATGAATAGTAACTAATTCATGAACGGTCCAGATTGATTTACTATTAAATCGACGGTCCATATTGGTTTACTATTAAAACTCCACCAGCGGTCCATATTAACTTACTATTATATCTTCAACCAAAGGTCTGAAAAATTAGCACATCTCCTCATGGAATAATATTGTACCCAAATACCCGAATGCACAATACTAGAGTGAATAGTAACCGGGTGAATAGTAACTCGTGAATAGTAACTCGTGAATAGTAACTCCGACACGAAAAGTGTCCCGAATACCCAATTGAATAATATATCCTCCAGACATCAATTATACTAACACAAATAAGTCCAACACAATAGAACTATAAAATTCATCTTTAATCAACACGAACTTATTCATCATTAATATTAAAATTCACAATATTTAACAACCAGTTTGTTCCCAGGAAAGAGGGGGCTTTCCGATAAGGATTTCTCCTTATTGGCGCGTAATTAAGTGACTAAACCTCTCCTTGATAGAACTTCTAGACATTGTCAATATTGCAAATAATAATATAAATAACGTTGTCATCTCAATTATTGATTTAATAATATATCATATAATGCAGATGATACTATAACAATAATTTAATCAATAATATGAGAGATATGATGCAGCAATTACTGTAGCAATAATTGAGTATAACAGAGTGACTTCTCACGTAAGCATCAATAATCAATACCGTGTGGTACTGTGCAACTACGCGTATTATTGTACTTTTACTACCGGGTAGTTCAACAGTTTTAACGGTAACACCTCCGCCGTTATTTTCATAAAGTATATTTGTTGTTTTCTCAATCCGATAATAATTTCGTTGTGGGGTCCACCAATGATTGTGCCGTTGTACGAATATTCCCTGTTAAAACGAATATTCCCCGACCAATCGAATATTATATAACAACTTACGTACTTTGCAAAATTTATAAATATTACCCACAACTATAACATTATATCAAATCAATACCATAATATTCAAAAATATAATTCGAGAAAATTATTCTTTATTCATAAAAGTTGGGGTCTTACAACCTCCCCTTCTTATGAAATTTTATCCCCAAAATTAGAGGACATACCTGGTATGTCAAAGAGATGAGGATACCTTGACTTCATCTCAGATTCTAACTCCCAAGTCACTTCCTCTATATCGTGGTTTCTTCACAAAACTTTGACTTGAGGTATAACCTTGGACCGTAGAACATGATCCTTTTTATCCAAGATTTTAACAGGTAATTCTTCATACGTTAAATCTTCCTCTATCTCGTCTGGTTCTAACTCAATAATATGGTTCGGGTCTTTCACATATTTACGTAACATAGATATATGAAAAACATTATGAACACGAGACATACTTGATGGTAAGGCGAGTCTATAGGCCACAGTTCCCACTCGCTCAAGAATTAAAAATGGGTTAATGAATCGAGGATTGAGTTTTTCTCTCTTTCTAAATCTCGTAACTCTTTTCCATGGAGCAACACGTAACAACACATGATCTCCAATATCGAATTCTACGTCCTTTCGATGAAGATCAGCATAACTCTTTTGTTGATCTTGTGAAGTTTTTATACGTTGTCGGATCGTTTGAATCTTTTCTGTAGTCATACGTACCAACTCTGGTCCCAACAACGTTGCTTCACCCACTTCATCCCAGTATACTGGAGAACGACACTTTCTCCCATACAACGCTTCGAATAGAGCCATGTCAATACTTGCTTGATAACTGTTGTTGTAGGAAAACTCTACCAATGGTAAAAGCTTATCCTAACTTCCCTTGAAATCAAGGACACAGAGTCTTAATAGATCTTCAAGAGTTTGAATAGTTCTCTCCGACTGTCCATCCGTCTGAGGATGATATGTCGAGCTAAATCATAAATTCGTGCCCATAGATTTTTGCAAACTAACCCAAAATCGTGAAGTGAATCTTGGGTCTCGATCAGAAACTATCGATACTGGCATACCATGCAGTCTTACAATCTTATTTATGTACATACGAGCAAGACGTTCAAGTGTATAAGTTTCTCGTATAGGTAAGAAGTGAGCAGACTTGGTCAATCTATCAACAATGACCCAAATTGCATCTATGCCTTGAGAAACCTTGGGAAGGCCAGTAACGAAATCCATGGTAATGTGCTCCCACTTCCATTCTAGAATTTCCAGTGGTTGCAATGGACCTTTTGGTACTTGATGCTCCTCCTTGACTCGTTGATAAGTTAAACACCTTGAGATAAACTCCGCTATCTCTCTCTTCATATTGCTCCACCAAAATGTATGTCGAAGATTATGATACATTTTGGTACTCCCAAGATGGATTGTAAATGGTGTGTTGTGTGTTTCTATCATGATTTTATACTTTAAATCAGGGTCGTTAGGAACACAAAGTCTGGAGTTGACTCGAAGTATTCCTTCTTCATCGATTCTTGCTTCTGGCATAGCACCTTCTTGCACTTTCTTCCTCATATGCATCAGCTCCGGGTCTATAGCTTGAGCAGCTTTAACTTTATCAATTAAAGTCGGTTCTACTCGTATATTCGCCATCATCACATGGGTCCCTGGAGTTTTTAACTCTATCTCCATCCTTTGCAAGTCACACAAAATAGGCCTTTGCGTTGACAATATCGCACTCGTACTTGCATATGATCTTCTACTCAATGTGTCAGCTACCATGTTTCGCTTTTCCAGGATGGTATTGGATGGTATGATCATAATCTTTCAATAGTTCAAGCCAACGTCGTTGTCGCATGTTGAGTTCCTTTTGAGTGAAGAAATATTTGAGGCTTTTATGATCCGTAAAGATCTCCACTTTCTCCCCATACAAGTAATGCCTCTAAATTTTAAGTGCGAAGACAACAGCTGCTAACTCTAGATCATGAGCAGGATAATTTCTCTCATATTCTTTGAGTTGTCTTGAGGCATAGGCTATGACTTTTTCATGTTGCATGAGAACACATCCCAACCCTTTTCCCGAAGCATCACTGTAGATGACAAATCCCTCCGAGCCAGATGGTATTGTCAGAACTGGTGCTGAAATGAGTCTCCTCTTGAGTTCTTGAAAACTCTTCTCACATTCTTCGCTCCAACCGAACTTTGTATCTTTTCGAGTCAGCTGAGTTAATGGTGTAGCGATTCGAGAAAATCCTTCCACGAATCTCCTATAATAACCAGCTAAACCGAGAAAGCTACGTACTTCGGTCACTGATTTAGGTTGTTCCCATCTTTGAATAGCTTCAATCTTTGCCGGGTCAACAGATATTCCATGACTTGATACTATGTGCCCAAGGAATGCTACTTCCTTAAGCCAGAACTCGCATTTCTTCAACTTGGCATAAAGCTTGTGTTCACGAAGCTTTTGGAGTGTCAGCCTCAAGTGTTACTCATGATCTTCACGGGTTTTGGAATAAATAAGGATGTCATTAATAAAGACGACCACAAAGTGATCCTAATAATCCTTGAATACTCAGTTCATCATATCCATGAAGGTAGCAGGAGCATTAGTCAATCCGAAGGACATGACTAGAAATTCATAATGACCGTATCGAGTTCTAAAAGCCGTCTTTGGAATGTCATCGGTTCTAATCTTCAATTGGTGATATCCGGAACGAAGATCAATCTTTGAAAAGAATTTGGCTCCTTGCAACTGGTCAAACAGGTCATCAATACGTGGCAATGGGTACCTATTTTTGTTGGTGACATGATTCAACTCCCTATAATCAATACAAAGTCGTATACTCCCATCTTTCTTCTTCACGAATAGAACAGGAGCACCCGAAGGAGACGTACTAGGACGAATGAAACCAATGTCTAACAATTCCTGCAATTGGGTCTTTAACTCCTGAAGTTCAATAGGAGTCATTCGATATGGGGCTTTAGAAATGGGTTTTGTACCATGTTCAAGGTCGATACAAAATTCAATTTCACGCTCTGGGGGTAGGCCAGGAAGTTTTTCAGGGAATATGTTAGGAAATTTATTAACAATAGAAATATCGTTCAAAATTGACGTATTTTTGTTTAAATCTATGACATGAGCTAAGAAAGTTTGACACTCGTTTTTCAATAAACGAATAGCTTTATGGCTTGAAATGACTGTGATTAATTTTAATGGTTTGGTCGCTTGAATTCGTATAATAGGTTGATTAGGAATATGAAAACTAACAACCTTACGAAAATAATCAATTTTTGCATGATGAGTAGTTAACCAATCAATCCCTAGAATTACGTCAAACGCAAGTATTTTTAAAGAAATAAGATTGACAGGTAATGTGCGGTTACCGATTTGAACCAAACAAGACTTATAACCAGTGGATGTAATGAAGGTTTCTCCCAACGGAGTTTCCACAGATAAGTCAAAGTCTAATTTCTCCAGAGTCAAATTTAATCGTTGAGCGCAAGTAGGAGAAATAAAAGAATGGGTAGAACCGGTATCAAAAAAAGTATAGACTTTGCTAGAGTTTATGATAAGCTTACCCGTGATGACCTCATTCGGGTTCCTTGCTTTCTGGGAGGTCACAACAAACGCTCTTCCTTGCACTACCGGCTTTGACTTTTTTGGGACGGCCTTTGGTGCCTCCATCCTAGCTGAACTTGTCTTCGGTGAATGACAAAATAGGGCTAAGTGACATTCTCTTCCACAATTATAACATGCTTTGGACGACATCGCGCAATTTGGACTGATGTGTCCCTCCCCTCCGCATTTGAAGCATATGATAGGTGGTCGTTCTCCTTCCTTAACAACGGGTGCTGGTGCTGACGTCCTTCCATCATTATTGAATCTCCTCTTCTTAAAATATACATTCTTATTGTTTTGGCCCTGATTACCACCAAAGTGGTTACCATTTCTGGCCTGATGATTCCCTCCACGCTTTTTGTCACCGCTTCGATGACTGCTCTCCTTTAGTTGCGTTGACTCGTTATCGCGCTCCACTAACTGAGCCCTATTTACAACATCTGAATACAAACACAGTTTATGAGAAATAAGATGTTAACGTATCTCTGGCTTCAAACCTCTTAAAAACATCCGTGTCATTCTCTCTTCATTATCCACCAAGTGGGACGCAAACCGGGACAACTTGGCAAACTTAGCTTCGTACTGCGACACGGTCATATTATTTTGCTCCAACTTGATGAATTCTACCTCTTTTATATGACGAATACTTTCGAAAAAGTACTTGTCGTTGAATAGTTCTTGGAACTTTTCCCAAGACATCTTCAGTGCGGCAGGTTGAGTACGCTTTACCGATTCCCACCAGCAATCTGCCTCTCCTCACAACATAAAGGCGGCAAAAGGAACCTTTTGCTCCTCGGAGCATCCCAAGACAACAAATATCTTGGTGATCTGCTTTATCCATGCTTCCGCATTAAGTGGCTTTGGCTCTCCAATAAACTCTGGTGGTCCCAGCTCCTTGAACTGTTTAGCGGTGACCGTCCGAGAGTTTCCAGTGTTTCCACCTATATTTTGGACAGGAGCCGCTCTCGCCTGCTGTTGCATGAATTGCATAAAGCCTCTGAACATTTGATCATTCATCATTTGGTAAGTGTTGTTGTTTGCGTGAGGATTGTTGCCTTCCTGATGCACATTATCCTAATTATTGATATGTGGTGAATCAACGGTCGCCTATGCTCCATTGTTATTCTCAACATTTTCGGATGTCATTTTGAGATACTACCACAAAACAAAAGGTTAATTGACATGTAACATATTATCCCTATATTCTAACCGACCAATTAAATACAAAAGAAAAAAGTTAGATAGGACATACTAGCAAAGGAATTCCCCGTCTCTCCCCTCCTAGTTCTATTCTTACATCTTAGCCAGGGATCATATCCCTAAGCTTTGATACCAATTGTGACGCCCCCAAAATTAGGTATACATCACCCATCTTGAGCCGCCAGATACATGGTACAGAATTCAAATACAACTTAATAATACAACTGTCGTGTACAATATGACAAAACATAAACTGTGAGTTTGAATACAAATATTGTCTACTAGAGAGTATACAAACTCAAAAGGAGTCCTCATTAAAATTATTATCACACTATTTCACAGAATAATGAGGACTACTAATGCACCATCTAGGACACTCACTCTGTTCCCCGACTAGTCCCTGCTACGTTCTCATTTCCTGAAGAGAACAATGAAAGAAAAAGGGTGAGCTCAACTAGCCTAGTAAGAAATATTATGACTAAGATAATGCAGAATAATTTATCGTTAGCCTTCAATAATGTTAAACTGATAAAATATAATAAATATCAAGTTTAACTGCAGCGGAACAAGTAATCCATTAAAAGAGTCAAGTAGAGAATGAAATCTACTATCTTTTATGATTGAAAAGGTTTTTCATCACTTTTATCGCTGGGACTCAGCTTAATAAATAATCCACATCATCGAATCACCCCTGCACTACGGCCAAGGATATTCTTTAGTAACACGACCACAATTATCCATGCACTACGGGCCAAGAATATTTGTGTATTCATTAATGGTCATGATCATGCCAACAACTGTCCATCAATGCACTGCGGTCCAATGAGGACTTTTACAACATCAATTATAACATTACGGTCATGATTACACCGAATAATCCATGGTCATAATCATACCAAGTCCATCTATGCACTACAGGTCACAGATGACTTTCAAAAATATAAACATGAGGATGATGACAATGATATAAGAATTCAATAAAACAAGTTCAAGAATTAATTTATCTAGGAACTAATAACGTCCAAATTGTCAACATGATACTTCTTTGTAGAGTAAAATTCAGGAATGCTCAGAAGAATATTTTCATGAAAAGATACTGGATGAATCGCAAATATCAAGGATATTCCACTAATTTCATGGAGTATAGAAGTCAAAGTTTTAACCAACTGAGTATAATAAAGAATGGAATATGTGACGCCCCCAAAATAGGTCCACACGACCCATCTTGAGTCGCCAGATATCACATTATAAAAATCAAATACAAACTTCATTTATACAACTGTTGAACTGTCGTAAAGAACACGACCACAGTTACCTATGAGTTTTAATACGATATAGTCTCGTAGACAGTATCCAAACTCAAATTATTACAATGTTATATATAATACAGCAGCAAATAACGCTTCCAAAGTCGGGTTCACTTCACCCTATTATAGTTCACCAAAATTAAATATTACGTAACGTATAAAATACGATACACATATCTTAGGTCCTCAATACAATTATCTGTTGCATGTCATGCCATTTTATAATGTATTGAGAAACTTCGACAGTCTCGGACCATCACACTATTTCCCTGTTATCCCCGCTCGACCCAGCTACGTTCACATTTCCTAAAGAGAACAGTGAAAGAAAGGGTGAGTATAACTAGCCCACTAAAGAATATCATGACTAAAGATAACTACATTATCAATAGTTTTTATCAATAATAAATCAGAGATTTAGAACATATGGTAGATAATAAAACTTTTTAACCATAATTGCAGCGGAATTAACAATCCATTAGAAGAGTAAAGTAGAACATAATGTCTACGGTCTCCTCTAAATTAAAAGTCCATCGTTGATATTTTATTCCTGTAATACTCATCAACAGTTCTTTGTTATACTAAAGACAAATAGTACTTTCATCACGTTTCTTCACCTGAACCACCAAAGATGTTAGTTAAATTCACAATTCATATTTATAATAATGTGAATTAACAATTCCTTCTTGCCACAAAGGCTTAATAGAACGTTTACTTAATATCCTTACCCCAAAGGCTAAAGATATTCAGATGTAATAACAATGATCATACCAATCAGTTGTCTACCTTTGCACCACGTGCCAAAGATGTTCAACTATAAAAGCCATCGCTGAGACTCAGCTAAATAAATAATTCCCATCATCGAATCATTCATGCACTACGGCCAAGGATATTCATTAGTATCACCAGTGGGCATGATCATGTCATACACATGTTCATCTTTGCACTACGGGCCAAAGCTATCAATTAACAATTCATCTTTGCACGTAAGCCAAAGATATTCAACAACATATCATCGTTTCACTATGGGTCAAAGACATACAACTGTAAAATCAATAACCAACAGTATAATAAAGAATATATGAAACTGCAAATGGGTTTTCACCGTCATGTGGTAATCCACTTAAACAGATTATTTCCACAATTTAATAAGGAATTAATATAAAGGATCATTCACCATGCATGTGGTATTCACATAGATAGGTTATTCCAATAGAATAATAAAGAATGGAATAATAGAAGGATTCACCATGCATGCAATAGAAACCGCACAGACAGGTTATTCTCAACAGAATAATAAATACAGAATAATAAAGACGAAACCAGGTCCGATGTAAAACACACAGACAGGATATTCTAACAGAATCGTAAATACGGAATAATAAGTAATGGAACCAGGTCAGGTGAAATTCACACCGACAGGATATTCCGACAGAATAATAAATGCGGAATAATAAAAGAAGATCACCAAGTATTAGGTAAACCGCATATACATGTCATTCCACCAAGTATAGGGTAAACCACGCATACTGGTTATTCCAACAGAATAATAAAGAATGGAATAACATAAGGATTTCACCAGGTATAGGGTATGCCGCGTATACAGGTTATGTATAGGGTATGCCACTTTTACAGGTTAATCCAACAGAATAATAAAAAATGGAATAACAGAAGTTCTCTTCATGAATAAGAAAGAATAACACCCCTTACTATAGCAATATCCCTTTACCTTTCAAATAAGAGTATTCCGACTAGTAGGGCGAGGATATACTCGAAGAAAACTTGCACTACTCTCAAAGTTTTCTTAAACTCTAAAGAAATACGCTCAAGATTATAGAAGAAGAATTCTCTTTATAGTTTCTCTCTCTAGAGTTTCAGTGAATTCGTAAGAAATAATGAAAGAATGAGCTTCTATTTATAGAAGAATGGAATGAATAGTAACCAACCCATGAACGGTCCATATTGATTTACTTTAATCGGACGGTCCATATTTAAAGCAAAATCTTTTAAATAAAATATAATATATTCTATTTTATATAAAAAAAATTTTACTATGCAAACACTATGCAGGCACTATGCAAACACTATGCATAATAAAATATAATATATTCTATTTATAGAATAACTTTAATAAAGTATTCTGTTTTATATAAAAAGATTTTACTATGCAAAATACTATGCACAGTAGAATATAATATATTCTATTTATAGAATAACTTTATAAAATTATTCTGTTTTATATAAAAAGATTTTACTATGCAAAACACTATGCATAATAGAATATAATATATTCTATTTATAGAATAACTTTATAATAGTATTCTGTTTTATATAAAAAGCTTTTCTGTTATAATTTCAACCAACGGTTTAAAAAATTAGTACATCTCTTCATGGAATAATATTGTACCCAAAAATGATTTGGACCGAAAAGAAATATATTTTGTTCGGGTGAATAGTATCCCATAAATAGTAACTCGTGAATAGTAACTCGTACATAGTACTTCGACACAAAAAGTGTCCCAAATACCCGAGTGAATAATACTAGAGTGAATAGTAACCGGGTATTTTATGACAACTTGTCTACTTAAAAAAAATTCACATATCACCCTTAACTTTAACCTTTTATCAATTTAACCATTTACTAAAATAGAGAAAGTGAATACTTTTATTTCATAAAATTCGGGGTCTCATAATCTCGCCTCCTTATGAAATTTCGCCCTCGAAATTTATGTACGTACCTGATATTCGAAGAAATGAGAATACCTTGCTTTCTTTTCAGAATGTACCTTCCCGGTAATTTCCTCGCTATCATGATTTTCCCATTTCTCATCTCCTGTATTTCAGATATCATTATAGAATATAGCTTCAAAACAAAGGTTAATTAACATATCATAATTTGTCAATTTATCAAGTAAAAAATTTCAGATTAGGTAAGTCACACACTAGCAAAGTATGTAACTCGTCTCTCCCCTCCTAGTTCTAGACTCTTATCTCCGCCAGCGACCATATCCCTAAGCTCTGATACCAATTGTGACGCCCCCAAAATAGGACCACACGACCCATCTTGAGTCGCCAGATATCACATTATAAAAATCAAATACAAACTTCATTTATACAACTGTTGAACTGTCGTAAAGAATACGACCACAGTTAACTGTGAGTTTTAATACGATATAGTCTCGTAGACAGTATCCAAACTCAAATTATTACAATGTCATATATAATACAGCAGCAAATAACGCTTCCAAAGTCGGGATCACTTCACCCTATTATAGTTCACCAAAATTAAATATTACGTGACGTATAAAATACGACACACACATCTTAGGTCCTCAATACAATTATATGTTGCATGTCATGCCATTTTATAATGTATTTAGAAACTTCGACGGTCTTGGACCATCACACTATTTCCCTGTTATCCCCGCTCGACCCATCTACGTTCTCATTTCTTGAAGAGAACAGTGAAAGAAAGGGTGAGTATAACTAGCCCACTAAAGAATATCATGACTAAAGATAACTACATTATCAATAGTTTTCATCAATAATAAATCAGAGATTTAGAACATATGGTAGATAATAAAACTTTTTAACCATAATTGCAGCGGAATTAACAATCCATTAGAAGAGTCAAGTAGAACATAATGTCTACGGTCTCCTCTAAATTAAAAGTCCATCGTTGATATTTTATTCCTGTAATACTCATCAACGGTTCTTTATTATACTCAAGACAAATAGTACTTTCATCACGTTTCTTCACCTGAACCACCAAAGATGTTAGTTAAATTCACAATTCATATTTATAATAATGTGAATTAACAATTCCTTCTTGCCACAAAGGCTTAATAGAACGTTTACTCAATATCCTTACCCCAAAGGCTAAAGATATTCAGATGTAATAACAATGATCATACCAATCAGTTGTCTACCTTTGCACTACGTGCCAAAGATGTTCAACTATAAAAGCCATCGCTGAGACTCAGCTAAATAAATAATTCCCATCATCGAATCATCCGTGCACTATGGCCAAGGATATTCATTAGTATCACCAGTGGTCATGATCATGTCATACACGTGTTCATCTTTGCACTACGGGCCGAAGCTATCAATTAACAATTCATCTTTGCACGTAAGCCAAAGATATTCAACAACATATCATCGTTTCACTATGGGTCAAAGACATACAACTGTAAAACCAATAACCAATAGTATAATAAAGAATATATGAAACTGCAAATGGATTTTCACCGCCATGCGGTAATCCACTTTAACAGATTATTTCCACAATTTAATAAGGAATGAATATAAAGGATCATTCACCATGCATGTGGTATTCACATAGATAGGTTATTCCAATAGAATAATAAAGAATGGAATAATAGAAGGATTCACCATGCATGCAATAGAAACCGCACAGACAGGTTATTCTCAACAGAATAATAAATACAGAATAATAAAGACGAAACCAGGTCCGATGTAAAACACACAGACATGATATTCTAACAGAATCGTAAATACGGAATAATAAGTAATGGAACCAGGTCAGGTGAAATTCACACCGACAGGATATTCCGACAGAATAATAAATGCGGAATAATAAAAGAAGATCACCAAGTATTAGGTAAACCGCATATACATGTCATTCCACCAAGTATAGGGTAAACCACGCATACTGGTTATTCCAACAGAATAATAAAGAATGGAATAACATAAGGATTTCACCAGGTATAGGGTATGCCGCGTATACAGGTTATGTATAGGGTATGCCACTTTTACAGGTTAATCCAACAGAATAATAAAAAATGGAATAACAGAAGTTCTCTTCATGAATAAGAAAGAATAACACCCCTTACTATAGCAATATCCCTTTACCTTTCAAATAAGAGTATTCCGACTAGTAGGGCGAGGATATACTCGAATAAAACTTGCATTACTCTCAAAGTTTTCTTAAACTCTAAAGAAATACGCTCAAGATTATAGAAGAAGAATTCTCTTTATAGTTTCTCTCTCTAGAGTTTCAGTGAATTCGTAAGAAATAATGAAAGAATGAGCTTCTATTTATAGAAGAATGGAATGAATAGTAACTAACCCATGAACGGTCCAGATTGATTTACTTTAATCAGACGGTCCATATTTAAAACAAAATCTTTTAAATAAAATATAATATATAGGTTATTCCAACATAATTTTACCATGTATAGGGTAGCCCGTGTATACAGGTTATTCCAACAGAATAATAACTAATGGAATAACAGAAGTTCTCTTCATGAGTACAACAAATAACATCCCTTACCGTAAAAGAAACTGAATATAAGAGTAGGGAAGTAGCAGAATACTTTTCTATAGGTTATCTTATAATTCTCTCTCTAGAGTTTCAGTGAATTCGTAAGAAATAATGAAGGAATGAGCTTCTATTTATAGGAAAATGGAATGAATAGTAACTAATTCATGAACGGTCCAGATTGATTTACTATTAAACGGACGGTCCATATTGGTTTACTATTAAAACTCCACCAGCGGTCCATATTGACTTACTATTATATCTTTAACCAACGGTCTGAAAAATTAGCACATCTCCTCATGGAATAATATTGTACCCAAATACCCGAATGCACAATACTAGAGTGAATAGTAACTCGTGAATAGCAACTCATAAATAGTAACTCGTGAATAGTAACTCGTGAATAGTAACTTATGAATAGTAACTCATGAATAGTAACTCGTGAATAGTAACTCCGACATGAAAAGTGTCCCGAATACCCAATTGAACAATATATCCTCCAGACATCAATTATACTAACATAAATAAGTCCAACACAATGGAACTATAAAATTTATCTTTAATCAACACGAACTTATTCATCATTAATATTATAATTCACAATATTTAACAACCAGGTTGTTCCCAGGAAAGAGTGGGCTTTTCGATAAGGATTTCTCCTTATTGGCGCGCAATTAGGTGACCAAACCTCTCCTTGACAGAACTTCTAGACATTGTCAATATTGCAAATAATAATATGAATAACTTTATCGTCTCAATTATTGATTTAATAATATATCATATAATGTAGATGATACTGTAATAATAATTGAATCAATAATATGAGAGATATGATGCAGCAATTACTGTAGCAATAATTGAGTATAACTGAGTGACTTCTCACGTAAGCATCAATAATCAATACAGTATGTTACTATGAAACTACGCGTATTATTGTACTTTTAATATCGGGTAGTTCAACAGTTTTAATGGTAACACCTCCGTCATTATTTTCATAAAGTATTTTTATCGTTTTCTCAATCCAACAATAATTTCATTGTGGGGTCCACCAATGATTGTGTCGTTGTACGAATATTCCTTGTTAAAACGAATATTCCCCGACCAATCGAATATTATATAACAACTTGCGTACTTTGTAAAATTTATAAATATTACCTATAACTATAACATTATATCAAATCAATACCATAATATTCAAAAATATAATTCGAGAAAATTATTCTTTATTCATAAAAGTTGGGGTCTTACACTCAGCTCAATAATTAATCCACATCATCGAATCATCCATGCACTACAGGCCAAGGATATTCTTTAGTATCACGACCACGAATTACCTATGCACTACGGCCAAAGATAATCGTGTTTTCATCAACGGTCCTGATCATGCCATAAAATAATTCATCTTTGCACTACGGCCATAGAGAATCCATAGCCATAATCATACCATAAACTGTCCATCAATGCACTACGGGCCAATGAGGACTTTTTCCACATCATTTGTAACATTACGGTTATGATTATACCGAATAATTTCTGGTCATAATCATACCAAGTCCATCTATGCACTACAGGCCACAGATGACTTTCAACATAATATAAGCATTAGGATGATGACAATATTATAAGCATTAGTCAAACTAAATCAATGATAAATATTAAGGACTTTAAATTTATCCAAACATTATCAATCACTTAATAAAATCATAATCTAATATTGTTAATATTATAACAATATTTTAATCACTCCTTAAACTTATAAATAATTTAATTTAATTGTTTACACTTTTCTAAATAATACATTTAATCATTCAAAATGACATATTCATAAGATTTCATCGCCAATAATCAAATTACTCATCAAAAATCTGCATATACCTTATATAGGATTTTCAAGCCATAAAATCCTATTTACCAATTTTTCAACATAACATATTTAATTCATATGTTCGTAACTAAATCATTTTCATGAAAAATACGAAATCAGTCCCAAAAATTATTCTTTTCTGGGATTAAGCAGAATATAGTCCCATATTGAACATATATTTTTCTCAGAATTTTTAAAATTTATTTACTATTTTTCAAAAATCAACTTCTAATTATTTCCTTAAGAAATTAGCTACCTCAAGGTTAACCCTAGAAATTTCCAAATCTTACACATGTTAACGTGAGCTTCCAGTTTAAAATTTATGGTCATCGGAGTTATAGAACTCCGGTTATAGCGTTTTTCGTCGGAAAAACCTAAATATTAAAATAGTCATAACTTGCTCATTTTAAGTCGGAATGAGCTCATTTTTGGACAGGAGGTGCTTTATACCATATATTTTCATGTCCCAAAAGGCCGGAATTTATTTCACAATCTAAGTGGCCAAAAATGCCCTTTTAAACTTCTGGGCAGTAGTCTTTTGGCAATTTACAGATTTTGACTCCTTTACTAAAATCAGTCCACACGAAAATCTACAACACCTTTTCTAGTGATTCCACTTGGAGAAGTTAGAAAACTCATAGATCTAACTCTAGAACTTGACCACACTAAAAAATTCGAAATATAATAAGAGATGTGGTCAATTAAATTTCATACTCCATTTTAACCAAAATCTGATTTTCAACCCTTTGTGATTTCTAAGAAACTTTCATGTTTTCACATAATAACCAACATAACTCATCATGACAATGACATAATAATTCAATAAAACAAGTTCAAGAATAAGTTTTAAAGATTTATAAGTTAATTTATCCTAAACTAAATAATGTCCAAATTGTCAATATGATACTACTTTGTGGAGTAAAATTCAAGAATGCTTAGAAGAATATTTCCATGAAAAGATATTGGATGAAGCGCAAATATCAAGGATATTCCACTAATTTCATAGAGTATAGAAGTCAAAAGTTTTAACCAACTGAGTATAATAAAGAATGGAATAACAAAAGAAATCACCAGGCATGCGATAGACCGCACAGGCAGGTTATTCCAACAGAATAATAAATAACGGAACCAGGTCTGGCGTAAAACGCACAGACAGGATATTTCAACAGAATAATAAAAAATGGAACCAAGTCCGGCGTAAAATGCACAGACAGAATATTCCAACAGAATAATAAAGACTGGAACCAGGTCCGGCGTAAAATACACAGACAGGATATTCCAACAGAATAATAAAGACCGGAACCAGGTTCGACATAAAACGCACAGACAGGATATTCTAACAGAATAATAAAGAATGGAATAACAGAAGAATTTCACCAAGTATAGGATAGCCCGCGTATACAGGTTATTCCAACAGAATAATAAATAATAGAATAACAGAAGTTCTCTTCATGAATACAAAAGAAATAATACCCCTTACGGTAAAAGAAACTGAATATAAGAGTAGGGAAGTAGCAGAATACTTTTCTATAGTTTCTCTATAATTTCTCTCTCTAGAGTTTCAGTGAATTCGTAAGAAATAATGAAGGAATGAGCTTCTATTTATAAAAGAATGGACTGCATAGTAACTAACTTATGAACGGTCCAGATTGATTTACTTTAAACAGACGGTCCAAATTGGTTTACAATAAAATATAATATATATTATTTATAATCTAATAAAACGAATAACTTTATAAAAGTATTTTATTTTATATAAAAAGATTTTACTATGTAAACACTATACAGGCACTATTCAACACTATGCATAATAAAATATAATATATTCTAATTATTGTCTAATAAAACAAATAACTTTATAAAAGTATTCTATTTTATATAAAAATATTTTACTATTAGTCTAATAAAACGAATAACTTTATAAAAGTATTCTGTTTTATATAAAAAAAATTTCTATTTTATTACATTAATAATACTAATAAAACAAAATTTATCATCATTATTATAATTCCTAATATTAATCGACCAGGTCGTTCCCAGGAAAGAGGGGGCTTTCCAATAAGGATTTCTCCACATTGGCGCGCAATTAGGTGACCAAACCTCTCCTTGACAGAACTTCTAGACATCGTTAATATTGCAAATAATAATATTAATAACATTGTCATCTCATATATTGATAATAATTTAATCAAATAACGTGAGATACTATGCAGCAATTACTGTAACAATAATTGAACAAAACTGAGTGACTTCTCACGTAAGCATTAATAATCAATACTGTGTGCTACTGTGTAACTACGCGTATTACTGTATTTTTACTACCGAGTAGTTCAATAGTTTTAACGGTAAAACTTCCGTCGTTATTTTCATAAAAATATTTTTGTCGTTTTCTCAATCCGACAATAATTCTGTTGTGGGGTCTACTAATAATTGTATCGCCGTACGGATATTCTCCGACAAAAAAAATATTCCCCGACTAATCGAATATTCCCCAATAAAGCGAATATTTTATATCAACTTGCTTACTTTGCAAAAAAAAAATTCACATATTACCCTTAACTTTAAACTTTTATCAATTTAACTATTTACCAAAATAAAAAAATTGAATACTTTTATTTCATAAAATTCAGCATCTCACATTAATCACCTCTATGTTTTCTGACTTCTTAAAGGCTACTTCCTAAGGTTTTCCCCACCTAGGGTTCATAACCTAAAACTTTGATACCAACCTGTGACACCCCCAAATTCGGGTACTTCATTTCCACCGAATTTGGTGCTCATTTATCAAAAACTATTACATCTAACTACCCATATTCAAAGGATAAAGACATAATTTAATTAACTTAAACAATAATCTCTCCCATTAAAGGGTTACATCAAAATCTCAAAACAAATCCCAGGTAATCTACCTTAAAATTATTACATCGGTTTGCGGAATACATTATAAAATAAAACAAATCTTAAAACTTCAAGTATTTAAATAAACTTTAAACAATTCTTCATCACTTAGACATCTTGCCCTTTCCCTTGCTAGTAGATGGATCATCACCTCTTTCAACTTTAGCTGCAATGTTTAATTACAAGAGTGGGCAAACAATTGCTCACTGACGTAAAGATAGTATAATAACAACATGAGAGTGAACAACGAATATTGAATAATAAAGAACTTGTTCTACGAATCAAAATAGAAAACAACTTCGAACTTTAATTATCTGAGGGTCTTAAGG
Source organism: Panax notoginseng (assembly GCA_016801055.1). Lineage (NCBI taxonomy): Eukaryota > Viridiplantae > Streptophyta > Magnoliopsida > Apiales > Araliaceae > Panax > Panax notoginseng. The sequence goes on from CM029021.1 coordinate 108,249,821, forward strand.
CCACGAACTATGTCAACGATGTTTAGGTATTATTACATTATCCTCAACAATCATTAGACTGTACAGACTCTTCTTAACGTACTCAGGGGGATCAACCCTTTGTACCATGTATTGTGCACAAACATCTAAACGTTACACGTACAAAATCCCCTATGTTAGGGTTGTTCGTCTCAGTTTGAATTTAAAATTTCCGCATTAAAGAAAGTTTAGTTTGGAACTAGCTTATCAGTGTTTCTAGAATTTTAGAACACTTATTCAATTTCCATAAATAAAGATTTAATACAAGAATGTATAACTGAACAAGGCTATCAAAGTCAAAGATCAGATATCAACCATATATAAATGAATAAGCTTAATATATATGCAAAGTATTATATTCAAGAAATTAAAACAATCTCCTTTGAATCAATGTGTTAGAACAATATATGTTTTGAATACTAATAACAAGAAATGAAAATGTGAAACTCATTCGATGTAACGAATTAGATTACATGAACTTATTCAATCATTCATCAGAATAGAATCAATAGTCTTGCTCAATGACAAATATAAGATTTAGAAATTTGCACAATTATGAAAGTAGAGTTAGAGAACTTGCCTTGTTTGTAAGCTACACAGATGTAATATAATCTTTAATTACCCTACATATATCATTGAAATCACAATCACAATTAGTTACATGAATATTAGCTTTTAGGGGTTTAAATCATCATTTAGGTCATGACCCTAACCTAGAACCTAACCATTTAGGTTAACATATTTAACGCCTCTGAAATCACACATTGATCAACATAAACCTTATCGTTTATCTATAACTTTTGAGAACATCACTTTTAGTTTCATCTTATAACTTATTTAAATAATAACTTAGAATCTTCACACGTTGAATTACAACATCTTACAATCTTGTTATTGTAGTTCCTATTGTGTCTCGACATCATTAACGTGAATGCTAGACTAATATAAGTCCGATACACATAACCTGCAAATAGGCAGAAGTCACTGCCTGGGCTCAGGGCACGGCGTAGCTGCGTTGTCCCTTGCCTTGGCACCGGCGCAGCTGCGCTGGTGCTCGACTGCAGAAAACCTAATGCCGCAGCTGCGCTTGGGACTAGCGCAGCTGCGCAGTTTTTTACCTTGGCACCGGCCCAGCTGCGCCAGTGTTCAGACAGACGCAGAGACGGCAGTGAACAGTAGCCGTTTTTAGCCCAACAAACACAAATTTCACCCATCAAACGGTGAAATTAGCACATCCAACTGATATAAAACTAACACATACATGTTTCCTCACATATTCATTAACTTAGAACAATTAAACATCAAATTAAACTATTTTAATTCCTTAAATTTCATGTTTTCTCATGAAAACTCCATTTTTGACACCTTTAGCGAATTTGATCACCACGAATTCGTTTTTCAAGCAATTGACATAATTTAAACTGCGTTGTTTTCATTTCTTAACATATTATCATAATCCAACAACAAATTACAGATTACATCATATATTAAACAAGAAATTTGGTACTTTCTATGGCCATATTATAAGAACACAAACACTATGATTTTCCTTTCTTTCCTCAGCCCAATTTCTCATGAATTTGATAACAAATAACATGTACACATGATAATTGTAAGACCCCAACTTATTATTAATAAAATCGAATTTCCTCTAATTATTATTGTGAATAATAAGGTATTAATTTGATATAATTCTCTGGTTATGGGTGAAATATGCAAATTTTGCAAAATATGCAAGTGGTTATAAAATAATCATTGTTGTCGGGGAATATTCGTTTGGTCGTGGAATATTCTTGTTGTCGGGGAATATTCGTACGACGGCACAGTCATTTGTGGGCCCCATAACAGAATAACTGTCGGATGAAGAAAACGACAAGTTTGAGTTTTTTAAATAACGGCGTAGTTGTTACCGTTAACACTGTTGGAATACCCAGTGGTTAAAATACAGTAATACGCGTGGATACACAGTATTGATAAATTATTGATACTTACGTAAGAAGACACTACTCAATAATTGTTATAGTAGTTAATGTATAATATTTTATTTTATTGATTCAATAATTGTTGCGTTTATATTTTATATTATTGTTGTTTTAATAATTGTCACTGCACAGTATTTCCCATTATTAGATCAATAATTCATATTATTTGAATAATATTATTAGATAGCATTATTGGCAATGTCTAGAAAGTTCTGTCAAGGAGAGGTTTGGTCACCTAATTACGCGCCAATAAGGAAAAATTCTTATTGGAAAGCCCCCTCTTTCTTGGGAACGGCCTGCTTGTCATAAATGTGATTCTGTAATATTATTTGTGAATAATTAATTATTGATTCATATGATAAGGAAATATTTATTTTATGTGGATATAAATGTTGGATATATTTATTGTGGTTAAAAATGAAGGAATTAATGTTGAGGTGTTTTATTAGTATTTTGTCGGATTGGAGGTACTAAAAATCAAACCAGTGTTTTTGAGATATATTGTGTGAGTTATAATTTTTAATCCGACCGTTGGATCGTTGTAATTTTTGGATATGTTATACATATATAAGTTGAGTATATGTCCACAAATTTTGAACCGTTAAAAATGAGCGTATGATTTGTTATGAATTTTAAGAGGTGGCTGATTCGGAAATCAGGTTATAAATTATTTTTGGTAGAAAATTCTAGAATTGGTGGGCCCCACTTGTGGTTGGTGAAGAAATGTGCTGAATTTTATTTCAAATGTGGTGGGTGGGAATAGTAGCAGGTAAAGTCATCTGGTTGCAGGTTAAGCCTACTAAAATTTTCCTATAAATAGAGGGCTAAGTTAGAATTGAAAATCACACCAAAAACAAGTTTTCTCTCTTTCTCTCTCTAGATTATTGAGTGTATTTTGTGAGTATTTAGATACTTTGTGAGTTTCTATTCATCAGTGCAAGTTTCCTTCAGCCTTATACCGATATTTCGATCAGAAGTACTGATATTTTGAGGTAAGGGATGTTATTTTCTTCGTAAGTGATATTATTTCTTCAATATCATTATGCCGAAGTATTGGTTGGAACTTTTTATCAAATTTAGAACTTTTCATATCTGAGTTACTATTCATGAGTTACTATTCACGAGTTACTATTCACGAGTTACTATTCACAAGTACTATTCACGAAGCATGATGATTTTTCTTATGGAATTTCTATCTTTTGGTGTCGGAGTTACTATTCACGTATACGACACTATTCACGAATACGATACTATTCACCGAAAAATGAAATTTTCTTCTTTTTGTCCAAGATGTCTATTATGGTTACTATCTTTGATTGTATCCATGTTTTGATCTTTATTCTTGAATTTTATTTTCAAAATTGGTTATTATGGAGTATTATTGATCTTGGATAAACTGTGATACGAATCTCTAATATTTGTTATTTTGTTTCACTAGATTCGTTTCTTTAACATATTTTTCATCATCCTCAGTCCTAAATGATGATATTACTGAATATCTTTGGCCTGTAGTGCAAAGATGAATGATTACCTGATGAATATCTTTGGCCTGTAGAGTAAAGATGAATGATTACCTGATGAATATCTTTGGCCCGTAGTGCAAAGATGAACAGGTGTTGAGATGAACATGACTAACTGGTAATACAAATGAATATCTTTGGTCTGTAGTGTAAAGATGAATATTTGATTCAAGATGTATATTGATTGATGTTACAGGGATAAAAGATTGATGATGAACTTTTAAATCTTAGAAGATAGTAGAATTCTTTCTCTACTTGACTCTTCTAATGGATTGCTTATTCCGCTGCAGTTGTTGATCTAAAACTTGTTGTCTATTATGTTTTATCAGATATTTCCCTGTTGAAGACTAATGATAATTTGTTGTATATTATCTTAGTCATAATATTTCTTACTGGGCTAGTTGAGCTCACCCTTTCTTTCACTGTTCTCTTCAGGAAATGAGAATATAGCTGGGACTAGTCGGGGAATAGATTGACGGTCCAGATGGTTGCATTAGTAGTCCTCACTATTCTGTAAAATAGTGTATCAATAATTTTAATGAGGATTCCTTTTGAGTTTTTATACTGTCTATTAGACAATATTTGTATTCAAACTCACAGTATATGTGTTGTCGTATTTTGCACGACAATTGTATTACTGAAGATGTATTTATTTTATGTACCATGTATTTGGCGACTCAGAATGGGTTGGGTGGAATTTTGGGGTCGTCACAGTTGGTATCAAAGCTTAGGGATATGATCCCTGGATAAGATGTGAGACTAGAACTAGGAGGGGAGAGATGGAAAATTCCTTTGCTAGTATGACCTACCTAAGTTTATTTGGTATTTAATTGGTCGGTCAGAGTATAGGGATAATATATGATATGTCAATTAACCCTTGTTTTGTGACAGTATTTGAAAATGACATCCGAGAATGTTGAGAATAGCAATGGAGCACAGGAGACTGTTGAGTCACCAACGATCAATACCCAAGATAATGTGCCTAAGGATGGAAATAATCCTCAGGTGAACATAGGCACCGACCAAATGATGAACGACGGTACATTTAGGAGCTTTTTAGAATTCATGCAACACCAAACGAGAGAGACTCCTGTTCATAATGTAGGTGGAAACAATGGCAACCCACGGTTGGTCACCGCTAAGCAGTTCAAGGAGCTGGGACCACCAGAGTTTTTGGGAAAGCCAGAACCACTTACGGCAGAGACGTGGATAAAGCAGATCACCAAGATATTTGATGTCTTGGGATGTTCCGAGGAGCAAAAGGTTCCCTTTGCCACCTTCATGTTGCGAGGAGAGGTAGATTACTTATGGGAATCTGTAAAGCATACTCAATCTGCCGCACTGAAGATGTCTTGGGAGAAGTTCCAAGAATTGTTCAATGACAAGTACTTTCCCGAAAGTATTCGCCACATGAAGGAGGTTGAGTTCATCAAGCTGGAGCAAAACAATATGAGCGTGTCGCAGTACGAAGCGAAGTTTGCGGAGTTATCCCGATTTGCATCCCATTTGGTTGATAATGAGGAACGAATGACACGAATGTTTTTGCGAGATTTGAAACCCGAAATACGTCAATACCTCATTTCTCACAAACTTTGTTTATATTCAGATGTTGTGAATAGGGCTCAGTTAGTGGAGCGTGATAATGAGCCAGCCCAACCGAAGGATAACGAGCAACAACACGATAATAATCGTACCGGTGGCAACGGTCATCGGAACAATGATAACCATCGTGGAGGAAATTATCATGCCAGAAATGGTAACCACTTCGGTGGTAATCATGGCCAAGATAATAGAAGAAATGATTCAAATGGAAATTTCAAGAAGAGAAGATTTAACGATAACGGGAAGACATCGGCAACATCACCAGCACCATCTACAAATTCTAGGTGGGAGAACGACCGCCAGTTAGATGTTACAGATGCGGAGAGGATGGACATATAAGGTCAAACTGTTCAAAGCCTTCCAAGGTATGTTTTAGTTGTGGAAAAGACGGTCACATAGCTCGATTTTGTCCTGTAGCGAAATAAAGTCCAGCTGGGACGGCGGCAACAAAGGTGGATACAGACAAAACAAAGTCGGTGGTTTCAGGAAGAGCGTTTTTCGTGACTTCTCAAAAAGCGAGTAACCCGAATGAAGTTAGCACGGGTTAGTTAATTATAAATTCTTTCGAAGTCTATACCTTATTAGATACCGGTTCTACCCACTCTTTTATTTCTCCTTCATGTGTTCAACGTTTAAACTTGACTCTGGAGAAATTAGACTTTGACTTATCTATGGAAACTCCGTTATGAGAAACTTTCGTTACATCCACTGTTTATAAATCTTGTTTAATTCAAGTTGGCACCATCACATTACTTGTTGATCTTATCTATTTAAAGATACTTGCTTTTGATGTGATTTTAGGGATTGATTGGTTAACTACTCATAATGCCAAATTGATTGCTTTTGTAAGGTTGTTAGTTTTCATATTCCTAAGCAACCTGTTATTCGAATTTAAGCAACCAAACCATTGAAGTCAAACTCTTTCATATCAAGTCGTAAAGTCATTCGTTTATTGAAAAATGGATGTCAAGCTTTCTTAGCCATGTTATGGACTTGAACAAAAATACGTCAGATTTGAATGATATTTCTGTTGTTAGTAAATTTCCTGACGTATTTCCTGAAAAATTTCCTGGCCTACTCCCAAAGCGTGATATTGAATTTTGTATCGACTTTGAACCTGGTACAAAACCCATTTCTAAAATCTCATATCGAATGGCTCCTATTGAACTTCAGGAGTTAAAAATCCAACTATAGAAGTTGATAACCGAGCCTCTATCTGGTGACTTCTTTTGTGGAATACACCGAAGCCAGACTCTCCGTAGGGGACGCCATATTCGTGCGATAGTAAACTGATAGGTGTCATTGTGACGTGCTATCCAAGGTTGGGATATGAGTCACAGTTGAGAGCAATCTAAGTCGATAATCGAAATATATAGCTTTCTAGGCTTAGTTGGTTATTATCGGAGATTCTTTGAAGGATATTCTCGAATCGCTATTCCATTAACGCAGCTGACTCGTAGAGATACAAAATTCGAATGGAGCAAGGAATGTGGGAAGAGCTTCGAAGAACTCAAGAGGAGACTCATTTCGGCACATGTTCTGACCATACCATCCTGGAAAAGTGAACGTGGTAGCTGACGTGTTGAGTAAAAGATCGTATACGAGTACGAGTGCGATATTGTCAAAGACCCATTTCATATAACTTACAAATGATAAATATAGAGTTAAAGACTCTAGGGACTCACGTTATGATATACGAGTAGAACCGACTTTAATCGATAAAGTTAAAGCTGCTCAAGCTACGGACATGGAGCTCATGCATATGAAGAAGAAAGTGCAAGAAGGTGCTATTCTAGAAGCAAGAATCGATGAAGAAGGAATACTTAGATTCAACTCCAGACTTTGTGTTCCTAACGTTTCTGACTTGAAGCATAGAATCATGATGGAGGCACACAACACACCGTTTGTAATCCATCCTGGGAGTACCAAAATGTATCATGATATTCGACATACATTTTGGTGGAACAATATGAAGAGAGAGATCGCGGAGTTTATCTTGAGGTGTTTAACTTGTCAACGTGTAAAGGCGGAGCATCAAGTGCCAAAGGGTCCATTACAACCACTTGAGATTTCGAAATGGAAGTGGGAACACATTACTATGAATTTCGTTACAGGTCTTCCCAAAGTTTCTCAAGGCATAGATGCGATTTGGGTTATTGTTGATAGATTAACCAAGTCTGCCCATTTCTTACCGATACGTGAGACTTATTCCCTTGAACGTCTTGCTCGCATGTACGTGAATGAGATTGTGAGATTGCATGGCATGCTAGTGTCCAAAGTTTCGGATCGTGACCCAAGATTCACTTCACGATTTTGGGTTAGCTTGCAGAAAGCTATGGGCACGGATTTACGATTCAGTTTGGCATACCATCCTCAAACGGACGGACAATCAGAGAGGACTATTCAAACCCTTGAAGATCTATTAAGACTTTGTGTCCTAGATTTTAAAGGAAGTTGGGATAAGTACTTGCCACTGGTGGAATTTTCCTACAACAACAGTTATCAAGAAAGTATAGGCATGGCTCCATTGGAGGCGTTGTATGGACGAAAGTGTCGTTCTCCAGTATGGTGGAACGAGGTGAGAGAAGCAACGTTGTTGGGACCAGAATTAGTACACATGACTACAGAAAAGATCCAAATGATTCGACAACGTATTCAAACCTCACAAGATCGACAAAAGAGTTATGCTGATCTTCATAAAAAGGACGTGGAGTTTAATATTGGAGGTCATGTATTGTTACGTGTTGCTCCATGGAAGGGAGTTACAAGATTTGAAAAGAGAGGAAAGCTCAATCCACGATTTGTTGGTCCATTTGAGATTCATGACCGAATAGGAAATGTGGCCTATAGACTCGCATTACCTCCAAGTATGTCTCGTGTTCATAATGTTTTTCACATATCCATGCTTCGTAAATATATGAAAGACCCGAACCGTATTATTGCGTTAGAACCAGACGAGATAGCCGAAGATTTAACGTACGAAGAAGTACCTGTCAAGATATTGGATAGGAAAGAGCATGTCCTACGAACAAATGTTATACCACAAGTTAAAGTTTTGTGGAGGAACCATGCTATTGAAGAAATGACTTGGGAGTTGGAATTAGAAATGAAAGTGAGGTACCCTCACCTTTTCAAAACACCATGTACGTATGTCAATTTCAAAGACGAAATTTCATAAGGAGGGGAGGTTGTAAGACCCCAACTTATTATAAATAAAATCAAATTTTCTCTAATTATTATTGTGAATAATAAGGTATTAATTTGATATAATTCTCTGGTTATGGGTGAAATGTGCAAATTTTGCAAAATATGCAAGTGGTTATAAAATAATCATTGTTGTCGGGGAATATTCGTTTGGTCGTGGAATATTTTTGTTGTCGGGGAATATTCGTACGACGGCGCAGCCATTTGTGGGCCCCATAACAGAATAACTGTCGGATGAAGAAAACGACAAGTTTGAGTTTTTTAAATAACGGCGTAGTTGTTACCGTTAACACTGTTGGAATACCCGGTGGTTAAAATACAGTAATACGCGTGGATGCACAGTATTGATGAATTACTTATCCTTACATAAGAAGACACTACTCAATAATTGTTATAGTAGTTAATGTTTAATATTTTATTTTATTGATTCAATAATTGTTGCGTTGATATTTTATATTATTGTTGTTTCAATAATTGTCACTGCACAGTATTTCTCATTATTAGATCAATAATTCATATTATTTGAATAATATTATTAGATAGCATTATTGGCAATGTCTAGAAAGTTCTGTCAAGGAGAGGTTTGGTCACCTAATTGCGCGCCAATAAGGAGAAATTCTTATTGGAAAGCCCCCTCTTTCCTGGAAACGACTCGGTTGTCATAAATGTGATTCTGTAATATTATTTGTGAATAATTAATTATTGATTCATATGATAAGGAAATATTTATTTTATGTGGATATAAATGTTGGATATATTTATTGTGGTTATAAATGAAGGAATTAATGTTGAGGTGTTTTATTAGTATTTTGTCGGATTGGAGGTACTAAAAATCAAACCAGTGTTTTTGAGATATATTGTGTGAGTTATAATTTTTAATCCGACCGTTGGATCGTTGTAATTTTTGGATATGTTATACATATATAAGTTGAGTATATGTCCACAAATTTTGAACCGTTAAAAATGAGCGTATGATTTGTTATGAATTTTAAGAGGTGGCTGATTCGGAAATCAGGTTATAAATTATTTTTGGTAGAAAATTCTAGAATTGGTGGGCCCCACTTGTGGTTGGTGAAGAAATGTGCTAAATTTTATTTCAAATGTGGTGGGTGGGAATAGTAGCAGGTAAAGCCATCTGGTTGCAGGTTAAGCCTACTAAATTTTTCCTATAAATAGAGGGCTAAGTTAGAATTGAAAATCACACCAAAAATAAGTTTTCTCTCTTTCTCTCTCTAGATTATTGAGTGTATTTTGTGAGTATTTAGATACTTTGTGAGTGTCTATTCATCAATGCAAGTTTCCTTCAGTCTTATACCGATATTTCGATCAGAAGTACTGATATTTTGAGGTAAGGGATGTTATTTTCTTCGTAAGTGATATTATTTCTTCAATATCATTATGCCAAAATATTGGTTGGAACTTTTTATCAAATTTAGAACTTTTCATGTCTGAGTTACTATTCATAAGTTACTATTCATGAGTTACTATTCATGAGTTACTATTCACAAGTACTATTCACGAAGCATGATGATTTTTCTTATGGAATTTCTATCTTTTGGTGTCGGAGTTACTATTCACGTATACGACACTATTCACGAATACGATACTATTCACCGAAAAATGATATTTTCTTCTTTTTGTCCAAGATGTCTATTATGGTTACTATCTTTGATTGTATCCATGTTTTGATCTTTATTCTTGAATTTTGTTTTCAAAATTGGTTATTATGGAGTATTATTGATCTTGGATAAACTGTGATACGAATCTCTAATATTTGTTATTTTGTTTCACTAGATTCGTTTCTTTAACATATTTTTCATCATTCTCAGTCCTAAATGATAATATTACTGAATATCTTTGGCTTGTAGTGCAAAGATGAATGATTACCTGATGAATATCTTTGGCCTGTAGAGCAAAGATGAATGATTACCTGATGAATATCTTTGGCCCGTAGTGCAAAGATGAACAGGTGTTGAGATGAACATGAGTTCATGACCAACTGGTGATACAAATGAATATCTTTGGCCTGTAGTGTAAAGATGAATATTTGATTCAAGATGTATATTGATTGATGTTACAGGGATAAAATATTGATGATGAACTTTTAAATCTTAGAAGATAGTAGAATTCTTTCTCTACTTGACTCTTCTAATGGATTGCTTATTCTGCTGCAGTTGTTGATCTAAAACTTGTTGTCTATTATGTTTTATCAGATATTTCCCTGTTGAAGACTAATGATAATTTGTTGTATATTATCTTAGTCATAATATTTCTTACTGGGCTAGTTGAGCTCACCCTTTCTTTCACTGTTCTCTTCTGGAAATAAGAATATAGCTGGGACTAGTCGGGGAATGGATTGACGGCCCAGATGGTTGCATTAGTAGTCCTCACTATTCTGTGAAATAGTGTACCAATAATTGTAATGAGGATTCTTTTTGAGTTTTTATACTGTCTATTAGACAATATTTGTATTCAAACACACAGTATATGTGTTGTCGTATTTTGCACGACAATTGCATTACTGAAGATGTATTTGTTTATGTACCATGTATTTGGCGACTCAGAATGGGTTGGGTGGAATGGACCTATTTTGGGGTCATCACAATAATCAACAGAGTTTTGAAATTCTACAAGAACATGTATACATCACAATTCTCGTGATTTCACATTGTATCAAAAAGATATACACATATACAACTAACACTAAAGAATAATAATAGGAATAGTTTATACCTTGATTAGTGAATGCTAGACAAAGATGATAACCTCTCAAAACCACTGTGATCTTCTAAAATCTATGTGTTCTCTTCTTCCAAGCTCTCTCTCTCAACACTCTGCTCTTTCTCCTTAGCCAAATACGAGAATAAGAAGAAACTAGACGTTAGCCTTAGGTATAACATGTGTAAACATAAACTGAAACTCACGTTCTTTTTTAGTTATAAAACCCAACAAGCGTCAGCTCAAATAAGCCAAATGCCACAAGGCCCTGTTTGGCTCACCAGAACCTCTCCCAACTAAATTATTTTAATAACATTTATATTATATAGTTCTATGTCATACTTTTAGTTGATTAATTTAAATAACTTAGTTTAGTTAATTTAAATAACTTATAATACTAATAATAAAAATCTTATTATCATTAATAAATAATTATATATCTAATTTAATTAATAAATTAGACACATCACTATATTTAATTTATTTATTTCCTTTAAATTAAACAATTTATTTAATTTAATTATTTTCTTAAATATTAAACAATTGATTTAATTTAATTATTTCTTAAATTAAATCCTTCAATAAAATTATCATTATTCAATTTAATTACTAAATTAATTCACCACAATTATCAATTATTTATTTTCCTTATTAAATAAATTATTTAAAATATTTATTTAGTTCAATAAATATTTAAATTAAATTACAAATTTCTCGATCGTTACACTCGTAATAGGAATGACTTTGCGGACGCGTTAGCAACTTTGGCCTCCTTGATTCGCATATCAGACAAGGGATACTTGCCAAGCGTCACAATTTCCCTGCACAAGGCCCCATCCTATGGGAATTACATTGGAGAAGAATCGGATGAGCTACTTCCCATCCAACATCCTTGGTATCAACATATCAACGAATATTTACGAGATGGATCTACACACGCTGAGGCGAGCCCGACTGAGAAAAGGCAGATCCATCGACTTGCTATGATATTCTACCTGAGTGGAGATGCGCTCTACAAAAGAGATGCAGGACTAGGTCTCCTCAGATGTTTAGACAAAGATCAAGCCCAAAGGATTATGGATGAAATCCATGGTGGAGTCTGTGGCCCCCTCATTGTCAAGAAAGTCCTCAAGACAGGACATTATTGGCTATCACTCAAAGCTGATTGCAATGACCACGTCAGGAGATGCTATCAGTGACAGATTCATGGGAATGCTATACACGCCCTTCCACGGGAACTCCACAACATGAGTTCACCTTGGCCCTTCTCAATGTGGGGAATGGACGTTATTGGAGCCATTGAGCCTAAAGCCAGTAATGGACATCGATTTATCTTTACCATGATAGACTACTTCACCAAGTGGGTAGAAGTAGCCTCCTTCCCCAGGGTTACCAAAGAAGTCATCATTGCTTTCATCAGAAACAATGCCATTTGTCGATATGGACAACCAGAGGTGATTGTGTTAGACAATGCTAAGAACCTCAACAACAAAATGATGGAGGAATTATGCAGTAAATTCCACATCAAACATCTTAACTATGTCATCTATCATTCAAAGATGAATGGTGATGTTGAAGTAGCTAACAAAAGCATCAAGAAGATTATGCAAAATATGTTCGCCAACCACAAAGATTGGCCTGACCTATTGCCTCTTACTCTGTTAGCCTACAGAACCTCAATGCGTACCTCCACTGGGGCAACCCCCTACGCATTAACCTATGGGATGGAAGCAGTGATCCCCATAGAAGTTGAAATGGAATCCCTCATAGTGTTAATAGACACTCATCTGGAGGAAGACCAATGGGTACAAGACAGGTATCACCAATTGTCTCTAATAGAGGAAAGGCGAACTGCGGCTATCTTCCATGGTCAGTTATATTAGCAAAGGATCGCCATATCCTACAGCAAAAAAGTCCGGATACGGTAGTTTAAACAACATGACTTGGTTTTGAAGAAGATCATTGACAACCAAGATCAATCTAAGGGAAAATTTGCTCCTAACTGGGAAGGCCCATTTGTTGTCAAGGAAGTATTGACAGGAGGCGCTCTCAGATTGCAAGAAATGGATAGCGATGAATTTCCACAACTCATCAACTTGGACGCTGTGAAACGATACTATGTCTGAAGTTGCCATCAAGCAAACATCCTGTTGTTGGATCATCAGATCACCAGTCATTCCAGTTCTTTAACCCTTTACCACATACAACTTTTTCGCACTTTGCCCCTCAGGGAAACATACTTTTCAAGCCAGCAGCCTGGCTTCTCTGCGTTCCTACGACTTAGGTCATCCCACTACAGATTGAACCTCTCGCATTTACAGTTTGGCTACCCATACATGGGATCAAACTTCTCATACCTACAGTTTATCCTCAACCTAGGATTAAAACTTTCTCCTCCCCGCAATCTGACCTGCACATGGGATCACGCTTTTCACCTCGCCCTGAGGGGCGAACTACGCCGACCTAATCTCCTCTTCAATAGGAGTACGTAGGCAACCGTGTTACATATTCCAATCACAATAAAATAAAAACAACAAAAACATTTCTACCATTATCCTTACAAAAAACAAAAACAAATTCCTACACCATTTCTGCCACATACATCATTGAACCTCTTACACCAGGTTCAAACTACGCAGACCTGATCTCCTCTTCAATAGGAGTACGTAGGCAGCCATTCATGGTGCGGTCTCACCCCCTACCAAAACACAAACCATTGTCAGCTGGTACTGGGATCATCTTTCAATCCCTTACATTTCATTGGTTTCAGACCAAAGGGATGGAATTACCTGAACTCCTCCCAAATAGGAGATTCGGCGACCATCTAAGTTGCGGTCATACCTTGAAGAGCAACACCAATCCATAAGAGATGGAATTAACTAGGCTTCTCCTAAATAGAAGTGCTGGCGACCATCTGTGGTGCGGTCAATCTTAGAGAGGAAAGCCAAATTCCTCTACACATTTCCATGCAGAAACCAGTCCCAAAACACCAAAGATGGTAGGGATACACAGATCAATGATCCATTTTGAATTGTCTAGAGACATCCCAATGTCCGTCCATCCAGGAGGAATTCAGAATACGTCAAGATCACAAGCCCTGGAGCAGCAGACAAAATATCAAGCAAGTAGCAAGGCATATCTAAAAGGGAAGTGATCAAAAATATATTTTCCTGCTATATATATGTGATGTTGTTTGATATACACAATGTAAACTGTACATGACAAAATGGATGTGCTAGTCTGTGCAGGAAAATACAAGCTCATCTACAAGTCAGGATATGTGACAACCCGAGAATTTAAAAAATTTATTAAAATCTTAAATGATTGATTTAAGGTCAAATAATAGACCTAGACAGAAAATAAGTGTATGTGTTTGATATTTTCAAGAAGGAATTTTGAGAATTTAAAATTTCTTTTGGTGAATTATTCAGGATTAAGAGTATATATGTATATGATCTGTGATTATGGTATTATGTATACAGAATGTGGTTAAGGGTCAAGGGTTGACCAGATAAATTTTATCAAAGTCAAACCCTAATATTATTAGAACGTCAACGTTCAGTTAGAAAACACTAACGACTGATAATAAACCCTAGAAATCGGTTTCGAAACCTTAATTTCAGTTCCGGGGATTTAAAACCCTAATTCGGATATTATAATCCTAATTTGGGAATTTAATTGCAATATATAAAGTTTATATATTTTTATTGCAACCTAATCAGGGATAACCCTAATGATTAATTTGATTTTCTAATAATTTAGAAAAACCCTAATTTTACAGTTTAAAACCCTAATTGTTCTGTCAAGAACCCTAATGTACAGTTATGGAATTAATTGCTAAATTAGTAATTTTAATTAGGAATTATTTAATCCTAATTGTCAATAATGATTTATAATTGGGAAAATTAGAATATAATTAGAAAATCCTAATTAAAATTTACAAATATTAATTTTCTATTTAGAAAACCTAAATTTGAAAATATTAGAAAATTGATTGTTGGGAACCTTAGGTTTTAACCCTAATGGTCAAACCTTAACGGTCAAACCCTAATAGTAAAACCCTAAGGGTTTGTGCAATTGTCTAAAATGCCCTTGAAATTTTAGTTGAAATTACCAAAATGCCCTTTTTGTCCCATTAGTGCATTATTGGTGAATTATTTGTGTATTATTGCTAGCAATCCCCACAAATCCGGCCAATCACCCTAAATTTGTCCTCTGAGCTCTATTATTGCCAGCAAATTGATTAAACTACAAATCACATTCATTGCATCTATCAATTTATGTAGATTAAGAGAGAGAAAAGCATACTTTTATTTTCATTCTCTCAAACCCTTTCTCTCTCTTCTAGATCCGAATTACAGAGTGAGAGAGAGTGGTAAGATAAGCTAATATCAGTACTTAGCTTTCCAAGAACAGATTCAAGGTTTAGAAATCAAATATCAAAGTATAAAGGTATAAAAACCCTAACTTAGAAATCCTTTGATTTGATGTTATTTGTTGTAGGTTGTTGATTAAAGTTATGTTATAGAGTGTCAATTGATGATTTGGGTTGTCAAAACCTAGATCCATATCATCTAGATGCACGATTTTGATGTTTTGAAAAATCTGGAAAAAGTTTCAAAAGATGGTCTGACAGCCATATGTCAGACCTCATAGATTCGTGTGTGTTATGTGTTTTGAGTATTTTATGTTATAGATCTATTCTCTGTTATATGGTCTTTACACTGGAACTAGAATCAAGCCTAGATGATGTATAAATCAAAAGTTATTAATGGTCAAAGTACGTTGACCGAACACAAAACCTGTTTCTGGGCAACCCAGAAAATTTCCAGAATTTCCAGAAGTCTGACAACCATTTTTGGAGGTTCGGATCTTGCAGTCTGTTATTGTTTATGTCATGTTGTTAGTTGGATGTTGTAGTCTGACATGTAGTATACATACTCAAACCATTAGATCACCTGGATCTTGCTCAGAACTAATGTAATCAGTGGTCAAACATGCTTTGACCAACTGTCCGGATGAATTTCTGGAAAACCCAGAATTCACCAAGAACAGGTTTTGTCAGGTACTTTGACCGGACTTAAATTCTTTAATTTGTTGTTGTTTGAATGATCTTGTGGTATATAAATGGACCCTGACATCCCCTCTTCATGTGTAAACTTTTATAATACATTAGTCAAGACTTGAAATCAAGTATTTAAAGGCTCAAAGAAGGTACCTCGACTGTTCTTCAGTTTCTTGAAAACCCAGAAATTGAAGAACAGTTTCTGACAATTTTTGAGAGGCTTGAATTGCACAGTTATGATGTATTTTGTCCAGGAAACAAGTTGTTGATTGTTGTACTACATTAGTATTACAATTCTCATCAAATTACAAGCCCGGAAAGCATTAGAAACCTAGATCAAATTCTGGTCAAACGTAGCCTCTCGGTAGTCTGACATGAAGGCTCAAGAACACCTATAGCGACGGTTCTGTCGCTATAGGGCCCTTTAGCGACACTTATTTTCGGAAAATACATTAATTAATTAAATAAATAAATAAAAATGGTTTTTAATTATTAAAAATACATAATAAATTATGAAAAATTATTTTAAAGTCCAAAAAATAGTTCTTAATTATTTTAAGTATATTTCAAAAATATTTAGTATTTTTGGAATATAAAAGTTATTTATTTATTTAATTATAATAATAAATAAATTATTTAAAAATAGTTTTAATTCATGAAAAATCATGGAAAATTATATTATGATGTTAGAAAATATTTTAAGTTATTTTCAATGACTTTTGATATTTTGTGATGAAATTAATTAATAATTTATTATTAATGGTAATTAGTTTATTTAATGAATATATTAAATAAATTATGGAAAAATAGAATTAATGATTTAAAAATCATATAAATATGATTTATGTGATATAAAAATATTTTAAGTTATAAAATATAAGTTTTGATATTCTGGCATGAAAATATTAATATTTTATTATTAATATCAATTATCGGATAATGATTTTAATTGTTTAAAAATCATATAAATGTGATTTTAAGGTATTAAAAATACTTTGTAATATTATAAATATATTATAATATTATGTTATGATTTTCATTAATATTTAATGATAAATAGATATTAATGATTAAGGAATTATGTGGTATTTATTTTATTTAAATACGTTATAAATGATTGGAAAATCATGATAAATGATATTAATTATCTGAAAATTATTGTAAGTTTATGAAAATTGTTTTGACTGATAAGAAAATTATCTGTGTTATTGTTAAGTGTTTAAGTAGAGTTTAATTAAACTTAAACTCATCAATCATCCGACTAGACCGTCGGGATGATAGAATTGTACCGGTTTCAACTCGGACTGCAATAATTTGACTTGATGCTATGTCTTATGTGTATAATAGACTGATAGGATTATGTGGTAATGTGTTTAAGTTATTTTATACTGTGATGATATTATTCTAATATTGGAGATCTATATTATTAATATTAGGTCTCAGATGAAGCTTATTATATTGCGTTACGATAATCAACGGTTCAGGCAAGTTTCTTTTTACTTAACTCTACTAAGAGTGGTTTCATTCGGTTATGCTTATGGTTAATCATTTCTGATTGCCATGTTGAATTGTACTTTGTACATCTTGCATGTATAAGTCAGGTATGAAAGGCTGATCACCTTCATTACCAGTTGGTCCAGATATATTATTGTTCCTGTTCAATACTTGTTCAGTCAAAATTTTGTTCATGCTAATTCATAACTATATTGTGAAGGATAGCCAGCTTATTATTCAGACTCTTTCAATCATGATATATCTTTAAATTGTATTTAAACTTGCTGGGCAACTTTCATGCTCACCCTTGCTATATCATAATAAACAATTACAGATAAGGTGAATGCGTTCGGATACAGGAAAAGGTTAATGCCAAGTTCAGCTTGGGATAGAATGTGCAGCTAATTTGTAACAGTGTTGTATGGTAAATATGTTATATGTCAAATAGTTTTATGAATTGTGTATAAGTTAAGGTTACTCGATTTTGGGAATAGTGTGTAAAGTGTACTGTATAAATAATCTATGTTTATATCTTCCGCAACAGTAATAGAAATAGCGAACCTGATCCGCGACGGTTCGGGGGCGCTACAGGATATATGCGAGCTAACAAGCCCAACATGGCATCCTTCTCGGAAGAAGGAGGCGAAGCTATGGTCTCTTGTACGAGAGTAACCGCATGACCCAACAGATCTGCAGCCATATGCATGGTGACCATATGTTCATCAATGTAAGCGCTCATCTCTGCGATCATGCCAGTGGTAAGGGATCTCACTGCAGTACTATCCATAATGACTACATCCCGGGCAGATATGGCACTATCCCGCTGAACTATCACTGCATCTCTGGCTGATCTGGCCTCATCCCGCTCAACGACAATGACATCTCTGTGAGCTAATGCCTCGTCTCTCTCTAACAGAGTTGCGTCTCTCCCCTCAAGGGCAGTCAACATCAAGGCTCTAACCTGGTCTTTCTCGAAGGTCATCAGATGAAGACTCTGCTCAAAGTACTGTGTTGAATGTTGAATCACAACAGTACTAGTACTGGGAGAATCTACAGGAAATGTTGGCAACCCATCAATTGGCTCTTCCTCGATGTAGGAATCAATGTCCTCCATAGGCTCTACATCATCTAACTCACTATCCGATACTGTGGATACTACCGCAGAATACTCTAGAGAACAACATGGATGACTAACAAAAAAATTAGCTATCTCACGTTGATCCCAACAAGCATACACGCGGGATCAGTCCTCTGCTGAAAGATATGGAGAAGCTGAACGCTGACCTATCGCCCCCTCGAAAGGATGAAAGTCCTGAAACTGGTCAAACTGCGACATCACGGCCAGCGAGTGATAGGTAGTCATGCCCCTAAAACCGGTAAGAGGGAGGTAGTCCATGCCCGGAGCATGAGTAATAAAGCTGTAAGGTGAGCTAAGCCCCGAGCACGGCAATATGCTGAACGGATCTCTGATATAATATTCGCCAAGAATATGGACCAAGACATAGCATCTATACACTCCGATGGCTGAAAGGAGTACGACATAGCTATATCATGGGTGGACCAATACCCATGCCATCTAAGAGTACCAATCGGTCTCAAGTGGGACATAAACCACACATATAGCATGACCGAGCTGCCCGTGAACACTCATGTCGGATAAGTGCAGCAGTATGTAGCTGACCTCAGGGTCTCTGCTATAATCATCGGTATAATGGTACAACCCTCCCTAAGAGCTCTCACTACCATGATGACTCCAATGTCTATCTCATCCATGTACCATGGCATATAAACATACGACAGCACACATAATAGCAATGCATCAATCTTGGCTAGACGCCAATGATCCTTCGGTGTGGTGAAATCCCCGAAATGTCATGTATAACTATCCTCAAAGCCAAATCTATCAAACAGAAAATGCTGGGATATAACGTGGCTCGATGTAAGCTCATCCTGCACCACTTTGCGCCTCAATCCAGTGAGGGTCATGAAACGTCGACTCATATCCCCCAAAGCCATATGCACGTAAGGTCTGTCCAGCGGCAGCATTGTCAACCGTGCATACTCCTCCAAAGTGGGAGTCAACTCCTGGGTCCCAAATCGAAAAACCTGCCTATCCGATACCCAATGCTCTAGCATGCCATCCATAAATCTTGTGGGAACCTGAAACATCAACAGGGTCATAGTATGTTGCAATAAATGATCTATGGTCACCCTGTCTGATGGTGACATGCTATCATACCACGATCGCATACCCGATGCCACCAATGATGGTGGGGTATGATCAATACAGCTAACTGTCGAAGAAGACATCTGTACGAGCCGTGTCATAAGACCATCTAGGGGTCAATACTGAATATCTCTGGACATACATACATATGCATAACATGATACATGCATTATAGATAATAGATGGCAATATGATATAGGGAATGAAAAAAAATGTGCATACATTCCTAAGTATATCAACATCTAATACAACATCTCTGTACAGCTACAAATACAGGGAAATGGGGCACAGACGCCCTACTACTAACAGAGGCCTATCAAAAGATATAGCGAAAATAGGGCACAGCCACCCAATAGCTAACAGAGGCCTATCAAAAGATATAACGAGAATACACATCAGAAGAAGACAATGGTGTCAATATCTACATCATCAATCTTATCCACCTGATGTAACTCCTCCTGAGTCACTGGATTTCTGTTAACAAGAATGTCAGGTCTATATAGAGGAGGATCTGCTCTGGCAAAACCGAATGGGTCGTCTGAGGGGCCAGCGCCTGAGCTGAAAGGATCAAACAAATCTGCCTCTGTCGGATCTCTGCCCAAATGCCGGATAAAAAAATGTGCATGGTCTAGTCGCCGGGTCAAACTGTCAAACTGTCAATCTGTGTCACATGAGTCGGATCTCAAACACAGGCTATCCAATCCTTCATCATCATGGATCCTGGAACCATATCCCCCATGAACTGAGTGATGCGGGACTAGGCTCTAATAGTACGAGGTAACCACCAACGCTGGAATATCTCCTGAGTGCAAGGACCCTCTGATAATGTAAAGCCGTCAAACCCTAACAATGGGATATCAGTGACGGGTGACTACGATACAGGCCAATAACGCCTTGAAGGAGGCAAGATCAAAATATGAATCTCCCCTGTGGTGCTCCTAATAGCACGATCTCCTAGATAGAGCTCCCATCCTCCATCTGTAAAGATAGGAACTCTCCGGGTGGAGATCAGATACTCGACGCCAGTCGGGTACCCATCCTCAAAACCGATGGCCAAATGTTCCCCAGAATAGGGAATCCATGTGATGATATCAGCTGTCAACAACTCCAGCTGCATGTTGCAGTGAGTGAAACCCTCAGCTACAAGGACCTCTGCCAAAATGGAATGATGACATCGTCGTCCTCGTGGATAGGTATCTAAACCTAACACACTCATAGGACACAAGCATGGGAGCCTCTCATAGGCCCAAAATAGCCAACACAATGGCAAAACATCTGCGATCAGTAAGCACTATTAACCTATAAATGGGAAATTACAAGAGAAATACTCACCAGTAGAAATGGGTAGAATCCTAGCCAAGCCTCAGTCAAACCCTGTGAGCGCATACGCATGCCCCAGAGGAAATAGGCAAAGGTGTAGAAACCCCAATCATAATCTCCAATACGATCCACTTGATGCGTGGCGCTGATCAAAGCGAACGACACCGTAGAAGAGTTATCTGCTATGAAGCAACCTCTAATGATCATCAGAAACAATCGCCGAAGAATGCGATCCCTGACTCTGACATCATCAGGCATGGGCTCACTCAAAAGCCTGCTCATAGCATCTACGCTCAAAGGACCTGCACGGACAATCCTGCCTTTGAGAGCCTCCGTCGGAACTCCTAATAAGGATCTGACGGCAGTAGGGGTAATATTTGCCATGCAAGGCACTGGCTCCCCTCCAAACTCCATACCTGTGATAAACCACCAATCCATCGGCGTCATCATCACCTCACAGTCCAATAAATGGAGTGACTGAGTCTGATGAAACCATCACTCAGACAATTCCCTGAGATAACCCCAGGGACAACGACGGGGAAGGATGGAGAAGAATGCCCCGAATCCCCAATCATGCACTACCGCTCTATAATCGGGATGAAGAGCCTGGTACATGAAGTGTATGCTAAACTAATTCCCTCGAGACTGTGTAAAGCCGGGAACCTGCATGAAATGCAGATCAATATCAGAATCCTTTACTCCTCGTCAATAGGAAAAAAGGAAGATCAAGATCTAACGTCATACCTCGTTAGCATGCAAGTGCATCGAGGGATGTCTGCTCAAATCACCCAGAAGCTCTGGGATTGCCACCTGAATACAAGGGAGCTCCCTACGGGGAACATGTGTAGCAGGAGTGGGGTCCTAAATCGGAATATCCTCATCCTCGTCCTCGACGTCCGGCACATCAGCCCGGACTGGACGTATCACTACCTCCACCAATCGACGAGGCTGTCTAACATAACGGGGTCAGGCACTTCAGAAGCCCTCCTCCGTATACCAGAAGTGGTCCTACAGGAACTACTCGGCTGATCCGGATCCATAATATCTGGACAACAAGTCTCCAAATCACCTCAGAAAGGGTGTGGTATTTCCTTACCTGGGGCTTTTCAAAATGCATTTTATGACTACATGCATGCATGCATTACTTTAACATACATCTATAGTGGAGTTAAAATTGCATGAATAATTAAATGCCTACATTTTGGAAAATTTTTCCATAGTCCCCTTTGAAAATTGGACTATCCACATGCACATAGGCATGACTAGGTGGACATTCAGTAGCACACCTGCCCCAAAGTCATATACATAATATATGCATTAAAAATCAAAATCATCAATGTATAAGGTTAACCTCAATATCAGGAGCACTTTGCATTTTTACCTTTTGCTCATTGGACCTTAAATAGGACAAGAATAGTAGAAAAAAGTGCCAATTTGACTGTCTCAAAAGTCAAATTTTTTCACATCATTATGTTCATCATGGTTTAATACTTACTATGTTGAATATTTTTTATCAAGTCATTTGAGTATACATAATCACTACTACATATTTAGATGCATTTCATGCGATAACTCATTTTCCAACGGATAAAAACTGGAAAAAATACATGCATACGTTACCAGGATAGTGTAGAATACTTGTACGGTGACGGAATTTGCAGAAAAGCGCCCGAACTCAGCAGATCTGAAGGGGAGCTCCGAATTTTTCTTCGCAAGACAAGTTGAAAGTGCCTTGTGAGACCAACCTGCAAGATATTAATATCCACGGTTGGCCGCAGGTCTATCTGCGACTAAAGTAGGTGTACCTGCGGCACCCCTATGTGGGCCCTACCCCTCCGACTCGGTCTAGTTCGAGTTGTAAAGGAGTTCTTACGGACTGAAAAAGTCAAATTGGGAATAAAAACGCTACGCGATTGAGCAAAACAGCCAGCAATCCTAGTCTTCTCAGATGGAACTTTGAGTTTGTACATCACTCATTGGTAGTCACCCAAACACGAGGTATACCATGCCAATGATCTCATTTGTTACGAATCACATTCGGCAATACCTTGCACAGGTCCAATACCGCCAATTCTGGGTTATTACCCTAAAGATCAACATGGATCCCCGACGGGGGTTACAACGTGGAACCCCAACGGGGGTTACAACGCATGTTCATCCATTAACACACACATCAACGAAGGTCAAGCAACCTTGACGTTATTTCAGCCGATGGAAAGTAAACCCATTGAGGCATCGAAAGCTGTTCGATGATTGCGTACGTTTGTATTCATAAGTCCCCAGTGGATCCCCGACGGGGGTCACAACGCAATGTTTCGTTGATTCACACGTCAGCGAAGGTCAAGCAACCTTGACAATATGCTCACAGAGTATCGGCCGTTGGTTCATACGTCAGCGAAGGTCAAGCAGCCTTGACAGTCTACCCTACATGGTTTTCATCCGTTGATTCACACGTCGGTGAAGTACAAATCAACGAAGGTCAAGAAATCCTAACAGCATCTGTTGTTGGTAGTAAATCCAACAGAATCTTGACATATCCTGGCGATACAAACCATGAAAGGTCAACATCATCAAGGAGGATTAATGATACAATATGTTATACACATCCTCAAACAGACAAAGCTTTATCCCCACAGATCTCTTACACATAAGAGGTACCTCTTAGGGATTAAGTCGGTATCAAGAATTTTGGACTTTGGTGATAACTCCAACATCAACATCCTAACATATTCGGATCACAGATCCGATCAGGTTATAGTTGTCAATCCTCGGTAAACATTACAAGGATTCAGCCATTATCCCCAATATATTGGGAAACAACCCCGCACGCATGCATCATACATTTACATCATGTTGCTACATATAGTATCATGTTTATCTTATGGCATTTCAAGTGTCTAGGATTCTTTATCCTACCCATGCATTGCATTGCATGAGTATGATAAAGAGGGGCAATTGTAGACACTCAGAATTTTCTGTACACCTGTCACTAATATTTCACGAAAACAGATTCATCTTTCAAGAGGGAACCCTGGAAGACAGTTCGTATCCATTCTGGATACTACCGGAAGTTCAGCATCAATCCCAGAACACACACTAGGAGTAACAACTCCAACCTCGGAGATAACCCCAAGGCGTGCAGATCCAATACCGGAACACACACCGGAAAAGACCTATTAATCTCAGAGATAATCCCGAGGTATCCAGTCTCAGTCTCAATCATGGGAATAGCTACCAACCTTGGTGATCATCCCAACGAATGCAGTTTCGGCGATAACCCCGAAAATGCTTGTTTCAAATATAACCAACTTCAATCTCGGCGCTCACAACGAGACACCCAGTATCAACCCGGAGATAACGCCGGGAGGACAGGCACACCTCAGAGTTGACACTGAGGACCTTCAACACTTGCAGCAGTCCAATCTCAGCTACAACTCTGACCAACGTGTTCTTTATCAGCCCAAACTGGCAATAACTCTGGTGAGGGGCCAAGGCATCATCTCACCACTCTAAATCCACACCACGTCATCTCAACATCTCATACATACATTTCTACACCACGATGTCCCACAAGAATCAAGGAAAACCAATCCTGAGTGACTATTGTGTGGGGTAACGGATAGAATTTGAAGCTTGAAGACCGAAGGGCATCGTCTCATCTTCAATGACTTCGTACAAACTCTAATCCCATGCTATTGTACAAATCTCGACAACGGCGGTCCGAAATAGGTCCTGTATACCTCAGTCGGATGCCCGGATTGCAATTCTGAAAGTTCGAGCGGACATTGCAGTGCCTACGTGCAGTACTGCGAGACGACCCGACCCGAGAGACCCTGGGCAACCCGGGAAGCCTCAGGTACACCTGTGGCTCCCCCCTCTATAAATAGAGGGCTTGGGGTGGCCATTTTAAGAGGAGAAAGAGCGAGGAAGCCCTGTCAAATTTTCTTTGTACTTGCAATATACTGAGTGCTTTCCCATTTTAAACACTTGTGAGCTCACATATAGCTACTTTTGTACCGGTGGGAACCGAGTTTCACCCACTTTAAAGATATAGAAGTCTTCTTTGGCATCCCACTGTAAGCCTTCTCACACACTTTAAAGCATTTCTCTTCATCTTTGCACACACCCTTCTTCACGTTGAGAGTCGTGTTGCGCATGTTTGCCCGGACTTCGGTCCGTGGTTTTATTTCAATTTGTATATACATACATATATATATATATGGACTAACATTATCGAGTTATTCATCGATTGAGCCAAGACTTCGGTCTGGACCGTTTATTTGCTTTTATATATATATATATATATATATATATATATAAACTATGTGTCGAACTCTGTTCGATGAGCCTGGATTTTACATCCGATGCATTTACTCGCTTATATATATATATATATATATATATATATATATATATATATATATATATATATATATATATATATATATATTCGTCTCACTTGGAGTTTACTTCGTGGTGGTTGCTCGCTTTTACAGCTTTCTTTACGTTTCGTCCTGCCTGGAGTTCACTTCGTGGCAGTTGATTGCTTTGTACAGCTTTATTTACATTTTGTCTCACCTGGAGTTCCCTCCGTGGTGGTTGATAGCCTTACAGCTTTATTTACGTTTTGTCCCACCTGGAGTTTCCTTCGTGGTGGTTGATAGCTTTTTTTAGCTTTATTTACATTTCTGATCCCCCATGGAGGTGCTTCGTGGTTGGTGATCATGTTTGTATATTTATATTTACAGCTTTTATATATATACATGCTTACTGCTTTTATACAAATTGTGGTATCATGTGCGCCTAGGAATCATGTGATCACAGATTCAGCCTATTGGATCTAGATTCGGTTCCCGTGATGGACATTTTCAGCTGTAAGCAGCTTGTAAATAATTTTGCGGTGTCTTAATTTTCTCAAATGGTTTTCATACCCGCGAGGAAGTTAGCATTATTGTGTACATTATTTTGTTATAGATGCTTCGCTTCTCGAAAATAAAATCAATCAAGCCGAACACTTAATAAAATGTGTTAGTTCCTAGTAGGCACAATAGTTATCTAGAAGGGGGGGTTGAATAGATATTTAAAAAATCTTTTCGTTTTAAACTTGTTAGTTAATGATGATTAAAACTTAGCAGAATTTATGTTTGTTTGAATCTCTCTTGCAAAGAAGTGGAGTTATGAGAGTGAGGCAGTTATATCAGTTATGGCAAATATAGCAGTTATAGTATTAATGTAAAAGACACAGTCATTTTAAGTGGTTCAGAACACTTAAAGCTCCTAGTCTACTCTTCTACTCAACGAGTAGAAAATCCACTAAGGATGTCTTTTATAACTTATGAATCACACAGATTCCTTCTAGACCAGCAGTCTAGGAACTTCTTAGTTCACTCTTGAACTCTTCAAGTCCAACAGACTTGGTTCTCTTACAGTTCACTTAGAACTCTTCAAGTCCAGCAGACTTGGTACTCTTCTTCAGTTGATTGATAGATGTTGAGTTCTTGATGGTTGCTACTCAGTTGCTGTTTAAGCACTTGTTTGAAAGAACTGAGTAGCTGAGCAAGCTTTGTAATTTCTCAGATCGTAGAGTTGAGCTTTGAGAGTTGTTCACGTTGTTTGTTCAATGCTTGCTTGTTCTTACACTCATCTGCTTGATTTGCATATATGTGATCTTTAAAACTATCCGTTGAATCGATCTGTTAAAGTATTAAATGCATTTCACTTTTTTGTTCTTTGATGGAGACATTTCTGCACATCTTTTGAACTGCATTCTGACCCACTGACACTGCAGACTGCTTTCTCACCTAACACCTGAAAAGGTGTTTTCCCCCCTTACCAAAGGTACTTTCCTTAGCTTCTATAATGCGCTTCTTTGTGGCATACTAAGGATATTTCTTATGACTTTGGGACTAGAGAGTACTGCAGCGTTTAGAATCCATTCCTCTTTTGTTAGAACCTATCTCCACACAAATTATGAGGCTTGACGTTTTCTGACACAAGACAGATGATACTCTACGATTCAGATCATGGTGACTTATCGCCTTGGTGCCTGGTCTGATGCTATCAGCCGAAAGCACTACGATTTTCTCTTAAGTCTTTGAACACTACGATCTTTGCTTGCTTGAGTTGTAAACTCTACGTTTCCGAGAAAATTCTACGATCGTTGACTTGTAAACTCTACGTTACCTTCAGCACACTACGATCGTTGAGTTGGCTCGGCAAATGTTGGGACCACTCTACGATTTCTGAAGAGGCCCTTCAAGGCAGGCACACTACGATCTTTGAAGCTCTACGTTTCTGCCTTGACTTCTGCAATGTTGATCAGATTTTTACACTCTGACTTCTTCGAAGCCTATCTATTACATCTCAAGATCAACCTAACAGCTTTGATCTTTCTATCTATATATTCTATGAAAGAATGATACACGTTAAGAGCTTAGATCAACCTAACAAATTTGATCTATCACTAAGTCCTTGTACATATCTTACTTGAAGGACTTTACAAATAATCATGAGCATATACATTAAAACATCAAATCATAATATGCATTCTCTCAACAATCTCCCCCTATTTGATGTTGACATAACCAAGGAGATTTGTTGTCATGATTATTAGTGTCTAGATGCATTTGCAGAAAATTTAAACATGACTTAGTCTTTCAGTGAGCAGCTAAAATTTCTAGAGAATAAGCATGAATTTATTGATGTTCAAGAAATATTGCAGTTTAGCTTTACATCAATAAGAATTTAAAGTTTCAACTTATCTCTATTTCTTTGACCTTTTCCTTGGAGGATTGGCATACTCCTCAGCCCTTCTTTTCCTCCTAGCTTCATCCCTTCTGGCTAACTTTTCCATCTCACTTGGACTTACTATCGGGTTGTGATCATACCTATTCATGAATGTTGGATCTCCAATTGGCATTCTTAGGCCTGTGGTGGTCACATTTTGTGAGCTGGTAGTTGGCCCTTGACTTCTTAAAGGCTGAGCCATCAAGACTTCCTGCTGATCAGATCGTTGAGTCTGACTGCTTGATCATGGAGTCTGTTGGTGGAACTGTCTTGCAGGAGGGCTTCGTAAAAATTGTCATATTCCCCTTTCTTGGTTTCCTTGACCTCCTCTGCCTCTGCCCTGATCTCCCTGTGCTCCTTGAACTCCTTTCCCTTTATTCTCCCCCTTTATGTCAGCATCAAGGATTCGAATGTCTGCAGAAGGTCAATTTACTCCTTGGACAAGCTTGTTTAGTTGGCTTTGTGTTTGAGCAATGTCCTCTCGATTTTCCTTGATCTGGATATCAGATCTAGCTTCTTGTTTCGGAGGGCGGTGAGAACAATGTCAGTCTACTATTCCTGATTCACATAAGCTTTCTGGAATTCTTTGACTGAAGCTTTCAGGTTTATGATGTTCTCTGGCATGAGTTTATTTTGGACTTCTTGATTTCTATGCATTTCAAGAATAGCCTCTCTTTGCTTGGTAGCTATCTAGAAATGAATCTCATCTCTGTCCTTCATGCTTTGAAGAATTTCTTGGATAATTTCCCTCAGCTTCTTTGTAAGCTCAGCATTTAAAGTGCCAGGGATATTATTTGCAGCATTGATCATTTGATTCAACCGGAGATGAATGAGGTCTGAGTGAGTGTCCAAGCTTTCTTCAATGTTATTGACCATGTTCTTGGACACTTCATTCAAGTCATCTTTTATGGGCAGATTTGGAAGAGTATCATTGGTTTGAGGATTGTTGAATGGAGAGTATCTTTTCTGGGATTGATCTTGCAGGGAGTAGAGAGCAAGATCAAGACTAAAATAGTCATTGGAGGAGGAGGATGGTATGTCTAATGGAGGGGCCTGAGTTTCTATGTTTGGAATATGTGGCTCTACGATTTCTATTTGGCACTCTACGATGGGACTAGAGTCAGGGATCGTAGAGTTGGTGGTTTATGGGAGCAAAATAAAGTTGACTGCATTTGGTTCCTCAGTTACAGAATTTTGGGATTCTGCAACTGAAAATTGATTTAGTGGATGAAGTATCACTTCCAACCATCGTGGGAATTCATAAAAATAGATAAATGAGGATGATGGTAAGTGATTAACTCTGAAGAGGTTTGGGATAGACAGTACCTCAAGCTTATCCTTTGAGGAAGAGTTGTTGGTAAGCAATTTCTTGGCAAAATTGAATCTCCCTGGAAATCCATGAACTAATACTGAGATGGCTGGATACTCTTTGAAGCTCCAGAACATGTGATCCCAAGAGTTTAGGATTTGGGCTTGATGATATGGCATCATGTGTAGGTATGAGAACATCTAATTGTAGAGATAACTTCTATACCCATCTCTGCCCACACTAGTGATCTGAAGGTCATCATCATCTTCTTCCTCTTCTCTGTCTTGTTGGAGGACTCCATTATCTCAATGGACTCTTGATGATCTTTTACTGGTTCCTCTTCATTTTTGGCATGGACATCTTCTTCTGCCATGGAGATATCTTGAGGCTGCCCCTCAACTTGACCATCTTCTTGTAAGCTCATAAACTTCCCCTCAATTGGAGCATCTTCTTGAGCTTCAGGCATCTCCCCCTTAGTTAGTGTATTCTCTATCATGAGAATCTCAGGGATCTCCCCCTCAGCTGGAGCACTGTCCTCTTGGGTAACCATGCTCTTGTCTTCCTTCTTGAGCACTTTTTTATTCTCAAAAATGTACTTCTTGACCAGCTTTCTCCTTGATTTACTAGGCTTAGCCACAGCTTCAGGACTTTCTTGAACCTCAGTGTTGCCTTGTTCAACAGCCACTATGCTTGAAGCAGCTACTTCCTTGCCTGTAATGCTTGGTCTGGTCTCTACGAACAGTAGAGACTCTACGATTGAGGTGACTGATGGCCTTTTGGACTTATGGCCAACTTTGTTCTTCTTCAAGATCTGGGATATGGTAGCCTGATCCTCATCTGCTTCATCTTGCTGCTGCTTTCTTCTTAGCATCCTCAGAGTCTCTATATCAGAGGACTCTACAGGTATATCAGTGGTAGATCCTTTAGGCTCTTCTACCAGTCTAGCCTTTAGCTTCCTCTTGCCCTTGCTCTTTCTGGTAAGGACAGAGGGTTCTTCTTTGTTGGTTTCTTCTTCTTCTTCAATCTCCCTGACCACAGACATGTTTCCTGGAAGGCCTGAGTCCTTCAAATCCCCAGTTCTTCCATTGGACTCGGTCATCATTCGAACATACTCAGCTGGGTTCCTCTTCTAATTTTCAAATGATTTTTGGGTCATTCGTCTATTTGGGTTGATAGCTTCTCCTTCTTCATCCCCAATTTTGTCACCCAGGACTGATTGTGAGACCCCAAATTTTACGAATAAAGATTTAATTTTCTCGAAATATTTTTTTGAATATTATGGTGTGGATTTGATATAATGTTATAGTTGTGGATAGTATTTATAAATTTTGCAAAGTATGCAAGTTGTTGAATAATATTCGATTGGTCGAGGAATATTCTTTTTGTCGGAGAATATCTGTACGACGGTACAATCATTGGTGGACCCCGCAACAGAATTATTGTCGGATTAAGAAAATGACAAAAATACTTTATGAAAATAACGGCAGAAGTTTTACCGTTAACTGTTGAAACACCTGGTGTTAAAAGTACAGTAATACGCGTGGTTGCATAGTATCACACGGTATTGATTATTGATGCTTACAGGATAAGTCACTCAGTTTTGTTTTATTGGTTTTATTAATGTAATAAAACAGAATATTTTTATAAAGTTATTCTATAAATAGAATATATTATATTCTATTATGCATAGTGTTGCATAGTGTCTGCATAGTATTTTGTATAGTAAAATCTTTTTATCTAAAACAGAATATTTTTATAAAGTTATTCTATAAATAGAATATATTATATTTTATTATACATAGTGTTGCATAGTGCCTGCATAGTGCCTGCATAGTGTTTTGCATAGTAAAATCTTTTTAAATAAAACAAAATACTTTTATAAAGTTATCTGTTTTATTAGACAATAATTAGAATATATTATGTTTTATTATGCATAGTATTTGCATAGTGCTTGCGTAGTAAAATCTTTTATAAAGTTATTCGTTTTATTATATTATAAATAGAATATATTATATTTTACTTAAAAGATTTTGCTTTAAATATGGACCGTCAGATTAAAGTAAATCAATCTGGACCGTTCATCAGTTAGTTACTATGCAGTTCATTTTTCTATAAATAGAAGCTCATTCATTCAATATTTCTTACGAATTCACTGAAACTCTAGAGAGATAAACTATAGAGAGAAATAAGAAAAGTATTCTGCTCCTTCCCTACTCTTATATTCAGTTTTTTTTACGGTAAGGGATATTATTTGTTGTACTCGTAAGGGGTATTATTTCTTTTGTATTCATGAAGAGAGCTTCTGTTATTCCATTCTTTATTATTCTGTTGGAATAACCGGTATACGCGGGATACCCTATACTTGGTGAAATTCTTCTGTTATTCCATTCTTTATTATTATTCTGTTGGAATATCCTGTCTGTGCGTTTTACGTCGGACCTGGTTTCGTCTTTATTATTATTCTGTTGGAGTATCATGTCAGTGCGTTTTACGCCGAACCTGGTTCTATCTTTATTAGTATTCTGTTGGAATAACCTGTCTATGCGAAGTACCGCATGCATGGTGATTTCTGTTGTTATTCCATTCTTTATTATTCTGTTGGAACATCCTGTCGGTGCGACCTAGTTCCGTTAATTATTATTCTGTTGGAATAACCTGTCTATGCGAAGTACCGCATGCATGGTGATTTCTTTTGTTATTCCATTCTTTATTATACTCAGTTGGTTAAAGTTTTGACTTCTATACTCCACGAAATTAGTGGAATATCCTTGATATTTGCTCTTCATCCAGTATCTTTTCATGGAAATATTCTTCTGAGCATTCATGAATTTTACTCTACAAAGCAGTATCATGTTGACAATTTGGACGTTATTGGTTCCTGGATAAATTAATTTTTGAACTTGTTTTATTGAATTCTTATATCATTGTCATCATCCTCATGCTTATATTTTGTTGAAAGTCATCTGTGGCCTGTAGTGCATAGATGGACTTGGTATGATTATGACCAGGGATTATTTGGTGTAATCATGACCGTAATGTTACAAATGATGTGGAAAAAGTCCTCATTGGCCCGTAGTGCATTGATGGACAGTTTTTGGTATGATTATGGCTATGGATTCTCTTCGGCCAAGAGTGCAAAGATGAATTGTTTTATGGCATGATCAGGACCGTTGATGAAAACATGATTATCTTTAGCCGTAGTGCATGGATAATTCGTGGTCGTGATACTAAAGAATATCATTGGTCGTAGTGCAGGGGTGATTCGATGATGTGGATTATTTATTAAGCTGAGTCCCAGCGATAAAAGTGATAAAAAAACCATTTAAATCATAAAAGATAGTAGATTTTATTCTCTACTTGACCCTTTTAATGGATTGTTTGTTCCGCTGCAGTTAAACTTGATGTTTATTATATTGTATCAGTTTAACACTGTTGAAGGCTAATGATAATTTATTCTGCATTATCGTAGTCAAAATATTTCTTACTGGGCTAATTGAGCTCACCCTTTCTTTCACTGTTCTCTTCAGGAAATGAGAATATAGCTGGGACGAGTCGGGGAACGGAGTGATGGTCCTAGATGGTGCATTAGTAGTCCTCACTATTCTGTTAAATAGTGTGACCATAAATGTAATAAGGACTCCTTTTGAGTTTGTATACTCTCTAGTAGACAATATTTTTATTCAAACTCATAGTTTATGTTTTATCGTATTGTACACGACAGTTGTATTATTAAGTTGTATTTGAATTCGGTACCATGTAACTGGCGACTCAAGATGGGTGATGTATACCTATTTTGGGGGCGTCACAGTTGGTATCAAAGCTTAGGGATATGATCCCAGGCTGAGATGTGAGACAAGAACTAGGAGGGGAGAAACGGGGAATTCCTTCGCTAGTATGACCTACCTAAGTTTATTTGATATTTAATTGGTCGGTCAGAATATAGGGATAATATGTTACATGTCAATTAACCTTTGTTTTGTGGCAGTATTTGAAAATGGCATCTGAAAATGTTGAGATAAGCAATGGAGCACAGGAGACCGTTGAATCTCCACAGGCACATGCTCCTGTTCATAATGCAGGAGGAAACAATGGCAACCCACGGTTGGTCACCGCTAAACAATTCAAGGAGCTAGGACCACCGGAGTTTTTGCGAAAGCCAGAACCACTTAAGACGGAGACGTGGTTAAAGCAGATCACCAAGATATTTGATGTCTTGGGATGCTCTAAGGAGCAAAAGGTTCCATTTTCCACCTTTATGTTGCGCGAAGAGGCAGATCACTGGTGGGAATCTGTAAAATGTACCCAGCATGACGCACTCAAGATGTCTTGGGAGAAGTTCCAAGAGCTGTTCAATGACAAGTACTTTCCCGAAAGCATTCGTCACATAAAGGAGGTGGAATTTATCAAGTTGGAGCAAAACAACATGACCGTATCGCAGTACGAAGCCAAGTTTGCCGAGTTATCCCGATTTGCGTCCCACTTGGTTGATAATTGTGACAACCCCAAAATAGGTCCATTCCATCCAACCCATTCTGAGTCGCCAAATACATGGTACAGAAAACAACTAAAACTTTATTACTACAATTGTCGTGCAAAATACGACAACACATGTTGTGAGTTTTGATGCAAATATATACCAACTGTGACTCTGGACACCAACTTGGATAGCACGTCACAATGGCACCATACATAAAGGTAAAGTCAATAACTGTTTAGGGAGAACCTCGACATCTATAGACCACCGTTCTATTCTCCTGTTACCCTCGCTCGACCCAACTACACTCTTATTACCTGAAAGGAATTGTGAAACAGAAGGGTGAGCACAACTAGCTCAGTAAAGAATATTATGAGTAAAGATAAATAAATTATCAATAGTCTTCATCAGTAATAAATAAGAGATTTAGAACATATGGTAGATGATAAAACTTTTCAACCATAGTTGCAGCGGAACGAGCAATCCATTAGAAGAGTCAAATAGACTATAAAGTCTATTATCTTCTACACGTTAAAAGTCTACCAACAATATTTTATCCCTGTAACATCAATCAACAGTTCCTTTCCACAATCATATGAATAATTCATAATCATAATTGTGATTCTAAATTCCTCTTCGCATCCAAGACGAAGATAATTTTCATCACCTGTCTTTACCTGAAACATCAAAGATCATGGTTATACCAAATCACAGTTCCTGTTCATAATCATACTAATAATTTCATCTTTACACCACGGGCCAAAAATATTCATCAACAGACCATCTTTGTACTACATGTCAAAAATATTCATCAATAATTTATTTTTGCACTACAGGCCAAAGATATTCATCAATAAGTCATCTTTGTACTATGGGCCAAAGATATTCATATTTCAAAGAAATATATAATCATTTCAAAATTTATATAAACAATAATTATAACCATGTTGATCAATTCACCTTTGCACTTAAGCTAAAGATATTCAATTATAAATTCAATGGTCATGATCATACCAGTCACAATTCAACTTTTCACTACTGGCCAAAGAGAACCCTAGTCATGATCATACCAATAATCTACCCATCTTTACACTCCAATGAAAGAGAATTTTAATATCAGGGTTATAAAATGTTATATATGATAATAAAATCAATATAATCAATATATAGTTTTAATCTCCAGTGTAATATTCATAAATCAACTATAATTTGGTTAGAAAAAAAAACAATTTTTTAGTGAATAGTACCCGTGAATAGTAACTCATGAATAGTAACTCGTGAATAGTAACTCATGAATAGTAACTCATGAATAGTAACCTGTCCTGAATAGTAACTCATGAATAGTAAAGCGTGAATAGTAGTAACTCGTGAATAGTAACTCATGAATAGTAATCCCGACATAAAAAAGTTCCCACCAATATTTCGGCATAATTATATTGAATAAATAATATTGTTTTTGAATAAAATAACATCTATTACAATCCATTACCTCAAAAGAATAGTACTTCTGGCTAGAATAACGCTGAACGAACTTGCACCGTATAGCAATACTCAAAGTACTAAAATACTCACAAAAATACGCTCGATATTATAGAGAGAGAAATAGAGAGAAAACTTCAGTTTCTGGTGTGATTTTCAATTCTAACCTAAGCACCCTATTTATAGGAAAATGATTAGAACACCAAAGCAGAAAATTTAATAAAATATTATTATAATTAAATTATAATCCTACGCACACCACACCAGACCAAACTCATCAACCTTTCACCCAAAACAATAACAAAAATGTTTTCATAATTAAAATATTTTAAACTTCCAAAAAATAATTATTTCGGAACTTCAGAACTTTAATAATTCATAAAAAATAGTCCTTTTATCAGAAAATTCGAATCTTGTTGCTTTTTATAGTAAATTCAATTCTCTACAACTTTGCAGAAGAAAGTTTTTCGAAATTCCAAACAGAAATTGACCGATATCCACATACGGACAATTTTACAGGCTATAATCAAATTTCAGTCAAGAAATGGGCCCACAGACATGTTTAACATGTTTTTATAATTTATTGCAACAAAAATATTCTTCCTCCTCATTTACTCATATATCCCACATTAATTGTAAAAATATCACCATTATTATATTATTAAAATATAATAATAAATTATTTTATCAAAAAAGATAAAATATCAATTTTCAACAATTGTCACTTTAATAATTTTCTCCATCTATATCCACATAAAATGAATATTTTCCATATCATATAAATCAATAATTAATTATTCACAAATAATATTACAAAATCAGAATAATGATAACCAGGCAGTTCCCACGAAAGAGGGGGCTTTCCAATAAAGATTTCTCCTTACTGGCGCGCAATTAGGTGACCAAACCTCTTCTTAGACAGAACTTTCTATACATTGTCAATAATGCTATCTAATAATATTATTCAAATAATATGAGTTATTGCTTCGATAATGGAAAATACTGTGTAGTGACAATTATTTAAACAACAGTAATATGAAATATCAACGCAGCAATTATTAAATCAATAAAATAAAATAATGAACAGTAATTATTGTAACAATTATTGAGTAGTGCCTTCTTACGTAAGAATCAATAATTGGTGCAATACCGCGTGCTACTGTGCAACAACGCGTATTACTGTGTTTTAACCACATGGTATTCCAACAGTATTAACGGTAGCAACTACGCCGTTATTTGTAAACAACTTATACTTGTCGTTTTCTTCATCCAATGGCTTTCCGTTATGGGGCCCACAAAAGGCTGCGCCGTCGTATGAATATTCCCCGACAGGAAGAATATTCCACGACCAAACGAATATTCCCCGACAACAATGAGTATTTTATAACCACCTGTTTATTTTGAAAATTTTGCACATTTCACCCATAACTTTAAACTTTTATCAATTTTACTATTTACTAAATAGAAAAATTGAATACTTTTATTTCATATAATTCGGGGTCTTACAATCTCCCCTTCTTATGAAATTTCGTCCTCAAAATTTACGTACCTGGTATTTCAAAGAGTTGAGAATACCTTGCTTTCATTTCAGATTTCATCTTCCCTGTCATCATGATTTCTCCATTGCTCATCTCCTGTATTTCAGATATCATTCTAGAATACAGCTTCAAAAGAAAGGTTAATTGAACAAAATAACATATCACATAATACCACGATATTATGACTGACCAACAAATATTCTTAGGTAGTACACATTAGCGAAGGATTTACTCATCTCACCCCTCCTAGTTATATTCCCCGATCTCCGCCAGAGACCATATCCCTAAGCTCTGATACCAACTGTGACTCATTTCCCAACCATGAACAGCACCTCACAGTGGTACCTATCAGTTTGCCACCGCAGAACGGCGTCCCCTACGGAGAGTCTGGCTTCGGTGCATCCCCCATCAACAGGAAGTCACCAGCAAGAGGCTCAGGGCACTTTACTTATAGCTCTGATACCAACTGTGACGACCCCAAAATAGGTCCATTCCATCCAACCCATTCTGAGTCACCAAATACATGGTACAAAAAACAACTACAACTTTATTACTACAATTATCGTGCAAAATACAACAACACATATGTTGTGAGTTTTGATGCAAATATATAACAACTGTGACTCTGGACACCAACTTGGATAGCAGGTCACAATGGCACCTTACATAAAAGTAAAGTCAATAACTATTTAGGGAGAACCTCCACAGCTAGAGACCACCGTTCTATTCTCCTGTTACCCTAGCTCGACCCAACTACACTCTTATTACCTGAAAGGAATTATGAAACAGAAGGGTGAGCACAACTAGCTCAGTAAAGAATATTATGACTAAAGATAAATAAATTATCAACAGTCTTCATCAGTAATAAATCAGAGATTTAGAACATATGGTAGATGATAAAACATTTAAACCGTAGTTGCAGCGGAACGAGCAATCCATTAGAAGACTCAAATAGATTATAAAGTCTATTATCTTCTCCACGTTAAAAGTCCATATTTTATCCCTGTAACATCAATTAACAGTTCTTTTCCACAATCATATGAATAATTCATAATCATAATTGTGATTCTAAATTCCTCTTCGCATCCAAGACGAAGATAATTTTCATCACCTATCTTTACCTGAAACATCAAAGATCATGGTTATACCAAATCATAGTTCCTATTCATAATCATACTAATAATTTCATCTTTGCACCACGGGCCAAAGATATTCATCAACAGACTATCTTTGCACTACATGCCAAAGATATTCATCAATAATTCATCTTTACACTACGGGCCAAAGATATTCATCAATAAGTCATCTTTGTACTATGAGCCAAAGATATTCATATTTCAAAGAAATATATAATCATTTCAGAATTTATATAAACAATAATTATAACCATGTTGATCAATTCACCTTTGCACTTAAGCTAAAGATATTCAATTATAAATTCAATGGTCATGATCATACCAATCACAATTCAACTTTTCACTACTGGTTAAAGAGAACCCTAGTAATGATCATACCAATAATATACCCATTTTTACACTCCAGTGAAATAGAATTTCAACATCAGGGTTATAAAAATGTTATATATGATAATAAAATCAATATAATCAATATATAGTTTTAATCTCCAGAGTAATATTCATAAATTAACAATAATTTGGTTAGAAAAAGAAACTAATTTTGTAGTAAATAGTACCCGTGAATAGTAACTCATGAATAGTAACTCGTGAATAGTAACTTATGAATAGTAATCCGTCGTGAATAGTAACTCATGAATAGTAAATCGTGAATAGTAACTCATGAATAGTAACCCCGACATAAAAAAGTTCCCACCAATATTTCGGCATAATGATATTGAAGAAATAATATCATTTCTGAATAAAATAACATCCCTTACAATTCCTTATTATCCCTTACCTCAAAAGAGCAGTACTTCTGACTGGAATAACGCTGAACAAACTTGCACCGTATAGCAATACTCAAAGTACTAAAATACTCACAAAAATATGCTAGATATTATAGAGAGAGAAATAGAGAGAAAACTTCAGTTTCTGGTGTGTTTTTCAATTCTAACCTAAGCACCCTATTTATAGGAAAATGCATAGAACACCAAAGTAGAAAATTTAATAAAATATTATTATAATTAAATTATAATCCTACGCACACCACACTAGACCAAACTCATCAGCCATTCACCTAAAACAATAACAAAAACGTTTTTCATAATGAAAATATTTTAAACTTCTAAAAATTAATTATTTCGGAATTTCGGAACTTCAATAATTCATAATAAATAGTTCTTTTATCAGAAAATTCGAATCTCGCGAATTTTTATAGGAAATTCAATTCTCTACAACTTTGAAGAAGAGAGTTTTCCCAAATTCCAAACAGAAATTGACCGAAATTCACATACGGACGATTTTACAGGCTATAATCAAATTTCAGTCAAGAAATGGGCCCACAGACATGTTTAACATGTTTTTAACATTTATTGCAACAAAAATACTCTTCTTCCCCATTTACTCATATATCCCACATTAATTGTAAAAATATCACCATTATTATATTATTAAAATATAATAATAAATTATTTTATCAGAAAATATAAAATATCAATTTTCAACAATTGTCACTTTAAAAAATTTCTCCAACTATATCCACATAAAATGAATATTTTTCTTATCATATAAATCAATAATTAATTATTCACAAATAATATTACAGAATCACAATAATGACAACCAGACAGTTCCTAGGAAAGAGGGGGCTTTCCAATAAGGATTTCTCCTTACTAGCGCGCAAATAGGTGACCAAACCTCTCCTTAGACAGAACTTTCTAGACATTGTCAATAATTTTATCTAATAATATTATTCAAATAATATGAATTATTGCTTCGATAATGGAAAATACTGTGTAGTGACAATTATTAAAACAACAGTAATACAAAATATTAACGCAACAATTATTAAATCAATAAAATAAAATACTGAACAGTAATTACTGTAACAATTATTGAGTAGTGCCTTCTTACATAAGAATCAATAATTGGTGCAATACCGCGTGCTACTGTGTAACAACGCGTATTACTGTGTTTTAACCACATGGTATTCCAACAGTATTAACGGTAACAACTACGCCGTTATTTGTAAACAACTTATACTTGTCGTTTTCTTCATCCAATGGCTTTCCGTTATGGGGCCCACAAAAGGCTGCGCCGTCGTATGAATATTCCCCGACAGGAAGAATATTCCATGACCAAACGAATATTCCCCGACAACAGTGAGTATTTTTTAACCACTTGTTTATTTTGAAAATTTTGCACATTTCACCCATAACTTTAAACTTTTATCAATTTA
The DNA here is from genome assembly GCA_016801055.1 of Panax notoginseng. NCBI lineage: Eukaryota > Viridiplantae > Streptophyta > Magnoliopsida > Apiales > Araliaceae > Panax > Panax notoginseng. The sequence goes on from CM029021.1 coordinate 108,289,911, forward strand.
ACCATTTACTAAATAGAAAAATTGAATACTTTTATTTCATAAAATTTGGGGTCTTACAATCTCCCCTTCTTATGAAATTTCCTCCTCGAAATTTACGTACCTGGTATTTCAAAGAGTTGAGAATACCTTGCATTAATTTCAGATTTCATCTTCCCTGTCATCATGATTTCTCCATTGCTCATCTCCTGTATTTCAGATATCATTCTAGAATACAGCTTCAAAAGAAGGGTTAATTGAACAAATTAACATATCACATAATATCCCGATATTATGACTGACCAACAAATAAGCTTAGGTAGGACACACTAGCGAAGGATTTACTCATTTTTCCCCTCCTAGTTATATTCCCCGATCTCCGCCAGAGACCATATCCCTAAGCTCTGATACCAACTGTGACTCATGTCCCAACCATGGACAACACCTCACAGTGGTACCTATCCGTTTGCCACCGCAGAACGGCGTCCCCTACGGAGAGTCTGGCTTCGGTGCATCCCCCATCAACAGGAAGTCATCAGCAAGAGGCTCGGAGCTCTTTACTTATAGCTCTGATACCAACTGTGACGACCCCAAAATAGGTCCATTCCATCCAACCCATTCTGAGTCGCCAAATACATGGTACAGAAAACAACTACAACTTTATTACTACAATTGTCGTGCAAAATACAACAACACATATGTTGTGAGTTTTGATGCAAATATATACCAACTGTGACTCTAGACACCAACTTGGATAGCACGTCACAATGGCACCTTACATAAAGGTAAAGTCAATAACTGTTTTAGGGAGAACCTCCACAGCTAGAGACCACCGTTCTATTCTCCTGTTACCCTAGCTCGACCCAGCTACACTCTTATTACCTGAAAGGAATTATGAAACAGAAGGGTGAGCACAACTAGCTCAGTAAAGAATATTATGACTAAAGATAAATAAATTATCAATAGTCTTCATCAGTAATAAATTGGAGATTTAGAACATATGGTAGATGATAAAACTTTTCAACCATAGTTGCAGCGGAACGAGCAATCCATTAGAAGAGTCAAATAGAATATAAAGTCTATTATCTTCTCCACGTTAAAAGTCCACCAACAATGTTTTATCCCTGTAACATCAATCAACAGTTTCTTTCCACAATCATATGAATAATTCATAATCATAATTATGATTCTAAATTCCTCTTCGCATCCAAGACGAAGATAATTTTCATCACCTATCTTTACCTGAAACATCAAAGATCATGGTTATACCAAATCACAGTTCCTATTCTGTGACGTCCCCAAAATTTGGTATGCATCACCCATCTTGGGTCGCCAGATACATGGTACAGAATTCAAATACAACTTACTAATACAACTGTCGTGTACAATACGTCAAAACATAAACTGTGAGTTTGAATACAAAAATTATCTACTAGAGATTATACAAACTCAAAAGGAGTCCTCATTACAATTATTATCACACTATTTCACATAATAGTGAGGACTACTAATGCTATCCTCTTGACCATCACTCCGTTCCCCGACTCGTCCCAACTATATTCTCATTTCCTGAAGAGAACAGTGAAAGGAATGGTGAGCTCAACTAGCCCAGTAAGAAATATTATGACTAAGATAATGCAGAATAAATTATCATTAGTCTCCAATAATGTTAAACTGATAAAATATAATAGACATTGAGTTTAACTACAGCGGAACAAGCAATCCATTAAAAGAGTCAAGTAGAAAATAAAATCTACTATCTTTTATGATTAAAAAGGTTTTTCATCACTGTTATCGCTGAGACTCAGCTTAATAAATATTCCACATCATCGAATCACCCATGCACTACGGCCAAGGATATTCTTTAGTATCACGACCACAATTATCCATGCACTATGGGCCAAGAATATTTGTGTATTCATTAATGGTCATGATCATGCCAACAATTGTCCATCAATGCACTACGGGCCAATAAGGATTTTTACCACATCATTTGTAACATTACGGTCATGATTACACCGAATAATCCATAGTCATAATCATACCAAGTCCATCTATGCACTATAGGCCACAGATGACTTTAAAAAAAATATAAATATGAGGATGATGACAATGATATAAGAATTCAATAAAACAAGTTCAAGAATTAATTTATCCAGGAACCAATAACATCCAAACTGTCAACATGATACTGCTTTGTAGAGTAAAATTCAAGAATACTTAAAAGAATATTTCCATGAAAGGATATTGGATGAAGCGCAAATATCAAAGATATTCCACTAATTTCATGGAGTATAGAAGTCAAAATTTTAACCAACTGAGTATAATAAAGAATGGAATAACAAAAGAAATCACCATGCATGCGGTACTTCGAATAGACAGGTTATTCTAACAGAATAATAATAACGGAACCAGGTTAGGTAAAATTCACACCGACAGGATGTTCCAACAGAATAATAAATGCGGAATAATAAATGATGGAACCAAGTCCGGCGCATAGCACAGAAAAGATATTTCGACAGAATAATAAAAATGGAACCAGGTCCGGCGTATAGCACAGACAGGATATTCTGACAGAATAATAAAGGCAGAATAATAGAAGAATGTCACCAAGTATAGGGTAGACCGCGTATACAGGTTATTCCAACAGAATAAGAAGAAATGGAATAACAACAGTTCTCTTCATGAATAAGAAAGAATAACACCCTTTACGAGTACAACAAATAATATTCCCTACCTTAAGAAGAAGAGTACTGGATATATAAGTAGTGAAGTAGCAGAATACTTTATTCTTTCTCTCTATAGTTTATCTCTCTAGAGTTTCAGTGAATTCGTAAGAAAATAATGAATGAATGAGCTTCTATTTATAGAAAAATGGAATGTATAGTAACTAACTCATGAACGGTCGATATTGATTTACTTTAATATGACGGTCCATAGTTAAAGCAAAATCTTTTAAATAAAATATAATATATTCTATTTATAATCTAATAAAACAAATAACTTTATAAAAGATTTTACTATGCAAATACTATGCAGGCACTATACAAACACTATGCATAATAAAATATAATATATTCTATTTATATAATAACTTTATAAAAGTATTTTGTTTTATATAAAAATATTTTCTGTATTATTACATTAATAATACCAATAAAACTGAGTGACTTATCACGTAAGCATCAATAATTAATACCGTGTGCTACTATACAACCACGCGTATTACTGTACTTTTAACACCGGGTGTTTCAATAGTTAACGGTAAAACTTCCGCCGTTATTTTCATAAAGTATTTTTGTCATTTTCTCAATCCGACAATAATTTCGTTGTGGGTTCCACCAATAATTGCGCCGTTGTACGAATATTCTCTGTTAAAATGAATATTCCACGACAAATCGAATATTATATAACAACTTGCGTACTTTACAAAATTTATAAATATTACCCACAACTATAACATTATCTCAAATCCACACCATAATATAAAAAAAATATTTCGAAAAAATTAAATCTTTATTCATAAAATCTGGGGTCTCACACTATTCATAATCATACTAATAATTTTATCTTTGCACCACGGGCCAAAGATATTCATCAACAGACCATCTTTACACTACATGCCAAAGATATTCATCAATAATTCATCTTTGCACTACGGGCCAAAGATATTCATCAATAAGTCATATTTGTACTATGAGCCAAAGATATTCATATTTCAAAGAAATATATAATCATTTCAGAATTTATTTAAACAATTATTATAACCATGTTGATCAATTCACCTTTGTACTTAAGCTAAAGATATTCAATTATAAATTCAATGGTCATGATCATACCAGTCACAATTCAACTTTTCACTACTGGCAAAGAGAACCCTAGTCATGATCATACCAATAATATACCCATCTTTACACTCCAGTGAAAGAGAATTTCAACATCAGGGTTATAAAAATGTTATATATGATAATAAAATCAATATAATCAATATATAGTTTTAATCTCCAGAGTAATATTCATAAATTAACAATAATTTGGTGAGAAAAAGAAACTAATTTTGTAGTAAATAGTACCTGTGAATAGTAACTCATGAATAGTAACTCGTAAATAGTAACTCATGAATAGTAATCTGTTATGAATAGTAACTCATGAATAGTAAATCGTGAATAGTAACTCGTGAATAGTAACTCATGAATAGTAATCCCGACATGAAAAAGTTCCCACCAATATTTCGGCATAAAGATATTGAAGAAATAATATCATTTTTGAATAAAATAACATCCCTTACAATTCCTTACTATCCCTTACCTCAAAAGAGCAGTACTTCTGACTGGAATAACGCTGAACGAACTTGCACCGTATAGCAATACTCAAAGTACTAAAATACTCACAAAAATACGCTCGATATTATAGAAAGAGAAATAGAGAGAAAACTTCAGTTTCTGGTGTGTTTTTTAATTCTAACCTAAGCACCCTATTTATAGGAAAATGCTTAGAACACCAAAGTAAAAAATTTAATAAAATATTATTATAATTAAATTATAATCCTACGCACACCACACCAGACCAAACTCATCAGCCATTCACCCAAAACAATAACAAAAATGTTTTCATAATTAAAATATTTTAAACTTCCAAAAATTAATTATTTCGGAACTTCAATAATTCATAATAAATATCCTTTTATCAGAAAATTCGAATCTCGCGAATTTTTATAGGAAATTCAATTCTCTACAACTTTGCAGAAGAGAGTTTTTCCAAATTCCAAACATAAATTGACCGAAATCCACATACGGACGATTTTACAGGCTATAATCAAATTTCAGTCAAGAAATGGGCCCACAGACATGTTTAACATATTTTTAACATTTATTGTAACAAAAATACTCTTCATCCTCATTTACTCATATATCCCACATTAATTATAAAAATATCACCATTATTATATTATTAAAATATAATAATAAATTATTTTATCAGAAAAGATAAAATATCAATTTTCAACAATTGTCACTTTAAAAATTTTCTCCATCTATATCCACATAAAATGAATATTTTCTTTATCATATAAATTAATAATTAATTATTCACAAATAATATTACAGAATCACAATAATGACAACCAGGCAGTTCCTACGAAAGAGGGGGCTTTCCAATAAGGATTTCTCCTTACTGGCGCGCAATTAGGTGACCAAACCTCTCCTTAGACAGAACTTTCTAGACATTTTCAATAATGCTATCTAATAATATTATTCAAATAATATGAATTATTGCTTCGATAATGGAAAATACTGTGTAGTGACAATTATTAAAGCAATAGTAATATGAAATATCAACGCAGCAATTATTAAATCAATAAAATAAAATAATGAACAGTAATTACTGTAACAATTATTGAGTAGTGCCTTCTTACGTAAGAATTAATAATTGGTACAATACCGCGTGATACTGTGCAACAACGCGTATTACTGTGTTTTAACCACCGGGTATTCCAACAGTATTAACGGTAACAACTCATTATTTGTAACCAACTTATACTTGTCATTTTTTTCATCCAATCGTTTTCCGTTATGGGGCCCACAAAAGGCTACGCCGTCGTATGAATATTCCCCGACAGGAATAATATTTCACGACCAAACGAATATTCCTCGACAACAATGAGTATTTTATAACCACTTGCTTATTTTAAAAATTTTGCACATTTCACCCATAACTTTAAACTTTAATCAATTTAACAATTTACTAAATAGAAAAATTGAATACTTTTATTTCATAAAATTCGGGGTCTTACAATAATGAAAAGAGAATGACGCGGATGTTTTTAAGAGGTTTGAAGCCGGAGATACGTCAATATCTTATTTCTCATAAACTGTGTTTGTATTCAGATGTTGTAAATAGGGCTCAGTTAGTGGAGCGCGATAACGAGTCAACGCAACCAAAAGAGAGCAGCCGGAAAAATGATAATACCGGTGATAACAGTCATCAAAGCGGTAACAATAAGCATGGAGGGAATCAACATGCCGAAAATGGTAACCACTTCGGTGGTAATCATGGTCAAAATAATAGGAATGGACATTTCAAGAAGAGGAGATTCAACAATGATGAAAAGACGTCAGCACCAGCACCCGTTGTTAAGGAAAGAGAACGACCACCTATCATATGCTTCAAATACGGAGGGGAGGGACACATCTGTCCAAACTGCGTGATGTCGTCCAAAGCATGCCATAATTATGGAAGAGAATGTCACTTAGACCGATTTTGTCGTTCACCGAAGATAAGTTCAGCTAGGATGGAGGCACCAAAGGATGTCCAAGACAAGCCAAAGCCAATAGTTTAAGAGAGATCGCTTTTTTTTCTTGACGAGGAACCTGAATAAAATTATCACGGGTATGTTAGTCATAAACTCTTACGAAGTCTATAACGTGTTAGATACCGGTTCTACTCACTCTTTTATTGCACCTAGTTGTGTTTAATGTTTGAAGTTAACTCCGGAGAAGTTAGACTTTGATATATCTGTTTAAACTCAGTTGGGAGAAACCTTTGTTACTTCCACTATTTATAAATCTTATTCAAATCAACACTTTCACGTTACCTGTCAATCTTATCTCTTTGAAAATACTTGCCTTTGATGCGATTTTAGGAATCGATTGGTTAACTACTCATCATGCTTTTCATAAGGTTGTTAGCTTTCATACTCCTAACCAACCTGTTATGCGAATTCAAAGTAACCAAACCACTAAAGTCAATCATTGTCATATCAAGCCATAAATAAAGAGCCCTGATCCTTTCGTTGTTGACTTTCTTGTGTGGAATGCACCGAAGCCAGACATTCTGTAGGCAACGTCATGAATGACGGTGGCAAGTTGATAGGTATCAATGTAACGTGCTATCCAAGTATTGGATGAGAGTCACAGTTTTGAATGATATTTCTATTGTTAATAAATTTCCTGACGTATTCTTGAAGACTTCTTAGCCTACCCCTAGAGCGTGAAATCGAATTTTGTATTGATCCCAGTACAAAACTCATTTCTAAAACCCTCAAATATTTTCTTCACCTAAAATGATCGTATTATGTGCCAAAGACGTTGGCTCGAGCTGTTGAAGATTATGATCGTACCATTCAATACCATCGTAGGAAAAGCGAACATGGTAGCTAACGCGTTGAGTAGAAGATCGTATGCGATTACAAGTGTGAATATACGAACCCACATGAAGATAACGAATATACGAGTAGAATCGAATTTAATCGATAAAGTTAAAGTCGCTCAAGCTACACACCCGGAGTTGATGAATGTAAAGAAATAAGAAGGTTCAAGAGGGCGTTATTCTAGAAGCAAGAATCGACGAAGAGAGAAAATCTCAATCCTCGATTTAATTGGCCCATTTAAAATTCTCGTTCGAGTAGGAACTGTGGCTTATAGACTCGTTTTACCGCCAAGTATGTCGCGTGTTCATAACGTTTTTAACGTATCGATGTTACGTAAATATGTGGACAGCCCGAACCACATTATTAATTTAGAACCAGACGAGATAGCGGATGATTTAACGTTTGAGGAGATACGTGTTAAAATCTTGGATAAGAAGAATCGTATTCAACACTCAAACGTTACACCTCAAGAGTTAGAATTTGAAATGAAGTCGAGGTATCCTCACCTGTTCAGCATACCATGTACGTACGTAAATTTCGAGGGCAAAATTCCATAAGGAGGGGAGATTGTGAGACCCCAGATTTTACGAATAAAGATTTAATTTTCTCAAAATATTTTTTTGAATATTATGGTGTAGATTTGATATAATGTTATAGTTGTGGATAGTATTTATAAATTTCGCAAAGTATGCAAGTTGTTGTATAATATTCGATTGGTCGGGGAATATTTTTTTTATCGGAGAATATCCGTACGACGATACAATCATTGGTGGACCCCGCAACGGAATTATTGTCGGATTGAGAAAATAAAAAAAATACTTTATAAAAATAACGGCGGAAGTTTTACTGTTAACTGTTGAAACACCCGGTGTTAAAAGTACAGTAATACGCGTGGTTGCATAGTATCACACGGTATTGATTATTGATGCTTACGTGATAAGTCACTCAGTTTTGTTTTATTGGTATTATTAATGTAATAAAACAGAATACTTTTTTAAAGTTATTCTATAAATGGAATGTATTATATTCTATTATGCATAGTGTTGCATAGTATCTGCATAGTATTTTTCATAGTAAAGTCTTTTTATATAAAATAGAATACTTTTATAAAGTTATTCTATAAATAAAATATATTATATTTTATTATGCATAGTGTTGCATAGTGCATGCATAGTGTCTGCATAGTGTTTTGTATAGTAAAATCTTTTTATATAAAACAGAATACTTTTATAAAGTTATCTATTTTATTAGACAATAATTAGAATATATTATATTTTATTATGCATAGTATTTGTATAGTACCTGCATAGTGTTTGCATAGTAAAATCTTTTATAAAGTTATTCGTTTTGTTAGATTATAAATAGAATATATTATATTTTATTTAAATAATTTTTCTTTAAATATGGACCGTCAGATTAAAGTAAATCAATCTGGACCGTTCATGAATTAGTTACTATGCATTCCATTTTTCTATAAATAGAAGCTCATTCATTCAATATTTTCTTACGAATTCACTGAAAATCTAGAGAGATAAACTATAGAGAGAAATAAGAAAAGTATTCTGCTCCTTCCCTACTCTTATATTCAGATTCTTTTACGGTAAGGGATATTATTTGTTGTACTCGTAAGGGGTATTATTTCTTTTGTATTCATGAAGAGAACTTCTGTTATTCCATTCTTTATTATTCTGTTGGAATAATCGGTATATGCGGGATACCCTATACTTGGTGAAATTCTTCTGTTATTTCATTCTTTATTATTATTCTGTTGGAATATCATGTCTGTGCATTTTACGCCGGACCTGGTTCCGTCTTTATTATTATTCTGTTGGAATATCATGTCTGTGCGTTTTACGCCGGACCTGGTTCCGTCTTTATTAGTATTCTGTTGGAATAACCTGTCTATGCGAAGTACCGCATGCATGGTGATTTCTGTTGTTATTCCATTCTTTATTATTCTGTTGGAACATCCTGTCGGTGCGAATTTCGCCTGACCTGGTTCCGTTAATTATTATTCTGTTGGAATAACCTGTCTATGCGAAGTACCGCATGCATGGTGATTTCTGTTGTTATTCCATTCTTTATTATAACCAGTTGGTTAAAGTTTTGACTTCTATACTCCATGAAATTAGTGGAATATCCTTGATATTTGCACTTCATCCAGTATCATTTCATGGAAATATTCTTCTGAGCATTCTTAAATTTTACTCTACAAAGCAGTATCATGTTGACAATTTGGACGTTATTGGTTCTTGGATAAATTAATTCTTAAACTTATTTTATTGAATTCTTATATCATTGTCATCATCCTCATGCTTATATTTTGTTGAAAGTCATCTGTGGCCTGTAGTGCATATATGGACTTGGTATGATTATGACCAGGGATTATTCGGTGTAATCATGACCGTAATGTTACAAATGATGTGAAAAAAGTCCTCATTGGCCCGTAGTGCATTGATGGACAGTTTTTGGTATGATTATGGCTATGGATTCTCTTCGGCCAAGGGTGCAAAGATGAATTGTTTTATGGCATGATCAGGACCGTTGATGAAAACATGATTATCTTTAGCCATAGTGCATGGATAATTCGTGGTCGTGATACTAAAGAATATCCTTGGCCGTAGTGCAGGGGTGATTCGATGATGTGGATTATATATTAAGCTGAGTCCCAGCGATAAAAGTGATAAAAAAAACCTTTTAAATCATAAAAGATAGTAGATTTTATTCTCTACATGACTCTTTTAATGGATTGTTTGTTTCCCCGCAGTTAAACTTGATGTTTGTTATATTGTATCAGTTTAACATTGTTGAAGGCTAATGATAATTTATTTTGCATTATCTTAGTCATAATATTTCTTATTGGGCTAGTTGAGCTCACCCTTTCTTTCACTGTTCTCTTCGGGAAATGAGAATATAGCTGGGACGAGTCGGGGAACAGAGTGATGGTCCTAGATGGTGCATTAATAGTCCTCACTATTCTGTTAAATAGTGTGACCATAAATGTAATGAGGACTCCTTTTGAGTTTGTATACTCTCTAGTAGATAATATTTGTATTCAAACTCACAGTTTATGTTTTGTCGTATTGTACACGACAGTTGTATTATTAAGTTGTATTTGAATTCTGTACCATGTAACTGGCGACTCAAGATGGGTGATGTATACCTATTTTAGGGGCGTCACACTGATTGTAGAATGATACTTATGAATCGCCCGTATAGCATCTTCTGAGGGCTTTTTGACTTCTTTGAGTTGACGAGGCACTTACCAATCCAATCGAGCAATAGGGCTCCATAGTTGAGTTGTATTCCATAACTCATGGCAGTCATGAGCTTAAGTTGAACTTCATTCACAGAGTCATGACCTGAGCTCTTGCATCATATACATTTCCTAACTATATCGGCTAGAAATTCATACCTCTGTGGGAACTCCTTCTTCTTGTACCTTTTCACAGAGGGGAGTTTCTTGTGATACATTCTTCTAAGTCCCTCTTGGAAGTCTACGCTATCTAAAGAATGGATGCCCTTCATTTTTGAGACCTAGGGCGAGGTTTATGTCTTCGGCCTTCAGTCTGATTACCACATCCCTTACTCTCGTAGTGATGATGTCGTTTTCAAATACTCCATTCCTGTAGAACTCTTTCACTAACATGGGATAAATCAATGTATCTGTGCTCAAGGCTTCTTTGAGACCTACCTTCTTCAGTAAGGCCAGAGTCTTGTGGAACTTGGGTTGAGCTATTTTGAACTCGTCAAAACAGAGTCTGTGACACCCCCAAATTCGGGTACTTCAATTCCACGGGATTTGGTGTTCACTGTACAAATATCATCTATCTATCTACTCATAATAAATGCAAGCCATGCAATAGATAGAATAAAAATCTTCCCCTTAAGGGTTACAACATCTGAATAATAATAATACAATCCCAGGTTAAACTAACCTTAAACATCTGTGAGGAATCATAAACAAATAAGTCTTAACAACATCATTAACTCAAGTCTTAAACATAAATACATCATCTAATAAAATAACAAGTCTTCATCACTTGTTAACTTTGCCCTTGCCCTTACTAGTGGAAGGTTCATCAGGTCTTTCGTTCTTAACTACAATGTTATTATTAAGCAAGAGTGAGCATTATTGCCCACAAGTATAATAATGAAATAACAGTATAATAACATGCGAGAGAAATAATAACTTCTGAATTAAAAGCTCAACTTTTGAATCAAGAATGAATAGCAAGAATCAAAAGATTTCTGAGGGTCACAAGACCTTGAACTATGTCCTAGGTTATCAAGGGTTATACTTGAAACCTTTAACAGTCATAAGACTATGGACCTTTCTACTCGTACTTAGGGGGATTAGCCCTTAGTACCATATTGTGCACAATATCTTAACGCTAACGCATAAGTAAATCCCTTTGCAGGGTTGTTCATCTCAGTTTGACATTCGAGTCTGCACCAAATGAAGTTTGGTTTGGATAATTCATCAAGGGTTCTGAAATTTAGAACGCTCATCAACTATGGATTAGTCGAATCAATAAGGGTTCGCTAGTCTAATAAGGTTCAATAATAATGATATTCAATTCGAATAATAATCTCAAGAAGTATACAATAGGACAATTATTATATAACTGAATCATACTTTAAAAGGATAATCAATCTTTAATATAACATTTGAACTTGAATAATAGTAATGATAATTTACTCGAGGTAAATAATAAACTTGAACAATAATGACAAGTAGGGTTAGGAAACTTGCCTCGTGCGTAGATTACACTTTAACTAAGCACATTCTTTGAATTTAAATCCTACATACCATTCACATTCACAATACCAGTTAATTATAACTTAACTAATCATCAATGACTATTCTTTCTGTTTAAACTTTGGTTATTAACTATACTTTGTTAATTTACCACAATGTCACATAATTTGTACTTCATGAATATCAAATAATTATATATTTAATAACTCAATCCACATGTAATTATGTTATTTACATGCTAAACATCTAATTTACATCTCATTATACTTCTAACATGTTTACATGTTCATTACATTAATTTACTAACACATTGTTAGACTTAAACATTTAAAAAAAATTACATTTCTGAACTTTTTGGAGAGTGGTGCTGCGGCGCCACTTTTGTACTGATTCTCGGCGCGGCCCACGTTGCGGCCTGGTCAATGGCATTGCGGCATGGCTCGCGCTGCGGCGCGAATCTTATGCCTGTAGCCGGCGCTGCGGCGCGGCGTACCAGACACAGAAATGGCAGTTCGCGAAAAATCGCAGAACATGTCAATTTCTTATTTTCTACTCGAAATTAGACATACCCACATGATATAATTCGTATACAAACATTACTCAACATCTAAAGACTAATTTTAATCCATTAAAACACATAATCACAGAGTTTAAGCATGTAATTTCACTGACTTTGATGTTCTTGAAGGTTTTGAAAATAAAACATGAAAATTGTCACTACGGATTCATTATAACACCGAATCCGTTTATTTAAACTTTGGTCTCTTCGTATCAACATGCATAACAACATACGAATGAAAAATTTAGGGATAATATACGATCAATACATGAAATATCACGTATAAGGCCATATGGCCAAAACCCAAACTCTGCAAATTTTTGAAATAGCAAGTCATCATTTACTGAAACTTTTGATATGGAATCATATAAAATATATATAAAACATGTTATTATACTCGAATTATTACATATATTCCTAACTCAATTTCTCAATTTACAGAAATTCCACAGAACTTGATTAAAAGCCATTTTCATAAAAAACTAAATGACGTAAAAGTAGAATTTGGGTTGGAGAAAATTACTCACAGATTAGTGTAGATAGAAGGGATTAAACTTTCTCAATCAATCAACAACTCACAATTCTCTCTTTTTCTTAATTCTCTCTCTGTGTGATAATTTTCTAGACTTAGCAATAATGGAATGAATGAAGAAGAAGACGTCGCATATAATAATTAAACTGACGTAGTTGTGGTCAGTTAACCAATTCGTGGTTAACTGTCCTCAACCACTACTAAGGCCTTGTTTGGCTATTCAATATAATTCATTCTCATTTAATTTGACAAACTTCTTATACTATAGTTTAATTAATATCACACTCCTTATAAAATAACTCCAATATTTTATTTAATATATTTTAAATAAAATATAATAATTTCTCATAAATTCACATAGTCACATAAATAATTTTCTCATTAATAAATAATGTCAAATTATTAACTCTCTAATTAATAATTAAATTAATTAAATAACACCATGCTTAATTAAATATTTCATTTAATTCAATAAGCTCATATAATTACATATTTGAAAAATAATTATTCTCTACATTAATTTAATAAATGTAACACATATAATTAAATTAATCTACCAAAATTGTATCAAATAATTATTTAATCCAATAATTAAATCATCGAAAAATATTTATTTAATTCAATAAATATTAAAATTAATTAAAAAATTCTCGTTCGTCACATCTTTCTCCTCTTAAAAGGATTCTGTCCCTAGAATCACGACTCAATAAATTCGACCCGTTACATTCTCCATCCCCCCCTTACAAAGATTATGTCCCCAGAATCGCTTACACATAATTAGGTAAATAAATGAGGGTAGTTCTTCATCATATTCTCTTCGAGTTCCCACGTAGCTTCTTCAGCGTTGTGGTTCCTCCAAATTACCTTAACAGAAGGTATAACTTTATTACTGAGAACTTGTTCTTTTCGGTCGACAATTTGGACAGGAATTTCTTCGTAAGATAAGTCTTTCTCAAAATGCAGGGGTTCGTATTCAATTACATGCTTGTAATCGGCTTTGTATGGTCGTAATACAGAAACATGGAAGACGTTGTGGACATTCTCGAGTGCTGGAGGTAAGGCTACCTCGTACGCTACTTCTCCGATTCTTCTCAGTACTTCAAATGGTCTAATGAATCTTGGGCTCAATTTTCCTTTCTTTTCGAAACTGATCTTCCCCTTCAAGGGAGATACCTTCAAGAAAATATAATTACCTGATTCAAACTCAATATTTTTACGATGTGGATCAGCGTATTTCTTCTGTCGATATTGAGCCGCTACCAGTCGTGCTCGGGTCACTTTGACTATTTCTGTCGTCTGCTATACCAATTCTGGCCCTAGTAATTGTCTTTCACCAACTTCATCCTAGTATAGAGGAGTTCTGCACTTTCTGCCGTATAACGCTTCATAAGGCGGCATGCCAATACTAGCGTAGTAACTGTTGTTGTAGCCGAACTCTACTAATGGTAGGTGATCATCCCAATTTCCTTTAAAGTCCATCACACAGGCTCTTAGCATATCTTCTAATGTCTGAATCGTTCTTTCACTCTGTCCGTCTGTTTGAGGATGGTATGATGTACTCATTCGCAATTGCGTACCCATGCATTCCTGAAGACGCTTCCAGAAATTCGATGTGAAGCGCGGATCTCTATCAGAAACAATTGACACCGGAACTCCGTGTCTCGAAATAATCTCTTTTACGTATAACCTCGCCAATTGATCTAAGTTGAATCTGATTTTGATCGGAAGGAAGTGTGCGGATTTTGTCAGTCGGTCAACGATAACCCATACTGCGTCGTAGCCTTTCTGAGTCGTCGGAAGGCCAACCACGAAGTCCATTGTAATATGTTCCCATTTCTATTAATTCTGGGATCTCTAATACTTGTAGCAATCCACTCGGTCTCTGATGTTCTGCTTTCACTTTTTGACAGGTAAGACACTTGGCAACACATTTTGCAACATCTCGTTTTAAATTTGGCCACCAGAAATGTTGTCGAAGATCTTGGTACATTTTAGTACTACCAGGGTGAATTGAATATCGTAAACTATGAGCCTCGCTCAAAATTTCTTCCTTAATCTCTTGTACTGGCGGTACCCAAATTCTACTCTCAAATCTCAATATTCCTTCCTTATCCATCTTAAATCTCGGTTTGGTTCCTTCAGATATCTTCTTTGTCACCTTTTTACATTCTTCGTCCTAAAGCTGAGCCTCCTTTACTTTATCTACTAGAGTTGTACCAGATTGCATCTAAAATAACTTCTCATCGATCTCCATAGGATACTTCACTTCCAACTCCAGTTTCTCTATTTCTGTAATTAGCTCCTCCTGAGCAGTTAACATCATCAATTTCTCACGACCCTTTCTACTTAAGGCGTCGGTAACCACATTTGCTTTACCCGGATGGTATAAAATCTCACAGTCGTAATCTTTAATTAATTCCAACCATATTTTTTGACGCATATTCAAATCCTTCTGCGTGAAAATATATTTCAAACTCTTGTGGTCCGTATATATTTCACACTTCTCCCCGTAGAGATAGTGCCTCCAAATTTTCAAAGCAAAGACAACTGCAGCTAACTCCAAGTCGTGGGTCGGATATCCCTTCTCGTAATCTTTCAATTGTCGTGATGCATACGCAATGGCTTTGCCGTTTTGCATCAGCACACAGCCAAGTCCTTTATGCGACGCATCACTATAAACAACAAAATTTCCTGTATCATTCGGAAGAGATAACACAGGGGTCGTACTCAATCTCTTCTTCAATTCTTGAAAACTTTCCTCACACTTATCCGTCCAAACAAATTTCACAGCTTTTCGAGTTAAATTCATTAACAGAGTTGCGATCTTGGAAAAGTCTTGTATGAATCTTTTATAATATCCCGCCAATCCAAGAAAACTTCTTACTTCCGACGGCGTTCTCGGCTGATCCCAGTTAATCACGGCTTCTACTTTGGATGGATCTACCGAGATTCCATTTTTGTCAATCACGTGACCAAGAAATTGTACTCGCTCGATCCAGAATTCGCATTTCGAAAATTTAGCGTACAACTTTTCCCTTCTCAATACTTCCAACGTTAATCTCAAATGCTCTTCGTGTTCTTCTTTGGTCTTCGAATATACCAAAATGTCGTCTATAAATACTACTACGAACTTATCCAAAAACGGCTTGAACACACCATTCATTAGTCCCATAAATGCTGCAGGAGCATTCGTAAGACCAAATGACATTACTAAAAATTCGTAGTGACCATATCGCGTTCTGAACGCTGTATTTGGTACATCCTCTGGCATAACCTTCAGTTGATGATAACCGCTTCTCAAGTCTATCTTGGAAAAGTATCTCGCTCCCTTTAATTGATCAAACAGGTCGTCGATCCTCGGTAATGGATATCTGTTCTTAATCGTGACCTTATTCAGTTCTCTGTAGTCAATGCAGAGCCGTATCGATCCGTCCTTCTTTTTCACAAATAACACCGGCGCTCCCCACGGCGATACGCTCGGTTGAATGTACTTCTTGTCCAACAATTCTTGTAGTTGTACTATTAATTCCTTCATCTCTACTGGTGCCATTCGGTATGGTGCCATCGATATTGTAGCAGTTCCGGGCGCCAAATCGATCACAAAATCTACTTCTCTATATGGTGGAAGTCCTGGCAAATCGTCTGGAAATACGTCGACGAAATCCCCCACAATCGGTATCTCTTCTACCTTAGGATTCTCTTTTCAACTATCGATTATGCAAGCTAAGTATCCTACACAGCCTTGTCTTAACAACTTCCTGGCCTGCATCATCGTCAGACAACTCGCTTGTCTAGGCGACTTGCTACCACAAAACACAACCTTTGACGGAGTCATAAGGTTAATACGCTTCTTTTGGCAATCAATTACAGCGCCGTAATTGAATAACCAGTCCATTCCTAATATAACGTCAAATTCCCCAAGTCGAATAGGGATAAGATCTACGTTCATGATATTACCCTTAATATCCACTCTACAGTTCTTATGTACGTACTTAACAGGGATTATTTCTCTATTCGTAATTTCTATGTTCATGGGGTAATCCAATTCATTCTTAGGCAAATCTAAATTCTTGGCAAAATCATTGGATATAAAGGAACAAGTAGCACCCGAATCAAATAATACGTAAGCATTAACTTTATTGATCGGAATGATACCTGACACCACATCACGGGATTGAACTGCATCTTGCACCGTCATATTGAAAGTCCGGGCGGTCGGTCGGTTTGTTGCGGTTGGTCCGGTGATGGTTAAGGCATTTCCACTGTTAATTCCCCGGTTTCCTACTGATCCTGACCCTCCCGATCCCTTCTTGGGACAATCTCTTGCCAGATGGTCTTTCGAACCACAAATAAAACATGCACCCTTCTTTGGGTTTGGACAGTTTGGTGCTATGTGGCCTTCCTGACCACAATTGTAACACACTCTTTTTCCTTTCATACAAACTCCCAGATGGGCTTTCCCGCAAGTCGGGCATGCTTCGATTCTTTTCTTCTGATTACCTTTCTGATTCCCCGATGATGAGCTGTCGTTCCACCTTTTCTTCTAATTGAAATTTCCACCTCCTGTGCCACTTCCACTGGCCTTGTTATTGCATTCTCCTTCACTCTTCTTCTTCTATTGATCTTGATTGTACTTGGTCACCGCATCGCTTCCTCCTTCAGCGAGGATGGCCTTTTCCAAAACTCCGGCAAACGTGTTTATCTGAAACATTAAAACCTTGCTATACACCCAAGGCTTTAGTCCTTGTTCGAATCTTCTAGCCTTTCTCTCGTCAGTGTGTACTTGGTACGGGGCGAACCTCGCTAACTCGTTGAATTTAGTCGCGTAGTCAGGTACGCTCATGTTTCCCTGCTTCAGTTCCAAAAAATTGAACTTCCATCTGATTCTGCGAACTAGTTGGGAAATACATTTCGAAAAACATTTCTTTAAATCTCTCCCACGTAATTACACCTTCACCTCCTTGCACTTTGTTTGCTTGCCACCAGTAGCTAGCCTCAGACTTCAGCATAAACGTTGCAAAAGCGGTCTTTTGGTCTTCTCTAACCCTAGCAACGTCGAAAACCTTCTCCATTTCCATCACCCAAGTTTGAGCCTCGATTGGGTTCATGGAACCTTTGAACTCTGGTAGTCCCACCGCCTTGAAGTCTTTAAACGTTGTGTTTAGTGGAGCTTGCGGTTGATTATTCATGGCTCCAGTCAGTAAGTTAACCAACTGTTGCACGGGATTAGCGTTAGCATTATTGTTATTATTGGTTGACTCTTCCTGAGCCAGTTGACGTTGTTGTCTTCTCCTTGGAGGCATTTTTCTGTTAAATAAACGCTTATTAGAACTTTATTTATTTCTCTAAATAGTTAAGATGTTACTTAACAATTTAACATATCACTTAACACATCATCTCAAACAACTTGATATATTTGCATTCAAATCAAAGTTTTAACATTAAACGATAGCATAACTGCTATTTACATCACTATCCTGGAATAAAGAATCCACAGGATTTAAAACATTCAAATATTCTTTCATTCATAAACACATCAGAATTTACATCTAAAAAATCTAATTAAGTTCTTCACAAAATTAAATAAATCATATCACTGTCGGTCAAGGTACTGATTAGCCTTGCTACACTCCTCTTCTAAGATGTGATGCATTGTCCTGCGATCTATCATGTACAATGGTAGTCCTTCGAACTGGATTGGGTACCTCAAAACTCGATCTTGGGTCTCATTCATTGCCTTGTTAAGTGTAGAGTACGTTTTCCCAATCTT
Organism: Panax notoginseng; assembly: GCA_016801055.1. Lineage (NCBI taxonomy): Eukaryota > Viridiplantae > Streptophyta > Magnoliopsida > Apiales > Araliaceae > Panax > Panax notoginseng. The sequence continues at coordinate 108,308,657 of CM029021.1, forward strand.
CGCTTTCTTTGCACGACTATCATCCTCTGCACACGATAAGCTCGACGTGATTCTCTTACCCAGCCTTCCTCTGCTATGTTCAGCCTTTCGGAGGTTTCCTTCAGTTCCTTCTTCAGTTTCTCTATCTCCTCGGTCTTATCTTCAGTTTGACCCTTCTCATGGAAAAAATCCCATTCTACATTTGCTAGTCGAGAGTGAAGAGTCGAAATCTCCCTCTCCTTCTGCTCCAGAGTAATATGCTGAATAACCGCTTGCTCAGTCAGATCCCGGACCTCGTCTCGTAACTCCACGTTACGGTCATATAACGTGTCATACATCTCAGCATCAACGGTGTACCGTGGTAACTCCTCTTCTTCCTCTTCTTCTTCCTCAACAAATTCCTCCTCAGGATCCTCCTCAGGATCAGTCTCGGGTTCATGCTCCTGACCAACAACGGTGATCAATGGAGATGATTCCCTCTGCACCAGCTGCTCCCTAACGACATGAATGTCTCGGGGCTCCTCCTCTGTCGGTACTATAGGTACACGGGATTCCTCCTCAATAGGTACTATAGGTACACGGGGTTCTTCCTCCCCAGCTTGACTAGCTTCTCCAACATTCGACATCCTGACAACAAAATTTTAAGTTTTAGTTACTAAGTCGTATCATCTAATGCATACTTTAACATATAAACACAAAAGATCTTTTATTATCTTAAATGAATTACAGAAATTCATTTCTTATAACTCGATAAGAGTTTTCCATCACTATCTTCTTTCTATAAGGCTACTACTTAATGTTGTTCCCCCACCTAAGGTTCATAACCTACAGCTTTGATACCAACCTGTGACACCCCCAAATTAGGGTACTTCAATTCCACGGGATTTGGTGTTCACTGTACAAATATCATCTATCTATCTACCCATAATAAATGCAAGCCATGCAATAGATAAAATAAAAATCTTCCCCTTAAGGGTTACAACATCTGTACGGAATCATAAACAAATAAGTCTTAACAACATCATTAACACAAGTCTTAAACATAAATACATCATCTAATAAAATAACAAGTCTTCATCACTTGCTAACTTTGCCATTGCCCTTACTAGTGGAAGGTTCATCAGTTCTTTCATTCTTAACTGCAATGTTATTCTTAAGCAAGAGTGAGCACTATTGCCCACAAATATAATAATGAAATAACAGTATAATAACATGCGAGAGAAATAATAACTTCTGAATTAAAAGCTCAACTTTTGAATCAAGAATGAATAGCAAGAATCAAAAGATTTCTGAGGGTCACAAGACCTTGAACTATGTCCTAGGTTATCAAGGGTTATACTTGAAACCTTTAACAGACATAAGACTATGGACCTTTCTACTCGTACTTAGGGGGATCAGCCCTTAGTACCATACTGTGCATAATATCTTAATGCTAACGCATAAGTAAATCCCTTTGCAGGGTTGTTCATCTCAGTTTGACATTCGAGTCCGCACCAAAGGAAGTTTGGTTTGGATAATTCATCAAGGATTCTGAAATTTAGAACGCTCATCAACTATGGACTAGTCGAATTAATAAGGGTTCGCTAGTCTAATAAGGTTCAACAATAATGATATTCAATTCAAATAATAATCTCAAGAAGTATACAATATGACAATTATTGTATAACTGAATCATACTTTGAAAGGATAATCAATCTTTAATATAACATTTGAACTTGAATAATAGTAATGATAATTTACTCGAGGTAAATAATAAACTTGAACAATAATGACAAGTAGGGTTAGGAAACTTGCCTCGTGCGTAGATTACACTTTAACTAAGCACGTTCTTTGAATTTAAATCCTACATACCATTCACATTCACAATACCAGTTAATTATAACTTAACTAATCATCAATGATTATTCTTTTTGTTTAAACTTTGGTTATTAACTATACTTAGTTAATTTACCACATTGTCACATAATTTGTACTTCATGAATATCAAACTAATTTTGTATTCAATAACTCAATCCACATGTAATTATGTTATTTACATGTTAAACATCTAATTTACATCTCATTATACTTCTAACATGTTTACATGTTCATTACATTAATTTACTAACACATTGTTAGACTTAAACATTTTAAAAAATTACATTTCTTAACTTTTTGGAGAGTGGCACTGCGGCGCCACTTTTGTACTGATTCTCGGCGCTGCGGCGCGGCCGGCGCAGCGGAGCGGCCCGCGCTGCGGCCTGGTCAATGGCGTTGCGGCGTGGCTCGCGCTGCGGTGCGAATCTTATGCCTGTAGCAGGCGCTGCGGCGCGGCATACCAGACACAAAAATGGCAGTTCGAGAAAAATCACAGAACATGCCAATTTCTTATTTTCTACTCGAAATTAGACATACCCACATGATATAATTCGTATACAAACATTACTCAACATCTAAAGACTAATTTTAATCCATTAAAACACATAATCACAGAGTTTAAGCATGCAATTTCACTGACTATGATGTTCTTGAAGGTTTTGAAAATAAAACATGAAAATTGTCACTACGAATTCGTTATAACACCGAAACCATTTATTTAATCTTTGGTATCTTCGTATCAACATGCATAACAACATACGAATGAGAAATTTAGGGATAATATACGATCAATACATGAAATATCACGTATAAGGCCATATGGCCAAAACCCAAACTCTGTAAATTTTTGAAATAGCAAGTCATCATTTACTGAAACTTATGATATGGAATCATATAAAATATATATAAAACATGTTATGCTACTCGAATTATTACATATATTCCTAACTCAATTTCTCAATTTATAGAAATTCCACAGAACTTGATTAAAAGCCATTTTCATAAAAAATTAAATGACATAAAAGTAGAATTTGGGTTGGAGAGAATTACTCATAGATTAGTGTAGATAGAAGGGATTAAACTTTCTCAATCAATCAACAACTCATAATTCTCTCTTTTTCTTAATTCTCTCTCTTTGTGATAATTCTCTAGACTTGGCAATAATGGAATGAATGAAGAAGAAGACGTCGCATATAATAATTAAACTGACGTAGTTGTGGTCAGTTAACCAATTCGTGGTTAACTGTCCTCAACCACTACTAAGGCCTTGTTTGGCTATTCAATATAATTCATTCTCATTTAATTTGACAAACTTCTTATACTATAGTTTAATTAATATCACACTCCTTATAAAATAACTCCAATATTTTATTTAATATATTTTAAATAAAATATAATAATTTCTCATAAATTCACATAGTCACATAAATAATTTTCTCATTAATAAATAATGTCAAATTATTAACTCTCTAATTAATAATTAAATAACATCGTGCTTAATTAAATATTTCATTTAATTTAATAAGCTCACATAATTACATATTTGAATAATAATTATTCTCTACATTAATTTAATAAATGTTACACATATAATTAAATTAATCTACCACAATTGCATCAAATAATTATTTAATCTAATAATTAAATCATCGAAAAATATTTATTTAATTCAATAAATATTAAAATTAATTACAAAATTCTCGTTCGTCACAGTCTGTAGCCTGAGATAACACTGGATGCCGCCATTGATTTTGTAGTTGGAAGTGAGATATGACTGAACTTTCTTCTGATTTAGGGTTTCTGCTTTGAGAGAGGATGAGAGAGATAATCTTTCGAACTTCTGATTTCAGAAAATATGATTTCAATTTGTACTTGCAACTTCCCTCTCTCTTTTTTGCTTAGTGGGACAAGTGTCGTCTTTTGCTTGGCTCTACGATTTTGACTGATAGGGATTGTATTGATTTGCCCTTGGCTCCTGCAGAGTTGAGGTGTCCTTAGGGAGGACTACGATCGTTGAGGCAGTTTTGTGGCCGTTGAGTGCTTTGCATTTGTCGAGTCTGTCCAGCATTCGTCGTGTCTGTTCTACGATCGTCGAGTCTGTCCAGCATTCGTCGTGTCTGGTCTACGATCGTCGAGTCTGACCGGATCCTTGTGATGAGTTTTTGACATAACATTCTTTTAAGGTAACTCAGGAAGGGCCAACCTCTTCGAGTGAGTCAAGGGTTAGGTTTGTTTCTGAGGCGCTTATCATAGGGATTGCTGTGTTTTGAAGCTTATCATCACAGGATGCACTCTTGCTTTGTTGATGGGGCTTTTGTCATCATTGAGTTTGCTCTACGATGGTTGATTCTTTGCTACGATCGTTAAGGTGGTTTTGTCTCTTCAGCTCTACGATCGTGGACTTCCCTTGATCATGTCTACGATTTTGAGTTTAGCCTTTGTATCTGTTATGGTTAGCACAATCTAGAGCATATATTTTATGGTTGTAGATTTAGCATGCCTAGCTCACTTATTAACTTATTAAATCTGGATTCATCTAGAGGTTTTGTAAAGACATCAGCAAGTTGATTTTCAGTAGGGATATATTGTAAAGATATAGTTCTATTTTGTACATGATCCCTAATGAAGTGATACCTTATCTCTATATGCTTAGTCCTAGAATGCATAACAGGATTATGAGTTACTGCTATGGCACTTGTGTTATCACAGTGAATGGGAATAGATTTGAAATCAAACCCATAGTCAGCTAGCTGATTTTTCATCCATAGGATCTGAGCACAGCAGCTGCCAGCAGCAATGTATTCAGCTTCTGCAGTTGAAGTAGACACTGAGTTTTGCTTTTTGCTAAACAGGGACACAAGTCTGTTTCTTAGCAATTGACAGGTGCCACTGGTACTCTTTCTATCTATTTTGCATCCTACAAAATCAGCATCTGTGTATCATGTTAGTTCAAATGAGGATTCCTTGGGAGACCAAAGCCCCAAGTAAGGTGTACCCTTGAGATACCTGAAGATCCTCTTTACAGCAGATAAATGTGACTCTTTAGGGTTAGCCTGAAATCTAGCACATATGCATGTTGCAAATATTATGTCTGGTCTACTGGCAGTTAGATATAAAAGAGAACCTATCATACCTCTGTATTGAGTTATATCAATACTTTTACCTTTTTCATCTTTGTCAAGCTTGGTTGCAGGAGCAATTGGTGTTTTCATGGGAGAGGCTGATTCCATGCCATACTTCTTGAGTAAGTCTTTGATGTACTTGGCTTGGTTTACGAAAATTCCTTCATCAGTCTGCTTTACTTGCAGTCCAAGGAAGATATTCAGCTCACTCATCATGCTCATTTCAAACTTTCTCTGCATCAGCTTAGAGAATCTCTTGCATAACTTTTCGTCAGTAGAACCAAAAATAATATCATCAACATATATTTGAACTAATAAGACTTTATCTTTATGCTTTCTAAGAAACAGTGTGGTATCTACTCTACCTCTAGTGAACCCATTTTTAATTAAGAAGTTAGTTAGTGTTTCATACCATGCTCTAGGTGCTTGTTTAAGACCATATAAGGCTTTGTCTAATCTATAAACATAATTGGAAAGAGATGGATTGATGAAACCTGGAGGTTGCTCTACATAGACTTCTTCTTGGAGTTCTCCATTTAGGAATGCACTTTTGACATCCATCTAAAAGACTTTGAACTTCATGTGAGCAGCAAAGGCAAGAAAGATTCTGATGGCTTCTAGTCTGGCAACAGGTGCAAATGTCTCATCCTAGTCAATGCCTTCTTCTTGAGAGTAGCCCTTTGCCACTAATCTTGCCTTGTTCATGGTTATAACTCCATCTTCATCCATTTTGTTTCTGAAGACCCACTTGGTTCTAATGACAGGATGACTCTTTGGTCTTGGTACCAATCTCCATACTTTACTTCGTTCAAATTGGTTGAGTTCTTCCTGCATGGCTTCTATCCAACTAGAGTCTTCCATAGCATCCTCTATCTTCTTTGGTTCTATTTGAGATAGAAAGCTTAGATAAAAGCATTCATTTTGAGTAGCAGCTCTTGTTTTGACTCTAGCACTCAGATCTCCAATGATTAGATCTTGAGTGTGATCTCTAGCCCGTCTGTTATCGGTTGGGACATCTGTCCTGATGCCTTCTTGTCTTAAGTCTTCAAGATCTATTTCTTCTTCTTGGTGTGGAGGTTTATTGTCTTGCATAGACCTCTCTACGATCTCATTTTGTTGCTTAACGATTACACTATCTAGCACTACGATCGTAGTGTTGGGCTCGACGATTTCATTCGTAGTGTCTGTACTATCAGTCGTAGTGTCTTGAAGCACTGTGTTGTCTAAGTTTGTTTCATCAAAGATGATATGGATCGAGACTTCAACACCCAGTGTCTTCTTGTTGAACACTCTGTAGGCCTTACTGTTTGTGGCATATCCAAGAAAGATTCCTTCATCTGACTTGGGCTAAAATTTTGTCAGGTACTGCTTTCCATTGTTAAGAATATAGCATACACAGCCGAAAATATTAAAGTAGCTGACATTTGGCTTTCTTCCTTTCCACAGTTCATAGGGCGTCTTCTTGATCGTAGAGTGTATCAGTGATCTGTTCTACGTGTAGCATGCAGTGTTGACAGCTTCTGCCCAGAAGTATTCAAGCAGATGAGCTGCTGCTAGTAGAGTTCTTCCAGCCTCTATCAAGGTTCTGTTCTTTCTTTCAGCTACTCCATTTTGTTGAGGAGTTCGTGGAGCTGAAAAGTTATGACTGATGCCATTGTTTGAGCAGAACTGGTCCATTTCTGAGAAGTCGAATTATCTGCCATGATCACTCCTTATGGCCTTGATTTTCTCTCATTTCTCATTCATCATCAGTCTAAATATCTTGATTAATTGGGAGCTCGATTCATCCTTTGAAGTTAGGAAGAATACCCATTTGAATCTGGTGTAGTCGTCGACTATAACTAGAGAGTATCTTTTTCTTCCAAGACTAGTTGTTGGGATTGGCCCAAATAGATCTATGTGAAGCAACTGCAGGGGCTTGTCGATAGAGTTGACAGTTTTTCTCTTGAATGAGCTTCTGGTTTGCTTTCCAAACTGACAGGCATTGTATGGCCTCTCTTTTACGAAGTTGAACTTAGGTAGGCCAGAAACGATATCTTTTGATGCCAGTTTGGACATACTTTTGAAGTTTAAGTGCGACAACCGTCTATGCCATAGCCAGCTCATTTCTTCAGATGATTTTGCTAGAAAACATATTGTCTCGTCTGAGCTTAGTTAACCAAGATTCACTGTGTAGACATTTTCTTCTCTTGTCCCGGTTAGCTTTACAGCAGATGTATTCAAATCTCTGACTTGACATTGGTTGTTGAGGAATGTTACTTGATGAACCTTGTCGCAGAGTTGACTGATGCTTAGAAGGTTGTGTTGGAGACCTTCCACATATACTACTTTGCTGAACGATACTGCACCATTGCCAGCAGAGCCATATCTTCTTGTCTTGCCCGAGCCGTTGTCTCCAAAGATGACTGAGGGACCCTCCTTCTCTATGTAGTTAGATAGAAGGGCTTTGTTACCGGTCATGTGCCTTGCGCATCCACTGTCCAGATACCATGTAGTGATCGTGGAGCTCTTTTCCTGTCAAAACATTGAACCTTCATTTTGGTACCCATATTTGCATGGGTCCTTCTTTGTTAGTGCCTTTGGGGACCCAAATTTGTTTAATCTTGGGTCTTACATGCATAGAATTATAATAACACTTGGCAGCCTTGTGACCATATTTATTGCATATAATACATCTAGTATGATGCATGCATGTGTGTGTATGATGATTCATCCTCCATTTGGACTTGTGTGGTTCTTTAGTTGTCCTTCTGTTAAACTGATTCTCATTCTTCCACGTGTCCTTGGATTTCATAAATAGTGATGAGTGTGCCTTACCTCTACTATACCTTCCTAGTTGATTCGTAGAGTTGGTCTTGCTTGACTCTACGATTCTTCGAGGTTGGTGAGTAGAGATTAGGTTACTCTTCTCTTTTATGAATCCCAGGCCAGCATGAGATCCTTTACTCCTTTGAGTATGAATGGAGACAGTAGAACAAGGTTGAACTTGTTCTTCCTTCTGTGAGGATTTCACAAAGGTAATGCTTCTACTAAAATTTAAGGCATTACTAGTGCTAGTTTCCTTTGTCTTTTTCACACATGGCTCTGAGATGGATTCCCCAAAGCCTAAGCCTGTTCTATCAAATGTACTTCTCTGACTAGAGAGCAGGGAGTCCATGGATGATGAGAATTTGTCCCATGCAGAGATAGTCTTTTCTAGTTCCTCAATTTTAGAGGTTAGATTAGACTCTCTTTCTGCATTGAGTGTGTTTGTCTGTTTTAAGGTCTCATTCTCAGCCTCAAGCTTGGAGAGAATATTAGTACTTAGATGGGATGTTTCAAGCTCTTCTTGAACTTTCTTCTTCTCCTCTTGAAGAAGTGAATGATCCTTAGACAAAACTCTGAACCACTTCATGTATTGATGTAGATCAGTGGTTATGCCATGCAGAGCAGTTCTTAAATCATTTATGTCTACATCAGGTGAGTTAAAGTCAAATACCTCATCGAGACTTACATCATGTATGTTGAGGTTTTGTTTGTCCTTTACTTGTTTGGCCATTTAGCACAGATTAGCCATTTGTGGTTCTTCATCATCTTCGGAGTTAGCATTGGACTCATTGTCTGAATCACTCCACGATCCTCTAGCTACCATGCCTTTGTCTATCTTCTGAGGCCTTTTGTTGCCTTTGTATTCCTTCTTTGCATGTGTTTTCTTCTTTAGTTCTTCTCTTAGAGGTTTGTTGCAGTTGGCAATGAAGTGGCCAGGCTTCTTGCAGTTGTAGCATAGATCATTCATTTGCTCCTGGCTACTGTAATTGCTGACCTTCTTTGGCTTGCTGGGTTTGCCTTGACGCATGAACCTTCTTAATCTTTTTACCAGCATAGCAAGGTCTTCATCATCGTCCTCATCATAATCAGAGTCAATCTCAGTGTTGACCTTTGATGCACTTTCAATTTCCTTGAGAGCAACACCCTTATCCTTCCTTCTTCCTTCTGATAGGGTATAAGCTCGTTGAGTCAGCTCCAGTTCGTATGTCAGGAGATTGCCATATAGTTGTTGAACAGTCATCTCGTGAAGATTCTTTGTGTGAGACCCCAGATTTTATAAATAAATATTTAAATTTCTCGAAATATTTTTTTGAATATTATGGAATGAATTTGATATAATGTTATAGTTGTGAGAAATATTTACAAATTTTTGCAAAGTATGCAAGTTATCATAATATATTCGATTGGTCGGGAAATATTCTTTTTGTCAGGAAATATCTGTACGACTGTACAATCATCGGTGGACCCCACAACGGAATTATTGTCGGATTGAGAAAACGACAAATAACGGCGAAAGTTTTACCGTTAAAACTGTTGAACTACTCGGTAGTAAAAGTACAGTAATACGCGTGGTTGCATAGTAGCACACGGTATTGATTATTGATGCTTACGAGATAAGTCACTCAGTTTCGTTTTATTAGTATTATTATTGTAATAAAACAGAAAAGCTTTTTATATAAAACAAAATACTTTTATAAAGTTATTCGTTTTATTAGGCTAATAGTAAAATCTTTTTATATAAAACAGAATACTTTTATAAAGTTATCTGTTTTATTAGACAATAATTAAAATATATTATATTTTATTATGCATAGTGTTTGCATAGTATCTGCATAGTGTTTACATAGTGTCTGCATAGTATTTGCATAGTAAAATCTTTTATAAAGTTATTCGTTTTATTAGATTATAAATAGAATATATTATATTTTATTTAAAAGATTTTGCTTTAAGTATGGACCGTCAGATTAAAGTAAATCAATCTGGACCGTTCATGAGTTAGTTACTATGCAGTCTATTTTTCTATAAATAGAAGCTCATTCATTCATTATTTCTTACGAATTCACTGAAACTCTAGAGAGATAAACTATAGAGAGAAAGAAAAAAAGTATTCTACTACTTCACTACTTCTATATCCAGTATTCTTCTTTCTAAGGTAGGGGATATTATTTGTTGTACTCGTAGGGGGTATTATTTCTTTTGTATTCATGAAGAGAACTTCTGTTATTCCATTCTTTATTATTCTGTTGGAATAACCTGTATACGCGGACTTCCCTATACTTGGTAAAATTCTTTTGTTATTCTATTCTTTATTATTTTGTTGGAATATCCTGTCTGTGCGTTTTACGCCGGACCTGATTTTATTATTCTATTGGAATATCCTGTCTGTGCGTTTTACGCTAGACCTGGTTCCAGTCTTTATTATTCTATTGGAATATCCTGTCTGTGCGTTTTACGTCGGACCTGGTTCCAGTATTTATTATTCTGTTGGAATATCCTGTCTGTGTATTTTACGTCGGACCTGATTCCGTTATTTATTACTCCCTCCTTCATATTAAATGTCTTTTTAGAGTTAAGCACACTTATTAAGAAATAACACAAAATATCTTTTGTATCCCTAATTAATTATTTCTCTCTCCACAATGGTTCATAGAATTGTATTTACTAAGCATATTAAATAGAGGGGTAAATTAGGAAAAAATAGTGCAATATTGCATAGGGATTCTAAAACGACACTTATATTGAATAAAATGAAACTCTCCAAAACGACAGTTAATATGAATAGGAGGGAGTATTCTGTTGGAATAACATGCATGTGCGGTCTATCGCATGCATGGTGATTTCTTTTGTTATTCCATTCTTTATTATACTCAGTTGATTAAAACTTTGACTTCTATACTCCATGAAATTAGTGGAATATCCTTGATATTTGCGCTTCATCCAGTATCTTTTCATATAAATATTCTTCTGAGCATTCTTGAATTTTACTCTACAAAGCAGTATCATGTTGACAATTTGGACGTTATCAGTTCCTAGATAAATTAATTCTTGAACTTGTTTTATTGAATTCTTATATCATTGTCATCATCCTCATGTTTATATTTTTTTTAAAGTCATCTGTGACCTGTAGTGCATATATGGACTTGGTATGATTATGACCAGGGATTATTCGGTGTAATCATGACCGTAATGTTACAAATGATGTGGTAAAAGTCCTCATTGGCCCGTAGTGCATTGATGGACAGTTGTTGGCATGATCATGACCATTAATGAATACACAAATATTCTTGGCTCGTAGTGCATGGATAGTTGTGGTCGTGATACTAAAGAATATCCTTGGTCGTAGTGCAGGGGTGATTCGATGATGTGGATTATTTATTAAGCTGAGTCCCAGCGATAAAAGTGATAAAAAAACCTTTTAAATCATAGAAGATAGTAGATTTTATTCTCTACTTGACTCTTTTAATGGATTGCTTGTTCCGCTGCAGTTAAACTTGATGTTTGTTATATTGTATCAGTTTAACACTGTTTAAGGCTAATGATAATTTATTCTGCATTATCTTAGTCATAATATTTCTTACTGGGCTAGTTGAGCTAACCCTTTCTTTCACTGTTCTCTTCAGGAAATGAGAATATAGCTGGGACAAGTCGGGGAACAGAGTGATGGATCAGATGATAGTATTAGTAGTCCTCACTATTCTGTTAAATAGTGTAACAATAAATGTAATGAGGACCCCATTTAGTTTGTATATTGTCTAGATGACAATATTTGTATTAAAACTCACAGCATATGTTTAGTCGTATTTTACACGACTGTTGTATAAGTAAGTTGTATTTGAATTTTGTACCATGTATTTGGCGACTCAAGATGGGTGATGTATACCTATTTTGGGGGCGTCACACTTTGACTCTCTTATAGCAGTGGTTTTGGCATCCCACTTGCTCGGTAGGGCTCTCATGAACTTTATGATCAGATCTTTGTTAGGATAGATCTTCCCATATGCTCGTAGAGAGTTGAGCAGAACGTTGAATCTCTCATAGGTGGCAGTCACGTTTTCTCCTTGAACATGAGCAAACATCTCATAATGCTGTGTCAGGAAAGATTGTTTGTTTTTTCTGACTTCTTCAGCTGTTTTGCTGTTGACTCACAATTCTAAATTTGATAAAAAGTTCAAACCAGTATTTCGGCATAATGATATTGAAGAAAATAATATCATTTAAGAGAAGAAAACAACATCCCTTACCTCAAAAGGATAGTACTTCTGACTGAATATCGCATATAACGCTGAAAGAAACTTGCACCGTATATCAACACTCAAATTATCAAAATACTCACAAGAATACGCTTGATATTATAGAGAGAGAAAACTTCAGATTCTGGTGTAATTTTCAATTCTAACCTAAGCACCATATTTATAAGAAAATACTTAGAACACCAAAGTAAAAAATTTAACAAAATATTAATATATATAATATATATATATATATATATATATATATATATATATATATATATATTATAAATTCCTACGCACACCTCCACTGATCCAAAACATCAACCACACATGTGCCAAACTCACCAAAAACGTTTTTCATATAAAAATTATTTAAAACTCCAAAAAAAATAAAATTAAATATTTCGGAACTTCAATAATTCACAATAAATTGCCCTTTTATCAGAAAAAATCGGATCTTATTTTCTTCTATAGGAAATTCAACTCTCTACAACTTTGCAGAAGAAAGGTTTTCCAAATTTCAAACAAAAATTGACCGAAATCCACATACGGACGATTTTACAGGCTATAATCAAATTTCAGTCAAGAAATGGGCCCACAGACATGTTTAACATGTTTTAAACAACTTTTGCAACAAAAATACTCTTCCTCCTCATATACTCATATATCCCACATTCATTGTAAAAAATATCATCATTATTATATTATAATAATATAATAAAATATTATTTTATCAGAAAAGATAAAATATCGATTTTCAACAATTGTCACTTTTAAAATTTTCTCCATCTATATCCACATAAAATGAATATTTTCCTCATCATATAAATTAATAATTAATTATTCACAAATAATATTACAGAATCACAATACTGACAACCAGGCAGTTCTCAGGAAAGAGGGGGCTTTCCAATAAGGATTTCTCCTTACTGACGCGCAATTAGGTGACCAAACCTCTCCTTAGACAGAACTTTCTAGACATTGCCAATAATGTTATCTAATAATATTATTTAGATAATATGAATTATTGCTCCGATAATAGAAAATACTGTATAGTGACAATTATTGAAACAACAGTAATATAAAATATCAACACAGCAATTATTGAATCTATAAAATAAAATACTGAATAGTAATTACTGTAACAATTATTGAGTAGTGCCTTCTTACGTAAGAATCAATAATTGGTGCAATACCATGTGCTACTGTGCGACAACGCGTATTACTGTGTTTTAACCATCGGGTATTTCAACAGTATTAACGGTAACAAATACGCCGTTATTTATAAACAACTTATACTTATCTTTTTCTTCATCCAATCGCTTTCCGTTGTGGGGCCCACACAAGGTTGTGCAGTTGTACGAATATTCCCCAACAGTAAGAATATTCCACGACCAAACGAATATTCTCCGACAAAAATGAATATTTTATAACCACTTGCTTATTTGAAATATTTGCGCATTTTACCCATAACTAACCACATTAATCAAATTAACCCTTACTATTTCAAAATAATAAATAAAGAAAATTCAATTTTATTTATAATAAGTTGGGGTCTTACAAAGTTTGTTAGTGATTCTATTGGCACATGAAGTGAGGAACCCATTGCATTTTGTATAACCATAACTGCCTGTTTACGTCTACACATTCTTTAGTTTGATTTGAACAAACAGGAAAGGGTAAAAAGTTTTTCAGTGGAGAAATATGATGTTTATTAAATACATTTCCGAGTTCTAATTGTTGGCACTTGACACTTGGCTTCTTTTTTCATGGAAACTGAAACCTTTGGATTAGGTTTAAAATTTGTATTAGTATTATGATATTGAGAGTCGAGATATTCATTTCTTATTCAATAAAATCTATCAAACATTAGTTATTTCTAAAATACGCAGGGGATGACGCATTATGTATCACAGTACCAGACTGATTGTTGAAATTTGTATAGAATTTGATTTTCTATTTACACTTTACACATGCACGTTGCACAAAATATATGTGATTTCTTGATGCGACATTATATATTTATATACATAAACATATAAGGCCAATATCTGCTTCCCTTCCTTTTTGTTAGATTATAATAGATACTCCTCCAATTGCTGCAGTTTAAGCCACAGTCTTGTGAAATCAAGGCTCACAAGGGTGATAAAGTCAAAGTACACTATCGGGTAAGATCACATAACCTTAATTTCCTTTCTTTTCATTTTCTTCATCTCCTTCCTGTGCAGCGTGGGTCAAAGTCTACTGTAAAATCTCAAACAACTATTTTTGGTAAATAGGTTTTTTGGTAAACCAATTATTAATTAGACAAACGGACGCTATCACATTTTCTAATATTTTTTGGGTTTTAAGTACCCTAGTTTTAGCAGGATGTATATCTGTGCACATGATTTTTCTTGTTTCATGCACTTATTATCTGTTCTTTTGTCACATCTTATTGAACAAAAGGTTTCTTTCTTCTAGCTCATCAACGAAAAAAAGGAGAAGAAGTTGTTTCTTACTTATGTCAATGTGTAAACTTTAAGGGACCGTATCTGAGATAAAAAAAAAATAGGCATCTTATTTTATTTTGGTTGTCACTCATCATTGCAGGGGAAGCTTACAGATGGAACAGTATTTGATTCTAGCTTTGAGGGGTGACCCAATCGAGTTTGAGCTTGGTATTGGTCAAGTGATTAAAGGTATGTATAAAATTGTCCTGTTCTTTTCCCCCCTTCCTCAAGCTGTTAATATATATTTACTTCACATATTTAAGGGAATTTATTTAAAAAAGAAGAGCCGATGTGATTTTTCGCTGCAGTGCTACAATAATCAGATGGATGAGGGTATGTTGTTAAGGGATTAAATTTTATGATGTACACCCCCACTCGATTAGCCCAACAACATTTTTTTTCCCAAAGTTCTCTGTCTGTTTGTTTAAGATGAGATTATTTTATATATTTTTTGGTTGAGCTACCTTGATGATCAACTTAGCATCCTAAGTCCCAAGGACTGGGATCTACTTTTCTGGGAGTTTTAGATTTCAGATTTTCTATATGTTAAGATGTTCATCTCTAATTCATGTGATGGCTTTCAGATGACCCATCATTTGCTTTGGGACTTGGTGTTGGACTAATGTACTTGATGTTAACGGGGAAATCCGAAATCAGTAGGCTGCACACGGCAATGGATGAGACTACAAAAGTTGTTCAACAATTGAAAACTGAGATTGCTAAAAGAAAAATCATCTTGTAATGATGTTCTTAGGTTGAGAGCTGAAGGAAATGTAGACCCAAAGTAGAGGCAAGCATTCTCGACTAGAACATGACTAAATTTTTTCTTCATTCTTCTTTTATGGTTGATGTATTATTTTTTATTTTTTCACTAAATACCATATTACAATTGACTTACGGATGTAGAGTCATTTCAGTTTTTGTTTAGGTTTATTTTTTTATTCTATTTATTTTCTACAAACATAAGAATATTATGTGGTAGTGCATTATTTTTTAGAATATTTCTATTTTCCTCATCTTTTAGGTTTATATGTATTCAAATAATTTTTCTGTCCATGATTGCACTTCAGATATATGTGTAGTTTTGGAAATAAGAAAGTTGAACTTTTTGATATGCGGGGAGCAGGTGCTACTGAACCTACAACCGAAGACAATGTTCAAGTTCAAGTGGCTTCAAGTAATGAGATGTCTTCTACATATAACTGAACTATTTTATTGTAATAATGAACGTAAAAGTTATTAGTTTAGTAGTTTGGTATAATAATGATCATCATATTTTAAGGATGAATTATCAAACTATTATATTGTAATATTGTAATGTGAATGATTTTAAATAATGTATATAATATTTTTTATGTTTTATTTTATATTGTTGCTATAAACAAAAGAAAATGTAATATTTATATTGTTGCAAATCATAACAACTTTTGTTTCATAGAAAAAGCAAAAGACAACGTATAGTGTCGTTGGTAATTGACAACTTTCGTTGCTTTCGAAAAACAATCAGCTTCGAATAGTATTGTTGCTAATTGATTATAATTATCCATAACAAAATCAATGGCAACTGAAAAATTCGCTGCAAATTAATATATGACCGGTTTATTTTATACATTTAGCAACAAACATCGTTATCAAAAAGTACACAATTAGCAACGAAAATTAATTAAGGTAACAATTTCTATATTATTCAGTAACGGCAAACTTCGTTGGCAAATGTGTATCAAATGCAACGAATTTTATCTTTGTTGGCAAATAAAAAAATTCTTTTCGTTGCCAATTAGGCGTATTTTGCTACGAAAATTATTTTTCAGTAACAATTTTTTAATAAATTTGCTACAAAATATTTCGTTGCTAAATGATTTATGATTTTACACGAAAACAACATTTCGTTGCGAAATATATTACTTTCTGCAACGGGAAAAAAAATTCGTTGTTAGACAATTAGCAATGCTTATTGCGCAACGAAATGTCCAACGACTGAAAAATTGTTGCAAATGGCATTTAGCAACGAAATTTCGAACATTTAGAAACGAAAACTGTTTGTTGCAAAATAACTATTTTTTTGTAGTGATCATTGTCATCATCCTCATACTTATATTGTGTTGAAAGTTATCTTTGACCCGTAGTGCAAATATAGACTATTGATTGGTATGATTATGACCATGAATTGTGTATTGGTATAATCATAACCTTTAATGTTACATATAAGGTTTGTGGTGAAAGTCTTCTTTGGCCCGCAGTGTATAGATGGACATGTGTTTGGCATGATCCTGACCACTGGTGATATTAACGATTATCTTTGGCCCGTAGTGCATAAATAATTCGTTGATTGGAAATAATTATTGATTGGTGTTACAAGGATAAAATATTTATGATGGATTCACTACAAAAAAATGGGCCTTTAGCAACGATTTTTCGGGCAACGACTTTATAAGTCGTTGCTAAAAGTATATGTTTAGCAACGAAATTTGTCATTCGTTGCAGATTGTGTCAGGCTTTCACTTTTTGCAACGAAATTCATAAGTCGTTGCAAAATTTCGTTGCTAATTCATTGGCGGGAAAAAATTTCGTTAGAAATTCGTTGCAAAATTTTCGGCCACTTGATGATTTCCAGTCATCGTGGGCAACAAAAGTTTTTTTGTTGCTAAAAATAGGGTTTTAGCAACGATTTTTCAGGCAACGACTTTATAAGTCGTTGCTAAAAGTGTATGTTTAACAACGAAACTTGTCCTTCGTTACAGATTATGTCAGGCTTTAACTTTTTGCAACGAAATTCATAAGTCGTAAAATTTGAAAACAAAATTCGTTAGAAATTCGTTGCAAAATTTCTAACCAGTTGATTTCTCCTCATCGTAGGCAACGAAAGTTTTTTTGTTGCTATATTTCGTAGCCTAATACGGACCACATTCATTGGCAATAATTTTTATTTTCGTAATAAAAGAATAATTAAAATAATAATAATAATAATTGTAATAATTATTATTGTAATAATAATACTAATAAATTTTAAGTAATTAAAATAATAATAATAATAATTAAAATTTAAAATTTAAAATAATAATAAAATTATTATTATTATTATTATTATTATTATTATTATTATTATTATTATTATGGTACTAATCCTGCAAAGCCCGTGAGTATTAAGACTGGAACAAAAATACAAAAGATGATATATAGAGATATAAATTTCAACATAGATTTCTCAGCCATGAAATAAGTCATGTTGCTGCAAGCCTGCATTTACCAATGTTAGAAACTAAAAAGTGTTCACAAGACAAAAGTGTTTACTAATGCGATAATTAAAATTTAAATAATAATAAAATAATAATAATTATTATTATTTTAATTATTATTATTTAATTTATTATTATTATTATTATTATTATTATTATTATTGTTGTTGTTGTTGTTGTTGTTGTTGTTATTATTTTAATTGTTATTATTATTATTTTAATTATTATGATTATGACAATTATTTTATTATTACAATTATTAGTATTATTATTATAATAATAATTGTAATAATAATAATTATTATTACAATTATTATTATAATAATAATAATAATAATAATAATAATAATAATTAAAATTAAAATAAGAGTGATTCGACAAATTGTCTGTATTAAATGTCAATGTATATGAATATATGAATTGGAAACAAATAAAAGGACTCACACATCATTATTCTATCTTATTCATTAGAGTTTAGTTGTAATATGACTTTATTATGAAATTTAACGATAAATATATTGTTTTTCAAAAAAAAAAACTAATTGTAGTGACTATTTTTAATCATTGAACTCTGGCAAATCTTTCTATTATAAATATTTGTTATTCGCTAATATACTCGTCTTTGTAATTTATTAGATCGATTCTTATACTTACCCATGAGTTTTTTTAAATTTAAATTTAATTTGATCGAGTCCTATAACAATAAAAAGAAAAATCTGTCAAAATATTAAATTTTATTCGAAAAACATTGATACCCAACGTGACTAGTACAAAAAAAACAAAATAAATTTTGATTCAGTGGTTAAAAAAACTTTGAATGTAATTTTATATTTAGGGTATTTAATTTGTAACTACTTTATATTATTTTAGGGTATTTTAATTATTATTTTAAGTATTTAAAATTTATTATTATTAATACAATAATAATTATTACAATTATTATTATTATTACAATTATTACACTTATTATTATTGTTATTACAATTTCTAGTACAGTGGCCAAAAAGTGTATTATCTCATCTTCACATGCATAGAAACGATGCTAAGTGGTTTAAATATTAGTGTTACATAAATTCTAGCAAGATATGTAGTTAGTCTAGTGGCTTTTGTTAGAATATAAGGTTTCTAGTTTGGAGAGGTTTGGAGTTTGAAACTTGTGAGCAATCTTTTTTTTAAGGAAATTTTCTTTAAGTTCTTAAATTCAACAGTTATATTGAATATGTGATTATTTTTATTTTTTAAAAAATATTTGATTAAAACATTAATAATATGCTTATAGTTAGTTTCATTTATTATTTAACCTCAATATATATTACTTTATTATATTTTGTTACACGTAACATTTATAGAGAGTTTCAATTATAATATATTGTGTACGTAACTCTTCAAAAAGTCTACGGAATGAAAATTTTAATTAATTTAACGATATTTTAAACATGAACAAATGAAATGTTACATAAGATTAAAACTAAATTGTATGTAGTTAATAAGGTTATATATATATATATAAAGTTATTCGAATACAAATTTTATACAACTTTTTGCAACGACTATTAAAATGTTGCCTTAAATTAAGATAATAATAATAATAATAGTAATAATAATAATAATAATAATAACAATAACAGTAATAATAATAATAATAATAATAATAATAATAATAATAATAATAATAATAATAATAATAATAATAATAATAATAACAATAATAATAATAATAATAATAATAATAATAATAATAATAATAATAATAATAATAATAATAGTAGTAGTAGTAATAATAATAATAATAATAATAATAATAATAATAATAATAATAATAATAATAGGACTAATAATAATAACAATAATAGTAATAATAATAGTAGTAGTACTAATAATAATAATAATAATATATATATATATATATATATATATATATATATATATATATATATATATGAAAATATTCATAGTTACTTTATATATATTTAGTTTAATGTGGAGATTTAAGATGATTATATATATAGATGGTAATAGAATTTATCTAATATACAAAAAATATAACATAAGAAGTAAAAATATTACAACTAGGTTTTGAACCTAAGACTTATGGATTATTGGGCCATTAAGCTATCACTGAGCCATTCTAATTTATTAGTTAACTAAACTACCACCATAACTAGTATATATTCATTTAGTAATGCAAAAAGTCAATTTTTGTGTTTCTATTTCATGTTCAGAATTTCACAAAGAAATTTCTCTTTGGGACTGCCATCATTTGATGAGCAAAGCTAAGTTCAATTTATCTTCTGTCACTTGGTCTTTAAAACAAGCATTGTCTTGCTTTAGTTAACCTGATCACGCTCTTTTGGACTAGAGCTTCAGATGTTTTAACTGTTGTCTTTACCTTTGAATTCTTTTGGAGAAACTTATGGGCTTATTCCTATATAAGATTGCATAGCACATTTTACATGCATTAAGAACTCATATAGCTCATTTCAACATTTTCTTCTTTCAGTTAAACTTCAGGTAAATCCAACAGCTAAATTTTCTTCAAATTAGAGGTTCCAAGGGTCAGGTCTTTCTCTAAGATCTTACTCATGATATGGCATTGGAAAGGATGGCAAGGAGTAGCTTGAGACGATCAGGTGCCACTGGAAGTTATGCAAGTCAAAAGGATATGCCCTATGAGGGTGTATCAACTCGCAAGTATTCCTTACCATCCGTTGAAAATGATAAATCATGTGGCAGTCTGTCATACCTATCGAACATCAAGAGGGCAGATCATGTAAGTTTTGGGAGCAGAGGAATAAAGGTGACCCCACAGTATCAGTTTGCTCAAGCAGAGAGGGTTGTGGAGGAATCTGATTCAAAGTATGAAAACCAGAAGTATCCCAGTCTGGAAGAAACCAAGCCAGGCGAAAAGCCTAGGGTGGTTGTCCTTGGGACTGGATGGGCAGCATGTAGATTCCTTAAGGGGCTTGACACCAAAATATATGATGTTGTTTGCATATCTCCAAGGAACCACATGGTTTTCACTCCTCTGCTTGCCTCAACTTGTGTTGGAACCCTGGAGTTTCGATCTGTGGCTGAGCCAGTTAGTCGGATACAATCTGCTTTGGCCCAGGATCCCAATTCCTACTTTTATCTGGCTACTTGCACAGATGTAGACACTGACAAACATGAAGTGAGTAGCTCTAACAGCTCTGTTTCTCACCATGTCTATTCTGCAAGAACACACATACATATATATTAATGCATTGCCATAGTTTATGCCTACACTTATGTCCAATCCGTAATTATTATAAGCTCAGAGATATAGTGCCCTAAATACATCAGTTTCACAATGTGCTAAAAAATAATTAGCAAATACTGTACTGCCTTCAATATATGCATAAAAATTTGTTAAAAACATTTCAAATTTAGTTTGAGCCACAAAGAATATCACATTATACAACTCAACTATGAAAATGCTCACTGATTTATGAATAAGATCATAGACATACAAAGAGATGGTCAACTATGAATATGTGCAACTTTCTTTCACTGCATTCATTTTTTTTAGAAGTCTTATTGCTTCATTGAATCAGGTGTACTGTGAGACAGTTGGCGATGCTGGACTCCCTCATGAGCATTATCGGTTTAAAGTTGCATATGACAAGCTTGTCATCGCTGCTGGGTCTGAGCCCTTGACCTTTGGTATAAAGGGAGTGAAGGAACATGCATATTTCCTTCGTGAAGTATATCATGCACAAGAAATTAGGAAGAAGCTTCTGTTAAACCTGATGCTCTCACAAAATCCAGGTACTGAATATGATTTTTTGTTCTTGAATTGATTTCTTGCTCTTGAAGTGTTAAGAATATTCCCTAGGTGTGCAACTCTATTTTTATTTAGTCAATCATAAGGCTATGCATTTGTAAAGCGATCTAGACAATGATAATAACTACGAATTGTTTCTCATCTTTCTTTGCATTTGTAAAGCGATAACTTATACTCATGTATGATGTTTACAACAGAGGCGAAGAGACATGATTAATGAAAAGATGCGAGCACTACAAGAACTCATACCCAACTGCAATAAGGTACATCACTCTTATATTAATGTTATGTCTAATATTTGGATGTTTCCATTAATTTTATTTGCCATCTAAACTTGGATTTCATACTAGTTTTTAAATAGTAGTAGTGGTTAACTTCTTTGCAACAGTAAATTGGGCAATTAATACATGCTCTTTTGTGATGTTTATTCCCCTATTATGCTAACAATTTTAATTACTTATTATAAGGTGGACAAACCATCAATGCTTGATGAGGCAATTGAATACTTGAAGACTCTTCAACTTCAAGTACAGGTTATTTTTCTCAATTTCCTTGGATTTATTGATATTTAATTTGATTTCTATTTCTTGAAGAATTTGAATAATCTATATAGCTCTACTACTTTACTAATAGCGTGTCAAAATCTTTTTGCAGATTATGTCAATGGGTGCTGGATTGTATATGCCTCCAATGGTGGCTGGAGGTTGGAAAGTTAGACTGTTTTGGTGCAGTTCTGGCAATTGGGATCGGAGATCTCGGATCGGTGGAGGGATGATTGGAGTGTAGAGAGAAAGGAACGGAGGTGGGAGAGGGAGAATCATGGGCACGCGGAGAAGGATGAAGCTTGGGTACTGGTAAAGTTAATTATCAACTCTCTTGATTGTTCCTAATCCGATGACTAAAGAGAGGAAGTGCTAGCTAAAGATTCCCTGTGCCAACATCGAAGATAAATATTCCCTTGTTTTAAACCTGGTTTCAGGTCTTCAGTTGCCTAGGTAATAATCAAGCAGCCTTGATCCTTATATGTCTTTTTATAAGTCTCAGTCCTTATATATCTTCTTTTGCCACTCATATCCATAGACTGATGCCCTTCTTGGTACAGTGAAGAGATTCGAGGGGAGATCATGTTTGTTCTTTACAAAATATGTATCCTCCAAAACACATTTAAAGTTGATGATGGCACATATGTTTTAATTGCACATTGCCCCAAGCTCTTGCGCCTATCACTGGAATCCCTCATTAAAACCCAATATGAAGATGTTCGTTTGAACTGCATAGGTCTGTCAATTTCTTTTTCTACAGTTCTAGCAACAACATGCATGTATATTTGATAGTTCTGCCTTCTAAATTCTAATTATCCCTCTGGACTGGAAGCATGATGTGAGCATGTAAAACTTGGCTTAATGATGTTAATCTAGTAGAAAGTTATTCTATTGGGTTATGGATTTGATTATATAGTTGGTATATTTGCTTGAAAGTACAATGACAAGTTTAATTTTGCAAAAAATTAAAGAACTTATATCAGTGCTGGATCAGCGGAAGGATGAATCAATAGAATGTACCTTCAAAGGTGTTGCCAAGCATTTTCGAGAAGTATTTTCTGAACTTGTGCAACATGGTCACGGTCATTTGGTTATGATGAAGAAAAAGGTATTTTTTTAGCTTGTTTGATCAAGTATGAGCTAAGAAGCAAAAATTCTTTTGTAGTTCGGCAAATCCCCGAATCTCAGTGTCCCAGAATCTAGATTCATGGATTCTTCTGGGTTCTTTGCTGGGGATTCTTCTGTAAAGGTATAAACATTTTATTTTGTATGATAAAGAAGTTTTTCATAGTAATGACATACTTTTCTTTGATTAAATGGGTTTTCCATTGTCAATGTAGCTGTTGATGGACACCATTTTTGGGAATGTGATGTTTATTTGCTTGCTACTTCTTGGGACAAGAGTTTTACCAAAGACATCAGTTGTAAGCTTAAGGTAAAATCTTTTTTTTGCTTAACTTAAATATATCTTAGGCTCGTAAATAGTATAAGTTAGTTTGGGTACTTTATTATCAAAGGATCACCTTTTAAAAACTGAGCATTGCTTACACAAGATCAATTTCCTTTCTATCACATTATTATCATTCTTTCTATTTTTTCTTGTGCTTGACTTCCTTAGTAAATCGGGACTTTTTATCCATGTCTAGATTTTACAAATATATATAATATTGATAAGTATATCTAGATGTCAAATTATACATGTCAGCTGACATTATCTCAACATGTTGAACATGTTTTTACCAGCTAAATTGATAGATTTGTCTATTGATTTCCATATGGCTTCACTATCATATATGATGGTTCTCTAAAAATGATGAATGGTTTATCCAACATTCCCATATGACTAGCATATGCTTTGTAAATCACACTTTTTTTGACTGTTATATGTGTTTTATAGTTTAATTTGGTGAAGTTGCACAATATATGTTTTAGAGAAGGTGAATTGAGCAAAAGAGCCACAACAGGATTCACAACGACAATTACAGCAACAACCAAATATATTACAACAAGACATGCTGCAAAGGCACAAAATATCAGACTCGTTCCAGAAACATCATGCAAGTAAGCAGGAAAAACAGTTATCGCAATCAACAATTTTCTTTCCAGCAGAATCATCAAGTATGTTTCTGACTTTCACTAAACGTACGAACATATTTATCAAGTTGTACTGTCATCATTATAAGCCTATAAAATGTCTGTTCACTTGTAGCATTATTTATGAGCACCAATTATTATCTTGATCTGTGTGTCGATGTATACCCACCAGGACGAGGTTCATGAAGCACATGCTTGTCTTCTTTAGGATATTTTATTTAGATATTAATTTTGTAGTCAATAAAAAGGGTTTTACCTTCTTCCATGTCCCTTGATTAGTAGGAAAATAACACAACATTGTTGTCTTTGTGTATTGATTTTGGCACTAAGTGCCTCTGGTGACCTATTTGCTTCATTTTCCTGACTTGCTATTATTTTTAAATATGTGCAGGAAGACTGCTTCTACGATCTGCCTTACAATACTGGGTATCAAATTTTCGTGCTACGTTTATGGAAGACAATGGACGAAATTATGAAGTGTACTCTCTCTATATATATAGATATATACTTTGATTGAAGAACTGTGGTAGCTTTAGATGGTTAATTGTAAAGATAATGAATGATTATGTAGTAGATGATTTTATTAAGTTAATAATATTTTAGTTTTTTGTATTTTTGTCATTATTTGCTATGGGGACATTGAGCTAACCAGGTACACAAAAAGAATGTCAAATTTTAATTTGGTAGCAATATAATTCGTTACCAAATCATTGAACAAGTTTTAATATAGCAATAATTTTTTATACATTTAGCAACAAATTTTCGTTGCTAATGGCATTAAAAATATAATATTTGGCAACGAAAAATTAACCTAATAACAACGGAGATGATATTGTTGCTAATACTAAAATAAAAGGCAACATTTTTTATCGTTGCAAATCATATCAACTTTCGTTGCACATATAAGGAAACAGCAACATATAATGTCGTTGCTAATCGACGACTTTCATTGCTATTGAAAAATAACCAGCAACAAATATTTTCGTTGCTGATTCAGCATAATGTCGTTGCCAAATAATATAATCAGCAACGAAAATCGTTGCTAAAAAGTTTACATTCCGCAACGAAAGCAAGCTTAGGCAACAATTTTCATAATTTACTGCAACAAAAAATGTCGTTGCAAAATGGTGTCAATTGCAACGAAAATGCATGGTCGTTGTAAAAAAAAGAGTTCATTTCGTTGCCAATTAGCAGGCTTTTGTAACGAAATGGGGTTTTTAGCAACGAAATTTTAATTATTCTGAAACAATACATTTTGTTGCTAAAGGATCGATACATCTGTACGAAAGCCAAATTTTGTTGCAAAATGTATTACTTTTGGCAATGAAAAAAATACGTTCGTTGCGGAACAATTAGTAACGCTCATTACGTAACGAAAGACGCAACGTCAGTAAAGTCGTTAACAAAAACCTTTAGCAACGAAATTTGACACCTTTAGCAATGAAAATCGGTTGTTACTGAAGCCCCATTTTTTTGTAACGACTTTTAAATCATAAAAGATAGTAGACATCATGCTCTACATGACTCTTCTAATGGATTGCTATTTACGCTGCAATTGTTGATCTAAAACTTATTATTTATTGTATCCTATCAGATTTTTACCTATTGAGGACTAAGGATAATTTGTTCTACATTATCTTAGTCATAATATTTTTTAATGGGCTAGTTGAGCTCACCATTTTCCTTTTAGTTCCATTGTTCTTCTCACGAGCGCGAGAATGTAACTGGGACTAGTCGGGGAGTGGAGTAATGGTCCAAGATGGTTATTATAGTAGTCTTCACTATTTTGTAAAATAATATGACAATAATTGTAATGAAGACTTTATTTAAGTTTGGATATTGTCTACAAAATAATATTTGTATTAAAACTCACAACTTATGTTTTATCGTATTTTACACGACAATTAATAGTTGTATAAATAAAGTTTGTATTTAAATTTTGTACCATGTATTTGACGACACGGAATGGGTTATATGGACCTATTTTGGGGGCGCCACAGTTGGTATCAGAGCTTAGGGATATGATCTCTCGCAGATATCTGAGGTTAGAACTAGGAAGGGAGAGACTAGTTAGAGTTGCACAAATGGCCTGCGGCCTGACCTTGATTTGGCCTGGGCCCGGTGTGAGAGCCCTGAATCCGGGTCCTGAATCACCGCGGATTCGGTTTAATCATTCCATCACTATACAACTATTGCGAAAGATATAAACATAAATTGTTTATACAATAAACTTTTCACACTATTCCCCAAGGTCGAGTAACCTTAACTTATTACACAATTCATAACTTGTCTAACACATAACATTATTATCATACAATACTATTACAAATCTAATCGCACACATTAACTTTAAGCTGGAACTGTCTTTAACCTTTCCTTGTATCCGACGCATTCGTCTTAATCTGCAATGTTTATCATGATATAGCAAGGGTAAGCATGAAGGTTGCCCAGCAAGTTTAAGTTCAACAATTTAACGATATATCATGATTGAAATGATTTGAATGATAAGCTGGCTATAATTCAACAATATAATTGCGAACTAGTAGAAACAAACTTTTGACTGAACAAGTATTAAATATGAACAAATATATCTGGACCGAATGGTAATGAAGGTGATCAGCCTTTCATACATGACTTATACATGCAATATGTACAGAGTACAATTCTACAATGGCAATCAGCAATGATTATCCATAAGCATATCTGAATGAAACAACTCTAAGTAGAGTTAAGTAAAAACGTGTATGAATCGCTGATTACCGCTATGCAATTAATAAGCTTTGTCTGAACCTAATATATAAATATATCGATATACAAATTAGAATAATATCATCACAATATATAAAATAACCTATACACATTATCACATAATCCTATCCGTCTATAACACACATAAAACTTAACCTCAAGTCAAACTTTTACAGTCTGAGTCAAGTTCGGCAAATTCTAACATACCGACAGTCTAGTCGGACAAAATTTCGAGTATAAGTTCAATTAAACTCTGTCCAAACACTTAACCATTATCTAAGATAATTTATTAACAGTCAAAATATTTTTCGTAAGCTCGTAATAATTTTTAAATAATTATTACTATTTATCAGAATTTTCAATCATTAATAACGTATTTATACGAATTAAATACCACATAAATCCTTTATCATCAATATCTATTTATTTATCAAATATTAATGAAATACATGCCATAATATTATAATATATTTATAATATCACAAAGTATTTTTAATACTTTAAAATCATATTTATATAATTTTTAAATAATTAAATTCATTATCCGATAATTGCTATTAATATTAAAATATTAATATTTTTATGACAAAATATTAAAAGTTATAGGTTATAACTTAAAATATTTTTATAACACTTAAATCATTTTTATATGATTTTTAAAACATTAATTCTATATTTCCATCATTTATTTAATATATTTAGTAAATAAATTAATTACCATTAATATTGATTAATTAATGAAATTCATAACAAAATATTAAAAGTTATTAAAAATAACTTAAAATATTTTCTTATACCATAACATAATTTTGTTGGGTTTCGGCACATAAAACGCAGCGGAAATTAAACAGTTTAAGGTGCAATTTCGAAACCCTAAAATAGGGTCCATGCGAAAAACAATTAATTCAGTGGTTAGAAAATATACCGATTGAAAGCTAGAAATTGATGCGCTTGAATCTCCAACGCAATCCAAATGAATCGCGCCTCTACGGTATCCACACGAACGCCTCATGAACCGTCGTACGATCTGCAGTAAAAGGAACTGTGGTACTAGCCACAAAGGATGAGGATTTTTGAAACTGTTTTCTCTAGTCTCTCTCTAAGAGCGGCTAGGGTTTTAGGTTATGATTAACTTCCCTAATACGCTGATATATATATATATATATATATATATATATATAGATATATATATATATATATATATATATATATATATATATATAGCAGTAAATCAGAATTAATCAAAACCCTAATCTCATTAAAATAAAATCCGAATTTATATATATATATATATATATATATATATATATATATATATATATATATCTTAATTAAGTCTTACTTAATTAATATACCTATATATAAATTGTCCTATTAATTTAAAATTTTAATTTAAATACTATCAATCATATTGATATACTTAAATCTTTACAATTTAAATTAATTCTCTTTTTAATTACGTTCTATGTGTGTGACCATATATGTTATTATTACGTTGGCAATAATTTTAAAATCATATTATAAAATTATAAATAGTGAGCGGCATCTAGTAATGCATCAGTGCTATCCAAGTAATAATAAGATCGATGATTCGATGCAACCTTTTATGACCAATGTTTCAATGCAATTTAATCCTTTTAACCTTGACATCCTAAATTAAACTCGAGTAATGGAATATGTCATACTCTTCATAATTTAATCTGAGTTTTCTTGATCAATGAGTAGACTATATGAAATAAATCACTATTTGAGCATGGCCATGCATTTCATAGTCCTACCCAATCAAGAGGCATATGGATATCATCCATAATATATAGGAGGGTTAAATTCCATCTAGATCACTCATATTTCTCACACGATTTATGATGTACCCAATAATCACCTTTATAGTCCACCCTATTAAAGGTGACCTTTGATGATATCAAAGTACATAAATTCTCGTGTAGTAATATAGTGATTTCAGGTCGGAGGACCATTACATCATTGTCACTATGAGAATCGCTAATGACACTTCGATGCTCCACATAGAATTCTCATGGTGGGTCTGTCCAGTACATCGTTCTCTAACACATACCTATGCATTGACTTAATATCTCATATATTTATGACCAATGAGATTTGGTCATCAGTCAATCCACATACTAGTCTCAATGCATCATTGTTGTCCTATCAACAATGATACTCGACTAAGGACATTTAAGAGCAATGATACTAATTGTAATTATATAATCTCATGTTCAAATCACATACTTGAAACTATATAAATTGTATCACTATTCTAAGGAATTTTATTATGTTAACATTTATATAACGCAGTAAATAAAACCATAATAAAATCATTCATTTATTCAATCAAATATAATATCAAAATGTTAAGCAATTATATCAAATAATTGGCCTCTAGGGCATAAACTCTAACAAATTTTTCATATTTTTCATGTATTAAAATTATTTTTAAATAATTTATTTAATATTATAATTAAATAAATTAAATACCATTTATATTCCAAAAATATTAAATATTTGCGAAATACACTAAAAATAATTAAAAACTAATTTTTAGACTTTGAAATAATTTTTAGGAATTTATTTTGTATTTTTAATAATTAAAAACCATTTAATTCGATTTATTTAATTAAAATAATTATTTTCTAAAAAAACTGTCGCTAAAGGGTGCCTATAGAGACAGGACTGTCGCTATAGGTGTTCGTGTTCTTCAGATCTCCATGTCAGTTTACCGGGTGCCACGTTTGACCGGTTCTAATTTATCGGTCTTGATGTTTTCTGTCTGTTTAAGGCATCAATGTTATAGTAGTAATGTTACTCTACAAGTATCAACAACCTTCATGGAATTCCAACATCTCAACAGAGAGATTCAAGCCTCACTAAACATGTCAGACACTGTTCTTGAGTTTATGGGTTGCCCAGAAACACAATCAGTGCTAGGGTCCTACTATACAGCCTTAAATCATAGCTTTCTGGATTCCTTTTAATTATGTGATCTTAAGGTTCAATCTTGTAGTACTAATGCCAGGGTACACGACCATATCACTAACTCAACCTAACAACATCACATGATCACGATCTGGCATGGTCAAAGTAGGGGTCAGGGGTTGTTCTTGAGAAATCTGGGTTTCCCAGATTTCGTCAAAATCTGGTGGTCAACGCAGGTTTGACCGCAAATAATTTTGAGTCTGAGCAAGATCTGAGTGATATAAAGGTTTGAGTATGTAGCTTACAGGTCAGACTACAATCTTCAACCAACAACATGACTAAAACATGTAACAAAAGCAAGATCAAAGCCTTCAAAAATGGCTATCAGTGATTTCTGGGTTTCTAGGTTACCCAGAAACCAGATTTCGTGGCTGGTTAACGCAGTTTGATTGCTTATTTCTGGAGATCTAGACATGGCATGTCCATGATTCCAGTTCTAGATTAAAGCCTTCATGGCATAGAACAGATCCAAAACATAAAATACACAAAACATCTTACACGTAAAGATTTAAGGCCTCTGACATTAGACTGTCAGGCCACTTTCCACTATTTTTCCAGATTTCTAGAAAATCATATTTCGAGCACTTTGATGTTATGGATCTGGGATTTAACAACCCAGATCACTAAATAACATCTTAATACATAACTTTAACCAAACAACAACAACATTTAACATCAAATAATCAGATTTCTAAGATTAGGGCTTTATACTTTAAAGCTTTGATCTTTGATCTTTGATTTCTGATCATTGAATCCGATTATGGAAAGCTATACACTGACCATGGCTCAATATTTCACTCTCTCTCACTCTAGATTTCGGATTTAGAGAGAGAAGGTCTTGGTAAAAAAATGAGAAGTAAAGTAGTCCTTTATCTCTCTTTAATCTATTTAATTGTTGTATGTAATGAGTTAGCTGAGATGTTGTGGCTGATATGTATGTAGATTTCAGTCCATAAGCAAGTCAAGGGTGGTTCACCAACTCCCACGCTTGGCAAAAATCCAATAATGCACTAAATGGTAAAATAGTCATTTTGATTTTTAATTTAATGGCAACATGGTCTTTTGTCCCAACCCTTAGGGTTTAGGGTTTGAACCCTTTTGAACCCTTAGGTTTTAAAAAATAATAATTCTAGAATTTCTAAATTAGGTTTCTAAAAATCAAAAATTAATATTTTTAAATTAGAATTAGAATTTTCTAATTATATTAAAATTTCTTAATCATAATTGAAATCTTGCTAATTAGGATTAGTATTTCCTAATTAAAATTGCTAATTTAGCCATTAGGGTCAAAATCACGCATTAGGGTTTATAACCCAAAAATTAGGGTTTTTAATAGAAAAATAATTATCTAATTTAGAAATTAGATTTTCTAATTAGATTAAGGTTTTCTAATTACTTATAACTTGAAAATTAGGATTAATATTTCCTAATTAACATTAAAAGTATTAAATTAACACTTAGGTTTTCCCTAATTATAAATTAGGGTTTCTAATCCAAAAATTAGGATTTTCTAAATCAATTAGGGTTTTCAGTAAATCTTTAGGGTTTCCCCTAATTAGGTTATATTTAATAACGTTAAACCTTATACTAACATCCACATTCCCAAATTAGGATTTCAACTTCCAAATCAGGGTTTCGGATTCCCATAACTGAAATTAGGGTTTCTAGAACCGATTTTAGGGTTTCTTATAATTCGCTAGGGTTTTTTAACCGAACGTTGATGTTCTTAACATATAATTAGGGTTTGTTACAGATATCATTTATCTGGTCAACCCTTGACCCTTAACCACATACTGTACACATATACAACCATATACACCGAACATATTCACTTATTCCCTTAATCCTGAATAATTCACTTAAATCCTTCACATAATTTTGAAATCCTCAAAATTTCTTCTCAAAAATATCAAACGCATACACTTATGTATGTCTAGGTTCAAATATTGAACCTTAAATCAATTAATTAAAATTTTAAATTTTTCTAAACTCTCGGGTTGTCACATTCACCCCATCTTCTAAAAATTTCGTCCCTGAAATTTACCTGACACCATACACCATTCATACTCAGCCTTACATGCGACCCAATACATTCCTCACAAGAATTTAAAAAATTCAATTGTGCTGAGGGGTTATATAGACTATTGTCTATCATTTTCACAAAGGTTATATGAAAATTCATCCGCTAACCGTCATAATTTACGGTCGTAGTGGGTAATTTTCCCGGTATGCCCTGTACTTATTAAGTACTACTAGTCGAATTTGTTTCTCGTAACTGCCATAGGCACAAAAAGTTTACCTCAGTCTTATCGGATTCCGCACCAAAATATTTTGGTTCGAGAAATTTTTTTAATGAACACTTAAAGTTTTCATAACATTAGTCTA
Organism: Panax notoginseng; assembly: GCA_016801055.1. NCBI lineage: Eukaryota > Viridiplantae > Streptophyta > Magnoliopsida > Apiales > Araliaceae > Panax > Panax notoginseng. The sequence goes on from CM029021.1 coordinate 108,340,948, forward strand.
GCTGAATCGAATAGCATAGACTCATATCAATAATTCAATTCAATCAAATTATTTAGGTGTAGCCAAACCCCGTTGGGAAATTAAATTTTTTTTTGAAAAATATTGTTGAGAATGACGTCATGATGTCGTACTGTATTAACAGTCCGTTTGAGGATGCCGTCATTGCATGGCTTTGTCATAACACATCATACAATAGTGGAACAATGATTTTTAGATCAAATTCACACTAAGTATTCCTGCATTTATAACTCTATCAACTTTTATCATCTTCACACCAGGTTACATGGTACATGAGTGATAAATAAAAATATATTTTGATATTTCAAATCATCTTCGTCTAGCTAAAATAAATAGCATAGACTATACTCTAAACCGTTCCAAAAATGATTACGAGTCTACATTTTTTTAATTTTTTTAAAAGCACATAGTGCGTATTTAGCTTGATGTCAAGATTTCGAAGTCTAGCATGGCTAGGAGTTTTGGATAACTTATGTCTCCACTAATAATCATTTTCTTAACCAGTCTATCTGTTCCTATTATCCTCAATTCTCCATTTACACATAGTTCTACCCAGTTCATCAAACCACACTTATGAGTTCATGAACTTGCCACAATCATATGAGTTTAAGAACTTGTCCTAGTCAGATCTTTGGCGTCCATTCGCTGAGGGGTTCATAAACATTTCATATAACTATGAATCAAGAATGTCACATAAGTATGAGTTTTAAGAACTCGTACTTAACCTTATATTCTCTACCTATAACCTATCTATCTGCTATACACATTTGAAAGGAATCACCCTCTTAACATGCATATATCAAATAGTGCGACACAAACAGTTCAATGATTATCATTGCCAGAAAATAATTGGTTTTTACACCAAGTACAATTCAACTCCCATACGAAGAATCATACAACTTAGCCGCTGACATGAATCCTCAATTGAAATCCCCACTTAATCTTAACTCCCTTCTCTATACAAATTTCATTTAACTCGTATTCATAATCCTTTCTTGAATCTGTATCACTTCATAGTACAACTGACACTCACCAATCTTGTTATAAACTGTTCAATCATTAGATTGATTCTTCTCTCTGCTATCACCTTATCAGATCACGGGGTGATCTCATCGTATATATTACAATTCATTTCTATATATTGATCGTTTTATTTTACGATCTCCTATCACTGTACTTTTAGTCTTTTAGGCTCTATCTATTCACCATTGCTTTTCACTTTTATTATCAGAGTTAGGGAACTCTGTATATTATAACTCACCGAGATTCGTCTTTGAATTTTACTGACCAACTAACTCTATTTGAGTTAGTACTTATCATAATCACTTCGGTTATTAGTCTCAGGTATTCCTACCTAAGGTTCATAACCTACAGCTTTGATACCAACTGTGAGAGCCCTGAATCCGGGTCCCGAATCACCGCGGATTCGGTTCAATCATTCTATCACTATACAACTATTGCGAAAGATATAAACATAAATTATTTATCCAATAAACTTTTCACACTATTTCCCAAGGTCGAGTAACCTTAATTTATTACACAATTCATAACTTGTCTAACAAATAACATTATTATCATACAATACTATTACAAATCTAATCGCACACATTAACTTTAAGCTAGAACTGTCTTTAACCTTTCCTTGTATCCGATCCATTCGTCTTAATCTGCAATGTTTATCATGATATAGCAAGGGTGAGCATGAAGGTTGCCCAACAAGTTTAAGTTCAATAATTTAACGATATATCATGATTGAAATGATTTGAATGATAAGCTGGCTATAATTCAACAATATAATTGCGAACTAGCAGAAACAAACTTTTGACTGAACAAGTATTAAACATGAACAAATATATCTGGACCGAATGGTAATGAAGGTGATCAGCCTTTCATACCTGACTTATACATGCAATATATACAGAGTACAATTCTACAATGGCAATCAGCAATGATTATCCATAAGCATATCTGAATGAAACAACTCTAAGTAGAGTTAAGAAAAAACTTGTCTGAACCGTTGATTACCGCTATGCAATTAATAAGCTTTGTCTAAACCTAATATATAAATATATCGATATACAAATTAGAATAATATCATCACTGTAAGACCCCAACTTTTATAAATAAAGATTAATTTTTTTCAAAATATATTTTTGAATATTATGGTGTGGATATGATATAATGTTATAGTTGTGGGTATTATTTACAAATTTTTCAAAGTAAGCAAGTGGTTATATAATATTCGATTGGTCATGAAATATTCGTTTTAACAGGGAATATTCGTACGACAGCAAAATCATTGATGGACCCCACAACGGAAGTATTAGTTAGAAAACAGCATAATTATCTTTTGATTAAAATAACGACGAAAGTTTTACCGTTAAATTGTTGAACTACCCGGTGGTAAAAGTACAGTAATACGCGTGGTTGCATAGTAGCACACTGTATTGATTATTGATGTTTACGTGAGAAGTCACTCAATTATACTCAATTATTGCTACAGTAATTGTTGCATCATATCTCTCATATTATTGATTCAATTATTGTCATAGTATCATCTGTATAATATTTTATATTATTAAATTAATAATTGAGACGACAAAATTATTCATATTATTATTTGCAATATTGATAATGTCTAGAATTTCTGTCAAGGAGAGGTTTGGTCACCTAATTGCGCGCCAATAAGGAGAAATCCTTATCGGAAAGCCCCCTTTCCTGGGAACGACCAGGTTGTTAAATATTATGAGTTATAATATTAATGATGAATAAGTTTGTGTTGATTAAAGATGAAATTGATATTTTCATTTTGTTGGGATTATTAGTGTTAGTGGAAATCGACATCTATTTCGATAATAATGGATGTCTGGAGGTTATATTGACCAATCGGGTAATTAATCGGATAAATTAGCAATTAATTGCTATTAATTCACATGCTTATAACTATTTGTTCACATGTGTGTATTATTGATTCACATACATGTACTATTAGGGGAGGTGGTGCAAGATTGATAATACTTGCATGACTAAATTAAAAATGGAGGTATAGATGAAGGTACTATATTGTAACTAGTTTTTTCACATGATTACACTATTAAATCACATGAATGAACTATTAATTCACATTATTTACTATTAGGGGAGGTGGTGCAAGTTTGATAATACATGCAGGACTAAATTAAAAATGAAGAAAAAGAGGAAGGTATTATACTGTAATATTTCGAGCCCCAAAATGTGCAATTATCAAAACTATATTTTTCTATAAATAGAAGCTCATTCTTCTTTCATTCTCACCAATTCACTAAGTCTCACAAGAGCAATTATTATAGAGAGAAATTATAGAGAGAAAGAAGAAGAGAAGTCTGCTACCTCACTATTCCAGTATCTAGTTTCTTCGAAGGTAAGGAGTATTATTTCTTTCGTATTCATGAAGAGAGTTATTTTCTTTCAATACTCCTAAGGGTTGTTATTCCATTCTTTATTATTGTGACGCCCCCAAATCCGGGTACTTGAAACCCGAACTCGGTGCTTCACGATACCATTTCTATAAGCTGAATAATACTAATAATAATAAGAATAATATAAAATTCAAACTTAATTTACATATATCAAAGTCTAAATCCCAGGTACACGACCTTTAAACATTCATTACTTCATAGATAATAAATATCATTGTCTTAATAAACTTTAGCTATTACATAGAATAATATAAAATTCATTCGAACAGCTTTCCTTTTCCCTTGTTCTTGCCTGAACCTTCTGGTTGATCATATTTAGCTGAAAATATTTAAATTTAAAGCAAGAATGAGCATTTGATTGCCCAGCAAGTAATAAGAACAATATATATTAGCTGAAAGGATTAAATATTTTCTTTGAAAGACACTTCTACAACGAATCAATAGTTGTGAAGTAAGCTGAACTAATAATAACGACATATCACTTCTATATGAAATTTTTGAAAACTACGTATAGACTATAACTGTAGATCAGTCAACATACTATGAACATTGTTTTCTATTTTTGAAAAGGTTAAACAGAAATTCATCCGTAAACCGTCATAACTTACAGGCACGGGGGGCGATCAGTCCGTTATGCCCTGTATTGATCAATACTACATGCAAGAACGATATTATCGTTCACACTATCAACCTTAGGTGCACAAAAGTTTTCCCATATTCGGGAAGTTCATACTTAGTCGGGAATCCGAACCAAAATAATCTGGTTGGATACAATAATGTTCTATCTTGTTCAACAATATTTTTATGTCTAGCTGAATCAAATAGCTTAAACGGCTTTTAAGTCAACGTATACATACTTGAAATCAATAAGTATGTATCAACATATGATTAAATACAATGGTTATCCAGGTGGGGACACTTGTCTAACCCTATATACGAATTAACGAACAGAATAAATATCTGAATTATACAATAATACAATGATCGGATAGTGTAAGAACTTGTATGAATACAAAGATTGGATACATAATCAATAATAATAGAGTTAATGATCTGGCACAATAATAATAAAATTCTGAAACTTTCTTACTCATGTCCATTGCATAAAATAAATGCAAAAGTAGGATACTTGCCTGAGCTGCTGCTTACAATAACACAACTTAGATTAATCTTTTATACAGCGACCTATCAGTAATAAGATCATTCGTTCAATTAGAATAATATATCATGTCACATAGTACTGCTAATTGCAATCAGCACATAACATAATCATATTGTCACACATATCCCACAATTATTGAATCACAAACAATCATTAATACAATCAAAATATCTAAGTTCAGATCAATTTCTGAAATATGTCGGTGTACCGACGGCTTTATCGGGTAATTATTGTAAGACCTCGAATTTTATGAAATAAAAGTATTTAATTTTTCTATTTAGTAAATGGTTAAATTGATAAAAGTTTAAAGTTATGGGTGAAATGTGCAAAATTTTCAAAATAAGCAAGTGATTATAAAATACTCATTGTTGTCGGGGAATATTCGTTTGGTCGTGGAATATTCTTCTTGTCGGAGAATATTCATACGACGACGCAGCCTTTTGTGGGCCCCATAACAGAAAGCGATTGGATGAAGAAAACGACAAGTATAAGTTGTTTACAAATAACAGCGTAGTTATTACCGTTAATACTTTTGGAATACCCGGTGGTTAAAATATAGTAATACACTTTATTGCACAGTAGCACACGGTATTGCACCAATTATTGATTCTTACGTAAGAAGGCACTACTCAATAATTGTTACAGCAATTACTGTTCAGTATTTTATTTTATTGATTTAATAATTGATGCGTTGATATTTCATATTACTGTTGTTTTAATAATTGTCACTACACAGTATTTTCCATTATCGAAGCAATAGTTTATATTATTTGAATAATATTATTAGATAGCATTATTGACAATGTCTAGAAAGTTCTGTCTAAGGAGAGGTTTGGTCACCTAATTACGCGTCAATAAGGAGAAATCCTTATTGGAAAGCCCCCTCTTTCCTGGAAACTGCCTGGTTGTCATTATTGTGATTCTGTAATATTATTTGTGAATAATTAATTAATGATTTATATGATAAGGAAAATATTCATTTTATGTGGATATAGATGGAGAAAATTTTTAAAATGACAATTGTTGAAAATTGATATTTTATCTTTTTTGATAAAATAATTTATTATTATATTTTAATAATATAATAATGGTGATATTTTTATAATTAATGTGGGATATATGAGTAAATGAGGAGGAAGAGTATTTTTGTTGCAATAAATGTTAAAAACATGTTAAACATGTCTGTGGGCCCATTTCTTGACTGAAATTTGATTATAGCTTGTAAAATCGTCCGCATGTAGATTTCGGTCAATTTCTGTTTGAAATTTAGAAAAACTTTCTTCTGTAAAGTTGTAGAGAATTGAATTTCCTATACAAAGCCGTGAGATTTGAATTTTCTGATAAATGGCTATTTATTATGAATTATTGAAGTTCCGAAGTTCCGAAATAATTGATTTTTGGAAGTTTAAAATATTTTAATTATGAAAAGCGTTTTTGTTATTGTTTTGGGTGAATGGCCGATGAGTTTGGTCTTGTGTGGTGTGCGTAGGATTATAATTTAATTATAATAATATTTTATTAAATTTTCTGCTTTGGTGTTCTAAGCATTTTCCTATAAATAGGGTGCTTAGGTTAGAATTAAAAAATACACCAAAAACTGAAGTTTTCTCTCTATTTCTCTCTCAATAATATCGAGTGTATTTTTGTGAGTATTTTAGTACTTTGAGTATTGCTATACGGTGCAAGTCGGTTCAGCGTTATTCTAGTCAGAAGTACTGCTCTTTTGAGGTAGGGGATAGTAAGGGATTTTAAGGGATTGTAAGGGATGTTATTTTCTTTGTAGTGATATTATTTCTTCAATATCATTATGCCGAAATATTGGTTAGAACTTTTTATCAAATTTGGATCTTTTTCATGTCGGGATTACTATTCATGAGTTACTATTCACGACGGGTTACCATTCATGAGTTATTATTCACGAGTTACTATTCATGAGTTACTATTCACAGGTACTATTCACTACAAAATTAGTTTCTTTTTCTAACCAAATTATAGTTAATTTATGAATATTACTCTAGAGATTAAAACTATGTATCGATTATATTGATTTTATTATCATATATAACATTTTTATAACCCTGATGTTGAAATTCTCTTTCACTGGAGTGTAAAGATGGATAGATTATTGGTATGATCATGACTAGAGTTCTCTTTGGCCAGTAGTAAAAAGTTGAATTGTGACTGGTATGATCGAATTTATAATTGAATATCTTTAGCTTAAGTGCAATGGTGAATTGATCAACATGGTTATAATTATTGTTTATATAAATTCTGAAATGATTATATATTTCTTTGAAATGTGAATATCTTTGGCCCATAGTACAAAGATGACTTATTGATGAATATTTTTGGCATGTAGTGCAAATATGAATTATTGATAAATATCTTTGGCATGTAGTGCAAAGATGGTTTGTTGATGAATATCTTTGGCCCGTGGTGTAAAGATGAAATTATTAGTATAATTATGAACAGGAACTGTGATTTGGTATAACCATGATCTTTGATGTTTCAGGTAAAGACAGGTGATGAAAATTATCTTCGTCTTGGATGCGAAGAGGAATTTAGAATCACAATTATGATTATAAATTATTCATATGATTGTGGAAAGGAACTGTTGATTGATGTTACAGGGATAAAATATTGTTGGTAGACTTTTAACGTGTAGAAGATAATAGACTTTATAGTCTATTTGACTCTTCTAATGGATTGCTCGTTCCGTTGCAACTATGGTTGAAAAGTTTTATCATCTACCATATGTTCTAAATCTCTTATTTATTACTAATGAAGACTATTGATAATTTATTTATCTTTAGTCATAATATTCTTTACTGTGCTAGTTGTGCTCACCCTTCTGTTTCACAATTCCTTTCAAGTAATAAGAGTGTAGCTGGGTCGAGCGAGGGTAACAGGAGAATATAACGGTGGTCTCTAGCTATGGAGGTTCTCCCTAAACAGTTATTGACTTTACCTTTATGTAAGGTGCCATTGTGACGTGCTATCCAAGTTGGTGTCCAGAGTCACAGTTGGTATATATTTGTATCAAAACTCACAACATATGTGTTGTTGTATTTTGTACGACAATTGTAGTAATAAAGTTGTAGTTATTTTCTGTACCAGGTATTTGGCGACTCAGAATGGGTTGGATGGAATGGACCTATTAAAAGTCATTAGTTATAACTTAAAATATTTTTAATTCATTTATTTCCTTTTTAAATGATTTTTAAATCAATAAAACCATTTTTAAACTATTTATTTAATATAATTATTAAATAAACTTAATATCATTAATATTAAATTATTGATGAAATTTACCTTTAAATATCAAAAGTTATATTTTATAACTTCAAATATTTTTAAACTATTTATTTTCATTTAAAATGATTTTTAAAATATTAAAATCATTTTTAATTAATTTATTTAATATAATTACTAAATAAATCTAATATCATTAATATTTAATAATTAATGAAACTTATCTTAAAATATTAAAAATTATGTTTTATAACTTAAAATATTATTAAATACCTTATTATTATTTAAATTGATTTTTAATACAATAAAATCATTTTTATTTTAATTTATTTAATGCATTTATTAAATAATTAAAATACCAATAATATCCAAATAAATATTAATATTTATGAAAAATATGTCAAATTATTAAAAGTTAATTTTTATAACTTAAAATAATTTTTAAAACTGATTTTATAATTTTTAGGAATTTATTTCTATTTTAAATGTATTTTTCAGAAATTATAAAACAAAAATAATTAAATCCGTCGCTAAATGCTTTAGTGACAGTTTCTGTCGCTTGAGGCTCAAGAACACTGATAGTCAGTGCTCAAGGGTACCTCCTTTGACCATCAATCATTCTCTCTATGAATCGTTTCTGGACATGATATTGATTACATGTTGTAGTATGTATGTAAGAGTACATGTTCTTAACAATTTCTGGACCAAAACATAAAACATGAGGGAGATCTAAGCATTCGAACATGCTGTCAGAGCTGTTCTTCAAATTTTTGGGCTGCCCAGAAATTTCAGTCATTGTCGGTCAACGGTATTGATGGCCTTATAAAATTAATTATGTTCAAGGTAAATGTTTTCTGCTCGTCGGGCTGCCTAGACAAACTATCAGAGAACATGTTTCAAGCCATGGTGAAGTGTAATCATAAACAATCAAAACGAGCTAAGCTAGCAAACATGTTGTCAGTGTTGTTCTTCATTTCTGGGTTTACCCAGAAATGAAGAACAGATCGAGTGACCACTTTTAAGCTTCCACTATATGATGATCGTGAAATAGTTTTGTGATATAAAAGTTCCAGGTTGCAGACCACATGTAACTAAATAGATCTATTACAAAACATCACTAAAACAACAACACAACAAGAAGATATAATCTGGTCAAACTATGCCAGAGAAACTGTTCTTCATGAATCTGGGTTTTTCCTAGAAACTCATAAGGCTGGTGGTCAACCCTAGTTTGACCACCCATATCTTTGATCATGTAACAGATCTGGTTGTTCTATGGGTTTTAAGATGTAGTATTCATGTCAAACTACAAGTCTATAACAAGAACATGTCCATACTATAACGGATCAGCAAGAACAGAAGCTCTAAAAATGACTGTCAGAAATTCTGGGTTTCTGGGTTGCCCTGAAACTCAGAATTTCTGATCGGTCAACTCACTTTGACCACGAATATCTTTTAATCTACAACAGATATGAACCTGATTCAAGTTCCAGATTCAAGATCTCATGACAGAGTACAAGTACAAACTTTTAAAACACAAAAACACATAACAGATCGAGATCTATAGGACCTGACATTCACTGTCAGACCCTTATTTTCAAGAATTTCAGATTTGGAAAATAATCAAATCTGAGCCTCTAGATGTTATGGGTTTAACATCTACCAACCCAAATCATTGATTAACACCCCATACAACATATTTAACACAAAAAAATTTACATCTAACATCAAATCACATGATTTTTAAATTAGGGTTTTTGTACCTTTTCTAAGCTTTGCTTTTGATTCTGTTCTTCTGATCTGATATTGGTATTTGTGGGGATTGATTGGGAACTGATCTAACACCAGAATTTCGTGGGTTTGGTCTTGAGAGAGTATGGCTAGGTATTTGTGAACAAATTAGGCCAAAATGAGAATTTTCTCTCTCTTAAATTATGTAATGAATTGATACAATGAATTTGTAATGGCTGATGTACTGATAATCTAGCTGCTAAGTAGGTTTAGGGTAGGGTGGCTGGCCAGATTTGATGAAGATTTGCTAGCAATAATTCATAAATAAGACAAAAGGGTACTTTAGTAATTTTATTTTAATTTAGGGGCATTCTTGTCCAAGGTGCTTGAATCTATGATTTATTCAAAAGATTTTACATATTAAAGTTTCCCAAATAATTACTAGGGTTTGAAAAATTAAAATTCAAGTGTAATAAAATTTTAATTTAACACACTAATTTAAAATTAGGGTTTTTAATAGAAATTAGGGTTTTTAAAAGAAAATTAGGATTTTTAAATTAGGGTTCCTTAATATTATTAGGGTTCCCAAATTAACAATTAGGGATTTCCTAATTGTGAGACCCCAGATTTTACGAATAAATATTTAATTTTCTCGAAATAATTTTTTTTAATATTATGGTGTTGATTTGATGTAATGTAATAGTTGTAGGTAATATTTACAAATTTTACAAAGTAAGCAAGTGGTTATATAATATTCGATTGGTCGGGGAATATTCTTTTTGTTAGGGAATATTCGTACGATGGTACAATCATTGGTGGACCCCACAACAGAATTATTGTCTAATTGAGAAAACGATAAAAATATTTTATGGAGATAACGGCGGAAGTTTTACCGTTAACTGTTGATACACTCGGTATTAAAAGTACAGTAATACGTGTGGTTGCATAGTAGCACACGGTATTAATTATTGATGTTTACGTGATAAGTCACTCAGTTTTGTTGGTATTATTAATGTAATAATACAGAAAATCTTTTTATATAAAATAGAATACTTTTATAAAGTTATTCTATAAATAGAATATATTATATTCTATTATGCATAGTGTTGCATATATAGTATCTGCATAGTATTTTGCATAGTAAAATCTTTTTATATAAAACAGAATACTTTTATAAAGTTATCTGTTTTATTAGACAGTAATTAGAATATATTATATTTTATTATGCATAGTGTTTGCATAGTGCCTGCATAGTATTTGTATAGTAAAATTTTATATAAAGTTATTCGTTTTATTAGATTATAAATAGAATATATTATATTTTATTTAAAAGATTTTGCTTTAAATATGGACCGTTAGATTAAAGTAAATCAATCTGGACCGTTCATGAGTTAGTTACTATGCAGTCCATTTTTCTATAAATAGAAGCTCATTCCTTCATTATTTTCTTACGAATTCACTGAAACTCTAGAGAGATAAACTATAGAGAGAAAGAAGAAAGTATTCTGCTACTTCACTACTTATATATATACAGTACTCTTCTTCTTAAGGTAGGGAATATTATTTATTGTACTCGTAAGGGGTGTTATTCTTTTGTATTCATGAAGAGAACTTCTGTTATTCCATTCTTTATTATTCTGTAGGAATAAACTGTATACGCGGGCTACCCTATACTTGGTGACATTCTTCTATTATTCCGTCTTTATTATTCTGTTGGAATATCCTGTCTGTGCATTTTACGCCGGACCTGGTTTCATCTTTATTATTATTCTGTTGGAATATCCTGTTTGTGCGTTTTACGCCGGACCTGATTCCATCCTTATTAGTATTCTGTTGGAATAATCTGTCTATGCGAAGTACCTCATGCATGGTGATTTCTGTTGTTATTTCATTCTGTATTATTCCGTTGGAACATCCTGTCGGTGCGAATTTCACCAGACTTGGTTCCGTTACTTATTATTCTGTTGGAATAACCTGTTTATGTGACACCCCCAAATCCTGGTACTTCATTTCCTCAAGATTTGGTGTTCACGTAATCAAAACATTCATTACTAACTACCCAATTGATAAAATTGAATAAATAAAACCTGCCCATACAGGATTAAACTTAAATAAAAATCTCCCAGGTTATCTAACCTTTACAAACATTCATTCATGCGAAAAATAAATTAATATAAACTTCATTACAATCCTTAAACAAGTCTGAAAATAAACTATTCAATCTATTACAGGTCTTCAGCATTGTTTCAGCTTTCCTTTCCCTTTACTGGTGCTAGGTACAGCACCAGTTTCAACCTTAGCTGTAAGAAATTTTACAGGCAAGAGTGAGCAAACAAGGCCCACTTGAAATAATAATAAATAAATCAGTTAACTTTACATCATGTACCAACATTAGGTTTAATAGAACTGAACAATAAATTCTATTACTTTCTAAAAACTTTAATCAATTACTGAGGGTCTATTAACCACGAATCATGTCCACAGTTATAAGTAATTTTTTAACTTAAACTTTAACAGTCATAAGACTATAAGGACTTCACGTACTTAGGGGGATCAACCCTTCGTACAATGTATTGTGCACAATCATTTCAACGCTAAGCGTAACCTCTTATAAAAGAGTTGTTCTTCTCAGTATTTAGAATACAAGTCCGTACCAAAGTGAGTTTGGTTTGGATACATCATGGGGTAATTTAGAATTTAACGGTAATCAACTAAGGGTTAGTTGATTACAAACAACATAACTGTATACTATGGAATAATCATAGTTGAATTGATATTTATAAACTAACATCATGCTTTAGGAATAATTTAATAGCATAATCATGGAATAATCATAACATGCATCCTCATAAACCAATAGATACACGAGCTTAATCAACAATAAATAATCTAACTCTACGAAAGTGTAAAGTTAGCAATTTGTATAATTGAAATGGAATTAAAGCGATAATGTGTTTAACGAATTCAAACTTGCACAATGAAGTTTGGAGTTAGAGAACTTGCATAAGTATAACATAACAGTGAAAAGTAACCTTGCTGAATAATAAAGTAGAAAAGGTTAGGGAACTTGCCTCGCGTGTAGGTTAAACAATTACTATTCACATTCACCCCAAGTCCTACACATATCATATGCATTGATAATACACATTAGTTACACTAACATTACCTTTATGAGTTCCTTTATTACTCTTAGTATAGCTACTAACTAAGTTTAAGTTTAAACACAGCACATCTTTCATGAACATTACATTTTAGCTTTATTACAACTACCTAAATGATCATGCCATTACACCATGTGTACATTAACAACTTGATATAACATCCTAATGCATGTCCAACATGTTATCATTAAGTTATACTAATACCCAAAGGGTTGCACTTGCATTCGTGCATCCCGACGCCCTCCGATTGGCTCCAAATACACAACAGTCATAAAGATGACCATTTTGACTACTGTTACAGACCTCAAATAAAAACACTTAAAGAATGAGAGTTGTAGGTCTACTCGTCCTCTTTCCGAATCATCTTGAATTACCTAAATCAGAGTTGGTATGAAAACGTTATGGCCGTTTTACTACAGGAGGCCAAAACTGCCCAACTAGGCCACTTTTCCGGCGCCGGGGCGCGGAACAGTGGCGCTGGGGCGCGGGCCACGGCGCTGGGGCGTGGGACACGGCGCTGGGGCGCGGACATAGCGCTGCGGCGCGAACCATGGCGCTGGGGCGCGGACATGGCGCTAAGGCGCCACTAAAGTACTACTGGAGTCGCGCCGCGGCGCCAGACTCCAGAATCCGGCGACAGCCTCGGCAACAGTACCAGAAAAACCAATTTGGCCAAAAAGCTCGAATCTAATAAGTCGATTATCATGTAAATTGCATATAGACATCATATAATCGTATACTAACGACTTCTAACATGTTTCTACTCATCAATTAGCACAAACATCAAATATTCAACACTCAATTTTAATATTTTTTGCAAAACTCTATATTTTGATATTTTTTAAGAAAACCAATACTGTGATTTTGTTATTCAATCAAAACAGAAATTTCCAAGCATCATGATTATGATTTTACACTCTAGCAATTCTTATAATCAATTTATCAATACAACAACTAATTAAACCTTAATTTCCATTTTAAAAATAACCCATTCTCATTCATAAAATTCTCTGTAAAACAATTTCTTCATAAAATATATACATACATGAATTAAACTCTATATAATCATGCATAACTCATGAAACACATCTACAATTGCTAATTATATAAACTTATAACCGAAACAACCAAAATTTCTTTTCATAAATTTTTCACAGAAACTTTTTGCGAAAAAAAAAAACTTTTAGGGTTTTGTAAAGAAGAAGATGGTCTACCTTGGATTATGAAGAAGATGATGGTCCTAACTCTTTGATTGCCAAACTTTTCTCCAAAACCTGTTAATAATCTCTCAATTCTCTCTAGAATTCTCTCACTTTTCTTCTTTTCTTCTTCTTCTTCCTCTGAGTTCTTTCTTTCTCTATTTTCCTTCTTCTGAACTCTTTTCTCTCTCTAACATACGTACTAAAATATAACGTATATAATTATAATTATAATTATAATAATTGTATATTATAAATATAAGATATATAACTGACATCAGTTAAAGGTTTTGAAAATCAAAAGCCATAAGGCTTGTTTGGTTAGTCTAAATAAAATAACTCATTAATCTTTATGCCTTGTTTGGTAAAACTCAATTAGATAAAGAGTTATTATGCCATAAGACATGTTTGGTAAAACCACATTAAACTCTTTTAATTTATTTTGGTAACTCCTATATAGCAAGGTTATTAGTCACACCTTTATTAAATTAATAAATCAATTAAACGTTAATCTATTAAATTACTTTAACACATAAACAATTATAATTCTTTTTACAATTATAATTTCATTTAATCAACTAACATTTCAAACTACAATTTCTCATTTAAATATTATTATTTATTTAAAATCATTATAAGCTCTCTAGCTTATTAAATTAAACTCCATTATTATAAAATCTCATAATAATTAATTTATTTAGCTCCTTACTTATTTACTCAACAAATAATTAATTAAATCACATCAACTCAAATTGCTATATAATTCAATAAATATTTAATATTGCCAATAAATATTTAATATTAAATATTTAATTATTTATTCAACAAATAATTAAATAAACCACTTCACTCAAATTGAACAATTATTTATTCAACAATAACATATCCAATAAATATTTATATAAATCAATAAATATTTATAACTTACATTTAAAAAAAAATATGGAATGTTACATCATTCCCCTCTTAAAAGGATTCTGTCCTCAGAATCATAACTCAAACAACACATTCGCTACATTAAATATTTATTCAACAAATAATTAAATAAACCACATCACTCAAATTGAACAATTATTTATTCAACAATAACATATCCAATAAATATTTATATAAATCAATAAATATTTATAACTTACATTTAAAAAAAATATGGAATGTTACATCATTCCCCTCTTAAAAGGATTCTGTCCTCAGAATCACAACTCAAACAACACATTCGCTACATTCTTCCCTACTTACAAAGATTCTGTCCTCAGAATCGAAGACATAGATTAAACAAATAACTCAGGGTATTCTTTCAACATTTTCTTTTCGAGTTCCCACGTTGCTTCTTCAGCGTTGTGGTTCCTCCAAATCACCTTCACAGAAGGTATCACTTTATTCCTGAGCACTTGTTCTTTCCTGTCGACTATCTGGATAGGAATCTCTTCATAAGACAAATCTTTCTCGAACTGCAATGGTTCGTACTCGATTACGTGCTTGTAATCGGGTTTATATGGTCGTAACACCGAAATATGAAAAATATTATGAATGTTTTCCAACTCTGGAGGTAGAGCTACCTCATAAGCCACTTCTCCCACTCTTCGCAGCACTTCAAAGGGTCCAATAAACCTCGGGCTTAGTTTTCCCTTTTTACCGAAACGAATTTTCCCCTTCCAAGGAGAAACTTTTAGGAATACATAGCTTCCTACGTCAAATGCACGATATTGCATGTGTTGATCAGAATACTTCTTCTGTCGGTCTTGAGCTGCTACTAATCTTATCCTGATGAGTTTGATAACCTCAGCAGTTTGTTGCACCAATTCTGGTCCTAACAGTTGACGTTCTCCAACTTCATCCCAGTACAGTGGAGTTCTGCACTTTCTGCCGTATAACGCTTCGTAAGGCGGCATGCCGATGCTCGCGTGATAACTATTATTGTAGGCGAATTCCACCAACGGTAATTGCCCTTCCCAGCTTCCTTTGAAATCCATGACGCATGCTCTCAACATATCTTCTAATGTCTGGATCGTTCGTTCGCTTTGGCCATCTGTTTGCGGATGATATGCCGTACTCATTCGCAACTGTGTTCCCATACATTCTTGTAGTCTCTTCCAGAAGTTTGATGTGAACCTCGGATCTCTGTCTGACACAATTGACACTGGAACTCCATGTCTTGCAACGATCTCTTTAATATATAGTTTTGCCAGCTGATCAAGATTGAATCTAATCTTTATTGGCAAAAAGTGTGCAGATTTTGTCAGTCTGTCTACTATTACCCAAATCGCATCGTATCCTTTCTGAGTAGTTGGAAGACCCACCACAAAATCCATCGTGATATGCCCACTTCCATTCCGGTATTTCCAACGGTTGAAGCAATCCGCTGGGTCTTTGATGTTCGGCTTTTACTCTCTGACATATTAAGCACTTTGCTACACATTCCGCGACATCCCTTTTCATATTTGGCCACCAAAAATGTCGGCGCAAATCTTGATACATTTTCGTGCTCCCTGGATGAATTGAATATTTTGAGCTATGAGCTTCGATCAAAATTTCTTCTTTCAGTTCTGGTGTTGCTGGAACCCAGATCCTTCCCTCAAACCGTAGTAACCCTTCAGTGTCGATCTTGTATTTTACATCACCGCCTTCAATCAAATTCTCTTTGATTTTCGCACACTCTTCGTCTTGTAGTTGGGCACTCTTCACTTTGTCCATTAAAGTTGGACCAGCTTCTATCTGAAATAATTATTCGCCGGATTCCTGTGGAAATTTGATTTCCAGTTCTAACTTTGTCATTGCTGAAATGAGCTCCTCCTGAGTTGTTAGCAGCATTAATTTCTCCCGACCTTTCCTACTTAAAGCATCCGCAACCACATTCGCTTTGCCTGGATGATAAAAGATCTCACGATCGTAATCTTTTATCAGTTCCATCCACCTTCTCTGACGCAGGTTCAAATCTTTCTGAGTGAAAATATACTTCAGACTTTTGTGGTCTGTGTAGATCTCACATTTCTCTCCATAAAGATAGTGTCTCCATATCTTGAGAGCAAATACCACTGCAGCCAATTCCAAATCATGAGTCGGATACCCTTTCTCATAATCTTTCAATTGTCTTGATGCATAGGCAATAACTTTGCCGTTCTGCATAAGAACACAACCCAACCCTTTGTGTGAGGCATCACTATACACCACAAAATTTCCTGTATTATCTGGTAGGGTTAACACAGGTGCCATACTTAGCTTTTTCTTCAAATCTTGGAAGCCCTCTTCACACTTTTCTGTCCAAACGAATTTCACAGCTTTTCGTGTCAAATTTGTTAACGGAGTGGCTATCTTAGAAAAATCTTGAATGAATCTTCTATAATAACCGGCCAGCCCCAAGAAACTCCTCACCTCCGAAGGTGTTTTTGGTTGTTCCCAATTGATTACAGCTTCCACTTTCGATGGATCTACTGAAATCCCATCTTTGTCAATCACATGACCCAAAAATTATACACGGTCTAGCCAAAATTCACACTTAGTGAATTTCGCGTACAACTTTTCCTTTCTTAGTGTCTCCAATGTCAGACGTAAATGTTCCACGTGTTCTTCTTGAGTTTTGGAATACACCAGAATGTCGTCGATAAACACACACTACGAACTTGTCTAAAAATGGTTTAAATACCCTGTTCATCAAATCCATGAACGCGGCAGGGGCATTTGTTAAACCAAAAGACATCACCAGAAACTCGTAATGTCCATACCGAGTTCTGAATGCCGTTCGTGGTATATCCTCCTTCCTCACTTTGAACTGGTGATACCCACTTCTCAAATCAATTTTTGAAAAGTATTTAGCACCCTTCAACTGGTCAAACAAGTCATCTATTCTTGGCAACGGGTATTTGTTTTTAATAGTGACTTTGTTTAACTCCCTGTAATCAATGCAAAGACGCATTGACCCGTCCTTCTTCTTCACGAATAAAACTGGCGCTCCCCACGGCGATACACTTGGTTGAATATACTTCTTGTCTAGCAGTTCTTGCAACTGTACCATCAGTTCCTTCATTTCTACCGGAGCCATTATGTACGGAGCCTTTGATATCGGTGCTGTTCCCGGCACTAAGTCGATCACGAATTCAATTTCTCTGTCCGGCGGAAGTCCTGGCAAATCTTCTGGAAACACGTCTTCGAATTCTCTCACTACCGATATTTCTTCTAATTTCACGCCTTTCTTCTGAGTATCGACTATGTAAGCTAAATAGCCCACACAACCTTGACTCAACAACTTCTTGGCCTGCATAGTTGTTAGACATTTCATTTGTCTTGGCGACTTGCTACCATAAAATACTACCTTTGACGGAGTCATAAGGTTTACACACTTCTTTTGGCAGTCAATTACTGCTCCATAATTGAACAACCAATCCATTCCCAAAATTACATCAAATTCCCCGAGTCTAATCGGAATCAAATCTACTAACAAGATATTCCCCTTAATGTTTACCCTACAGTTCTTGTAAACGAACCTAACAGGGATTATTTCCTTATTCGCAATTTCTATGTTCAAAGGAAAATTCAGTTCTTCTCTAGGCAATTCTAACCTCTTGGCAAATTCATCAGATATAAACGAGCAAGTAGCACCCGAATCAAATAATACATATGCATTAATATCATTGATTGGGATAATACCTGACACCACATCTTTTGATTGCACAACATCTTGCACAGTCATGTTGAAGGTTCTGGCTGTGGGTTTGTTTGATGCTGCAGGTCCTGTAATAGCCCACGTACCTCCATTGTAACCTCCTCCATTGTTTCTGGTTGTCCCTCCCTCCTTCTTCTTAGGGCATTCACGAGCAAAATGATCCTTGGATCCGCACGCGAAGCACGCCTTCTTCTTTGGTAGAGTGCAATTTGGGGCGATGTGACCCTCCTGGCCACAATTGTAGCAAACTCATTTCCCCATCAAGCACGCACCCTTGTGAAATTTCCCGCATGTCGCACATGCTTCAAACTTTTTGTTTTGCTGGTTATCCTGCTGGTTTCCAGCTCCCCCGTTCCCATTCCACTTCCTCTTCAAGCTGTTGTTGTTGTTATTTCCACTGCTGCCACCTCCATTCTTCATTTCATTCTCATTCTTCTTCTTCTTTTGTTCCAGGTTGAATTTGGTCACCGCCTCTCCTCCACCTTCAGCGAGTATTGCTTTCTCCATTACTGCTGCAAATGTCTTCAACTGGAACAGGGAAACCCTACTGTACAACCAGGGCTTCAGTCCCTGTTCAAACCTCTTCGCTTTGCGTTCGTCTGTGCTAACCTGATATGGCGCAAACCTCGCCAACTCGTTGAATTTTGCGGCATACTCGGATACCGACATCCTCCCTTACTTCAGCTCCAGAAACTGTACTTCCAGCTGACTCTTTGAACTCTCCGGGAAATAGGTCTCGAAGAACAGTTCCTTGAACCTATCCCAGGTCATCACTCCTGGCCCTTCCCGAGTTTTATTGGCTTGCCACCAATAACTAGCTTCTGCTTTCAACATAAAAGTTGCGAAAGCAGTCTTCTGCTCATCCCCTACCCTAGCGACATCGAACACCTTCTCTATTTCCATAATCCAGGTTTGTGCCTCGACCGGATTCATTGACCCACGAAATTCAGGTGGTCCGACCGCCTTAAACTCCTTAAACGTTGTACCTTGGTTTTGAGGTTGATTCTGCAACGGTCCTGTCAATAGTGCCACTAGTTGTTGAACGGGATTCGCATCAACACTGTCATTAGCTTCTTCGGTGGTTCTCTGTCGTGTTGGTTGACGTCTGGGAGGCATTTTCTGTTAAAGAAACCATCTATTAGACTACTACTCAACTTCTTTACGTATTTCTAATTAATTTGCCTCAACAAAGAAATAATCACATAGCACATAACACTTTGAATAAAATAATAACTTTTATTTATTCATAACTTTTGAAAACATAACACAATAGCATCTCTGCTATCTACATTACTTTCCTGAACTACAAAAGTTTCAGGGCAACATCATCATTCTCATATCCCATGGTTACTTAACACTCGGGACTTACACATTATTTAACACTTATTATTTGCAAAACAAACAAATTTCCTACGATGATCTATTAAGATAATCAGTCGCCTTTTGATGCTCTTCTTCCATAACACGGAACATGGTTCGGCGATCTAACACGTATGATGGCAGAGTCTCGAACTGAATTGGATAACCCATGACCCGATCTTGAGCTCGATTGATCACGGTATTGAATACTTTATCCATCTCTTCCATCTTCATCCTCTTTGCTTGTGCGTCCCTTACTGTTCTTCTAGTTCGTTGATAAGCTTCCTCGTATGCGTCTTCAGCTCTCGCCCTCTTGGTAGCTTCTTCATTCAGCTTTTTCTTCAGTTCCACGACCGTCTCGATCAGTTGTTCCTTCTCCCCTTCAGTCTGTGTCAGCTTCTCCTCGGCGTTTGTCAGTCATTCATCACGATCCTGGATATCGCCGTCTTTTTGTGTAATTGTAGTCTGTTGTTCAGCTACTATCTCCTGTAACTCCTCAACTATATCCTGAAGTTCCACGTTACGGTCATGCACCTCATCGTATACACGTCCAGCAATCGAGTTGAGCGGAATCCTTTCCTCCTCATCCTCGTCATCCTCATCCTCCTGTGGTAACTCCACGGGATCTTCCTCGTCTATCTCCACATCATCATCCTCATCCTCAACTACTGTGACCAACGGGGCTGACTCCCGTGGCAGTAGTTGTTCCCAAACTACCTGAATGTCGCGAGGCTCCTCCTCTATAGGCATTAGAGGTCCCTCCTCCCTAGTCTGACTAGATTCTCCGACATTAGTCATCCTGACAACAAAATTTTAAAGTTTTAGTTATTAATCATTCTAATTGACACTCGCGAGCACATAAGTTATAAACACATAAGCACATAAGTGTTTTATTACTTCTTTCTTAAAACTCGATAAGAGTTAACTCCACTATCTTTTCAAAAGGTTACTTCCTAAGGCTTTTTCCCCCACCTAAGGTTCATAACCTAAAGCTCTGATACCAACCTGTGACACCCCCAAATCCTGGCACTTCATTTCCTCAAGATTTGGTGTTCACGTAATCAAAACATTCATTACTAACTACCCAATTGATAAAATTGAATAAATAAAACCTGCCCATACAGGATTAAACTTAAATAAAAATCTCCCAGGTTATCTAACCTTTACAAGCATTCATTCATGCGGAAAATAAATTAATATAAACTTCATTACAATCCTTAAACAAGTCTGAAAATAAACTATTCAATCTATTACAGGTCTTCAGCATTGTTTCATCTTTCCTTTCCCTTTACTGGTGCTAGGTACATCACCAGTTTCAACCTTAGCTGTAAGAAATTTTACAGGCAAGAGTGAGCAAACAAGGCCCACTTGAAATAATAATAAATAAATCAGTTAACTTTACATCATGTACCAACATTAGGTTTAATAGAACTGAACAATAAATTCTATTACTTTCTAAAAACTTTAATCAATTACTGAGGGTCTATTGACCACGAATCATGTCCACAGTTATAAGTAATTTTTTAACTTAAACTTTAACAGTCATAAGACTATAAGGACTTCACGTACTTAGGGGGATCAACCCTTCGTACAATGTATTGTGCACAATCATTTCAACGCTAAACGTAACCTCTTATAAAAGAGTTGTTCTTCTCAGTATTTAGAATACAAGTCCGTACCAAAGTGAGTTTGGTTTGGATACATCATGGGGTAATTTAGAATTTAACGGTAATCAACTAAGGGTTAGTTGATTACAAACAACATAACTGTATACTATGGAATAATCATAGTTGAATTGATATTTATAAACTAACATCATGCTTTAGGAATAATTTAATAGCATAATCATGGAATAATCATAACATGCATCCTCATAAACCAATAGATACACGAGCTTAATCAACAATAAATAATCTAACTCTACGAAAGTGTAAAGTTAGCAATTTGTACAATTGAAATGGAATTAAAGCGATAATGTGTTTAACAAATTCAAACTTGCACAATGAAGTTTGGAGTTAGAGAACTTACATAAGTATAACATAACAGTGAAAAGTAACCTTGCTGAATAATAAAGTAGAAAAGGTTAGGGAACTTGCCTCGCGTGTAGGTTAAACAATTACTATTCACATTCACCCCAAGTCCTACACATATCATATGCATTGATAATACACATTAGTTACACTAACATTACCTTTATGAGTTCCTTTATTACTCTTAGTATAGCTACTAACTAAGTTTAAGTTTAAACACAACACATCTTTCATGAACATTACATTTTAGCTTTATTACAACTACCTAAATGATCATACCATTACACCACGTGTACATTAACAACTTGATATAACATCCTAATACATGTCCAACATGTTATCATTAAGTTATACTAATACCCAAAGGGTTGCACTTGCATTCGTGCATCCCGACGCCCTCCGATTGGCTCCAAATACACAACAGTCATAAAGATGACCATTTTGACTACTGTTACAGACCTCAAATAAAAAAACTTAAAGAATGAAAGTTGTATGTCTACTCGTCCTCTTTCCGAATCATCTTGAATTACCTAAATCGGAGTTCGTATGAAAAAGTTATGGCCGTTTTACTACAAGAGGCCAAAACTGCCCAACTAGGCCACTTTTCCGGCGCCGGGGCGCGGAACAGTGGCGCTGGGGCGCGGGCCACGGCGCTGGGGCGTGGGACACGGCGCTGGGGCGCGGACATAGCGCTGCGGCGCGAACCATGGCGCTGGGGCGCGGACATGGCGCTAAGGCGCCACTAAAGTACTACTGGAGTCGCGCCGCGGCGCCAGACTCCAGAATCCGGCGACAGCCTCGGCAACAGTACCAGAAAAACCAATTTGGCCAAAAAGCTCGAATCTAATAAGTCGATTATCATGTAAATTGCATATAGACATCATATAATCGTATACTAACGACTTCTAACATGTTTCTACTCATCAATTAGCACAAACATCAAATATTCAACACCCAATTTTAATATTTTTGGCAAAACTCTATATTTTGATATTTTTCATGAAAACCAATACTGTGATTTTGTTATTCAATCAAAACAGAAATTTCCAAGCATCATGATTATGAGTTTACACTCTAGCAATTCTTATAATCAATTTATCAATACAACAACTAATTAAACCTTAATTTCCATTTTAAAAATAACCCATTCTCATTCATAAAATTCTCTGTAAAACAATTTCTTCATAAAATATATACATACATGAATTAAACTCTATATAATCATGCATAACTCATGAAACACATCTACAATTGCTAATTATATAAACTTATAACCGAAACAACCAAAATTTCTTTTCATAAATTTTTCACAGAAACTTTTTGGGAAAAAAAAAACTTTTAGAGTTTTGTAAAGAAGAAGATGGCCTACCTTGAATTATGAAGAAGATGATGGTCCTAACTCTTTGATTGCCAAGCTTTTCTCCAAAACCTGTTAATAATCTCTCAATTCTCTCTAGAATTCTCTCACTTTTCTTCTTTTCTTCTTCTTCTTCCTCTGAGTTCTTTCTTTCTCTATTTTCCTTCTTCTGAACTCTTTTCTCTCTCTAACATACGTACTAAAATATAACGTATATAATTATAATTATAATAATTGTATATTATAAATATAAGATATATAACTGACATCAGTTAAAGGTTTTGAAAATCAAAAGCCAAAAGGCTTGTTTGGTTAGTCTAAATAAAATAACTCATTAATCTTTATGCCTTGTTTGGTAAAACTCAATTAGATAAAGAGTTATTATGCCATAAGACATGTTTGGTAAAACCACATTAAACTCTTTTAATTTATTTTGGTAACTCCTATATAGCAAGGTTATTAGTCACACCTTTATTAAATTAATAAATCAATTAAACGCTAATCTATTAAATTACTTTAACACATAAACAATTTTAATTCTTTTTACAATTATAATTTCATTTAATCAACTAACATTTCAAACTACAATTTCTCATTTAAATATTATTATTTATTTAAAATCATTATAAGCTCTCTAGCTTATTAAATTAAACTCCATTATTATAAAATCTCATAATAATTAATTTATTTAGCTCCTTACTTATTTACTCAACAAATAATTAATTAAATCACATCAACTTAAATTGCCATAGAATTCAATAAATATTTAATATTGCCAATAAATATTTAATATTTAACATTTAATTATTTATTCAACAAATAATTAAATAAACCACATCACTCAAATTGAACAATTATTTATTCAATAATAACATATCCAATAAATATTTATATAAATCAATAAATATTTATAACTTACATTTAAAAAAAATATGGAATGTTACAGTTTATGCGAATTACAACATGCATGGTGATTTCTTTTGTTATTCCATTCTTTATTATACTCAGTTGATTAAAACTTTGACTTCTATACTCCATGAAATTAGTGAAATATCCTTGATATTTGCGCTTCATCCAGTATCTTTTCATGAAAATATTCTTCTAAGCATTCTTGAATTTTACTCTACAAAGCAGTATCATGTTGACAATTTGGACGTTATTGATTCATGGATAAATTAATTCTTGAACTTATTTTATTGAATTCTTATATCATTGTCATCATCCTCAAATTTATATTTTTTGAAAGTCATCTGCGGCCTGTAGTGCATAAATGGACTTGGTATGATTATGACCAGAGATTATTCGGTGTAATCATGACCGTAATGTTACAAATGATGTGGTAAATGTCTTCATTGGCCCGTAGTGCATTGATGGACAGTTGTTGGCATGATCATGACCATTAATGAATACACAAATATTCTTAGCCTGTAGTGCATAGATAATTGTGGTCGTGATACTAAAGAATATCCTTAGTCGTAGTGTAGGGGTGATTCGATGATGTGGATTATTTATTAAGCTGAGTCCCAGCGATAAAAGTGATGAAAAACCTTTTAAATCATAAAAGATAGTAGATTTTATTCTCTACTTGACTCTTTTAATAGATTGCTTGTTTCGCTGCAGTTAAACTTGATGTTTGTTATATTGTATCAGTTTAGCACTGTTTAAGGCTAATGATAATTTATTCTGCATTATCTTAGTCATAATATTTTTTACTGGGCTAGTTGAGCTCACCCTTTTTTTCACTTTTCTCTTCAGGAAATGGGAATATAGCTGGGACGAGTCGGGGAACGGAGTGATGCTCCTAGATGGTGCATTAGTAGTCCTCACTATTCTGTGAAATAGTGTGATAATAATTATAATGAGGACTCCTTTTGAGTTTGTATACTCTCTAGTAGACAATATTTGTATTCAAACTCACAGTTTATGTTTGTCGTATTGTACACGACAGTTGTATTATTAAATTGTATTTGAATTCGGTACCATGTATCTGGCGACTCAGAATAGGTGATGCATACCTAATTTTGGGGGCCACAGTTGGTATCAAAGCTTAGGGATATGATCCCTGACTGAGATGTGAGACAAGGACTAGGAGGGGAGAGACGGGGAATTCCTTCGCTAGTATGACCTACCTAAGTTTATTTGGTATTTAATTGGTCGGTTAGAATATATTACATGTCAATTAACATTTGTTTTATGGCAGTATTTGAAAATGGCATCTGAAAATGTTGAGATAAGCAATGGAGCACAGGAGACCGTTGATTCTCCACAGATCAATAATCAGGACAATGTGCAGCAGGATGGCAATAATCCTCCTGTAAACAACAACACTGATCAATTGACGAACGACGGTACGTTTAAGAGTTTTTTAGAATTCATGCAACATTAGGCAAAGGCGGTTCCTGTTCATAATGCAGGAGGAAACAATGGCAACACACGGTTGGTCACCGTTAAGAAATTCAAGGAGCTAGGACCACCGGAGTTTCTGGGAAAGCCAGAACCACTTAAGGCGGAGACGTGGTTAAAGCAGATCACCAAGATATTTGATGTCTTGGGATGCTCCGAGGAGCAAAAGGTTCCATTTGCCACCTTTATGTTACGTGAAGAGGCATATCACTGGTGGGAATCTGTAAAACGTACCCAGCATGACGCACTCAAGATGTCTTGGGAGAAGTTCCAAGAGCTGTTCAATGACAATTACTTTCCCGAAAGCATTCGTCACATGAAGGAGGTGGAATTTATCAAGTAAGAGCAAAACAACATCACCGTATCGCAGTACGAAGCCAAGTTTTCCGAGTTGTCCCGATTTGTGTCCCACTTGGTTGATAATGAAGAGAGAATGACGCGGATATTTTTAAGAGGTTTAAAGCCGGAGATACGTCAATATCTTATTTCTCATAAACTGTGTTTGTATTCAGATGTTATAAATAGGGCTCAGTTAGTGGAGCGCGATAACGAGTCAACGCAACCAAAAGAGAGCAGCCGGCAAAATGATAATACCGATGATAACAGTCATCAAAGCAGTGACAATAAGCATGGAGGGAATCAACATGCCAGAAATGGTAACCACTTCAGTGGTAATCATGGTCAAAATAATAAGAATGGACATTTCAAGAAGTGGAGATTCAACAATGATGGAAAGACGTCAGCACCAGCACCCGTTGTTGAGGAAGGAGAACGACCACCTATCATATGCTTTAAATGCAGAGGGGAGGGACACTTCAGTCCAAACTGCGTGATGCCGTCCAAAGTATGCTATAATTGTGGAAGATAAGGTCACTTAGCCCGATTTTGTCGTTCACCGAAGACAAGTTCAGCTAGGATGGAGGCACCAAAGGATGTCCCAGACAAGCCAAAGCCAGTATTTTAAGAGAGAGCGTTTTTTTTCGTAACGAAAAACCTGAATAAAATTATCACGGGTATGTTAGTCATAAACTCTTGTGAAGTCTATACCGTGTTAGATACCGGTTCTACTCACTCTTTTATTGTACCTAGTTGTGTTCAATGTTTGAAGTTAACTCCGAAGAAGTTAGATTTGATATATCTGTTTAAACTCAGTTGGGAGAAACCTTCGTTACCTCCACTATTTATAAATCTTGTTCAAATCAACACTTTCACGTTACCTGTCAATCTTATCTCTTTGAAAATACTTGCATGTGATGCGATTTTAGGAATCTATTAGTTAACTACTCATCATGCTTTTCGTAAGGTTGTTAGCTTTCATACTCCTAACCAACCTGTTATGCGAATTCAAAGTAACCAAACCACTAAAGTCAATCATTGTCATATCAAGCCATAAATAAAGAGCCCTGATCCTTTCGTTGTTGAATTTCTTGTGTGGAATGCACCGAAGCCAGACTTTCTGTAGGCAACGTCGTGAATGACGGTGGCAAGTTGATAGGTATCAATGTAACGTGTTATCCAAGTATTGGATGAGAGTCACAGTTTTGAATGATATTTCTATTGTTAATAAATTTCCTGACGTATTCTTAAAGACTTCTTAGCCTACCCCTAGAGCGTGAAATCGAATTTTGTATTGACCCCCATACAAAACCCATTTCTAAAACCCTCAAATATTTTCTTCACCTAAAATGATTGTATAATGTGCCAAAGACGTTGGCTCGAGCTGTTGAAGATTACGATCGTACCATTCAATACCATCGTAGGAAAAGCGAACATGGTAGCTAACTCGTTGAGTAGAAGATCGTATGCGGTTACAAGTGCGAATATACGAACCCACATGAAGATAATGAATATTCGAGTAGAATCGACTTTAATCGATAAAGTTAAAGTCGCTCAAGCTACACACCCGGAGCTGATGAATGTAAATAATTAAAAAGGTTCAAGAGGACGTTATTCTAGAAGCAAGAATCGACGAAGAGAGGAAATCTCAACCCTCGATTTAATTGGCCCATTTCAAATCCTCGATCAAGTAGGAACTGTGGCTTATAGACTTGTTTTACCGCCAAGTATGTCGCGTGTTCATAACGTTTTTAACGTATCGATGTTACGTAAATATGTGGACGGCCCGAACCACATTATTAATTTAGAACTGGACGAGAAAGCGGATGATTTAACGTTTGAGGAGATACGTGTTAAAATCTTGGATAAGAAGAATCGTATTCAACACTCAAATGTTATACCTCAAGAGTTAGAATATGAAATGAGGTTGAGGTATCCTCACCTGTTCAGTATACCAGGTACGTACGTAAATTTCGAGGGCGAAATTCCATAAGGAGGGGAGATTGTGAGACCCCAGATTTTACGAATAAATATTTAATTTTCTCGAAATAATTTTTTTTAATATTATGGTGTTGATTTGATGTAATGTTATAGTTGTGGGTAATATTTAAAAATTTTGCAAAGTAAGCAACTGGTTATATAATATTCAATTGGTCGGGAAATATTCTTTTTGTAGGGGAATATCCGTACGACGGTACAATCATTGGTGGACTCCACAACGAAATTATTGTCTGATTGAGAAAACGATAAAAACATTTTATGGAAATAACGGCGGAAGTTTTACCGTTAACTGTTGAAACACCCGGTATTAAAAGTACAGTAATACGTGTGGTTGCATAGTAGCACACGGTATTAATTATTGATGCTTACGTGATAAGTCACTCAGTTTTGTTGGTATTATTAATGTAATAATACAGAAAATCTTTTTATATAAAACAGAATACTTTTATAAAGTTATTCTATAAATAGAATATATTATATTCTATTATGCATAGTGTTGCATAGTATCTGCATAGCGTTTTGCATAGTAAAAACTTTTTATATAAAACAGAATACTTTTATAAAGTTATCTATTTTATTAGACAATAATTAGAATATATTATATTTTATTATGCATAGTGTTTGCATAGTGCCTGCATAGTATTTGCATAGTGCCTGCATAGTATTTGCATAGTAAAATCTTTTATAAAGTTATTCGTTTTATTAGATTATAAATAGAATATATTATATTTTATTTAAAAGATTTTTCTTTAAATATGGACCGTCAGATTAAAGTAATTAATCTGGACCGTTCATGAGTTAGTTACTATGCAGTCTATTTTTCTATAAATAGAAGCTCATTCCTTCATTATTTTCTTACAAATTCACTGAAACTCTAGAGAGATAAACTATAGAGAGAAAGAAGAAAGTATTCTGCTACTTCACTACTTATATATCCAGTACTCTTCTTCTTAAGGTAGGGAATATTATTTTTTGTACTCGTAAGGGGTGTTATTCTTTTGTATTCATGAAGATAACTTCTATTATTCAATTCTTTATTATTTTGTTGGAATAAACTGTATACGCGGGCTACCCTATACTTGGTGACATTCTTCTATTATTCCGTCTTTATTATTCTGTTGGAATATCATGTCTGTGCGTTTTACGCCGGACCTGGTTCCGTCTTTATTATTATTCTATTAGAATATCCTGTCTGTGCGTTTTACGCCGGACCTGATTCCATCCTTACTAGTATTCTGTTGGAATAATCTGTCTATGTGAAGTACCGCATGCATGGTGATTTCTGTTATTATTCCATTCTGTATTATTCTGTTAGAACATCCTGTCGGTGCGAATTTCGCCTGACCTGGTTCCGTTACTTATTATTCTGTTGGAATAACCTGTCTATGCGAATTACAACATGCATGATGATTTCTTTTGTTATTCCATTCTTTATTATACTCAGTTGATTAAAACTTTGACTTCTATACTCCATGAAATTAGTGAAATATCCTTGATATTTGCGCTTCATCCAGTATCTTTTCGTGAAAATATTCTTCTGAGCATTCTTGAATTTTACTCTACAAAGTAGTATCATGTTGACAATTTGGACGTTATTGATTCATGGATAAATTAATTCTTGAACTTGTTTTAATGAATTCTTATATCATTGTCATCATCCTTAAATTTATATTTTTTGAAAGTCATCTGTGGTCTGTAGTGCATAGATGGACTTGGTATGATTATGACCAGAGATTATTCGGTGTAATCATGACCGTAATGTTACAAATGATGCGGTAAAAGTCCTCATTGGCTCGTAGTGCATTGATGGACAGTTGTTGGCATGATCATGACCATTAATGAATACACAAATATTCTTGGCATGTAGTGCATGGATAATTATGGTCATGATACTAAAGAATATCCTTAGTCGTAGTGTAAGGGTAATTCGATGATGTGGATTATTTATTAAGCTGAGTCCCAGCGATAAAAGTGATGAAAAACCTTTTAAATCATAAAAGATAGTAGATTTTATTCTCTACTTGACTCTTTTAATG
Organism: Panax notoginseng; assembly: GCA_016801055.1. Taxonomy (NCBI): domain Eukaryota; kingdom Viridiplantae; phylum Streptophyta; class Magnoliopsida; order Apiales; family Araliaceae; genus Panax; species Panax notoginseng. Next base: position 108,371,111 of record CM029021.1, read on the forward strand.
GATTGCTTGTTTCGCTGCAGTTAAACTTGATGTTTGTTATATTGTATCAGTTTAACACTATTTAAGGCTAATGATAATTTATTCTGCATTATCTTAGTCATAATATTTCTTACTGGGCTAGTTGAGCTCACCCTTTTTTTCACTTTTCTCTTCAGGAAATGGGAATATAGTTGGGACGAGTCGGGGAACGGAGTGATGCTCCTAGATGGTGCATTAGTAGTCCTCACTATTCTGTGAAATAGTGTGATAATAATTATAATGAAGACTCCTTTTGAGTTTGTATACTCTCTAGTAGACAATATTTGTATTCAAACTCACAGTTTATTTTTGTCGTATTGTACAAGACAGTTGTATTTGAATTCTGTACCATGTATCTGGCGACTCAGAATAGGTGATGTATACCTAATTTTGGGGGCGTCACACTAATTATCATTATAATTTACTAAAACAGTAATTAGGGTTTCTAATTTTAGCAAATTAGGGGTTTCAAATAATAATTAGGGTTTTTCCTAATTACAGAAATTATACAATACACAGTAAAATTCATATAACATAATTACTACACAGTCTCGAACTCATAACTGAGTTTAACAATTAGGGTCTAATAACACGATATAAGGGTTATGACATAATTTACCATATTTGGCCCACCATTATCAGTCTACACATTTACAGTACATATTTATAGTACTGAAAAATTAAAATATAATTAATATTATATTATTATTCTCATCTCTTGATCAATACCCAAATTTAGGGTTTGGATACCATATCTGATTTATTTTTCATATCTAACATTATTAATTAAGTTAAAATAATTAACTTAATAATCTTAACTAAAACTTATATAATAAAATCGTAAGTATAATAATTCCAATAATCATTTCATATATTATTTAAATAATATAAAAATCTTATTTTCATAGAAAATAAATAATAAAGACATTTCTACTATAAAATTAATTATTATAAGTATATACGTTATAATGATCAATAATTCTAAAATAAAATTATTTGAAATTATTCATGTAATAAATAAATTTTATTTATCACATATATACATACACATTACTTGGCACATATTCCCTTCTTCAAATAAAAAAAAATTATATGCAAAATTTCTTATTTATTTACATAGAAAATATCGGGTTATTACAATTATTCTATTGGAATAACTTGTCTGTGCGGTCTATCGCATGCCTGGTGAATTCTTTTGTTATTACACTCTTTATTATTCTGTTGGAATAACCTGTCTGTGCGGTCTATCGCATGCATGGTGAATTCTTCTGTTATTCCATTATTTATTATTCGTTTGGAATAACATGTCTATGTGGACTACCACATGTATGGTGAATGATCCTTCATATTCATCCCTTATTAAATTATGGAAATTATCTGTCTACGTGGATTACAGCATGGCGGGCAAAAATCCATTTACAGTTTCATATATTCTATTATACTCAGTTGGTTAAAGTTTTGGCTTCTATACTCCATGAAATTTGTAGAATATCTTGAATATTTGCGCTTCATCCAGTATCTTTTCATGAAAATATTCTTCTGAGCATTCTTGAATTTTACTCCACAAAACAGTATCATGTTGACAATTTGGATGTTATTGATTTCTGGATAAATTATATTATAAATCTTTAAAAATTTATCCTTGAACTTGTTTTATTGAATCCTTATATCATTGTCATCATCCTCATGTCTATATATATTGAAAGTCATCTATGGCCTGTAGTGCATAGATGGACTTGGTATGATTATGACCAGGGATTATTCAGTATAATCATGACCGTAATGTTACAAATGATGTGGTAAAAGTCCTCATTGGCCGTAGTGCATTGATGGATAGTTGTTGGCATGATCATGACCATTGATGAATACACGAATATCCTTAGCCTGTAGTGCATGAATAATTTGTGGTCGTGATACTAATGAATATCCTTTGTCGTAGTGCAAGGATGACGTGGTTTATTTATTAAGCTGAGTCTCAACGATAAAAGTGATGAAAAACCTTTTAAATCATAGAAGATAGTATATTTTATTCTCTACTTGACTCTTCTAATGGATTGCTTGTTCCGCTGCAGTTAAACTTGATTTTTGTTATATTTTATCAGTTTAACACTGTTGAAGGCTAACAATAAATTATTCTACATTATCTTTGTCATAATATTTCTTACTGGGCTAGTTGAGCTAACCCTTTCTTTCATTGTTCTCTTCAGAAAATGAGAATATAGCTGGGACGAGTCGGGGAACGGATTGACGGTTCAGATGGTTGTTTTAGTAGTACTCACTATTCTATAAAATAGTGTGACAATAAATGTAATGAGGACTCCATTGAGTGTGAATATTGTCTAGATGACAATATTCTTATTAAAACTCTTAGATTATGTTTTGTCGTATTTTACACGACTGTTGTATAGTTAAGTTGTATTTGAATTTTTTACCATGTATTTGGCGACTCAAGATGGGTGATGTATACCTATTTTAGGGGCGTTGCAGTTGGTATCAAAGCTTAGGGATATGATCCCTGGCTAAGATGTGAGACTAGGACTAGGAGGGGAGAGACGGGAAATTCCTTCGCTAGTATGACCTACCTAAGTTTATTTGGTATTTAATTGGTCGGTCAGAGTATAGAGATAATATGTTACATGTCAATTAATCCTTGTTTTGTGGCAGTATTTAAAAATGACATTCGAGAATATTGAGAATAGCAATGGAGCACAGGAGACCGTTGAGTCACCACAGATCAATACCCAGGATAATGTGCAACAGGAAGACAATAATTATCAGGTAAACAACAGTGACCAAATGATGAACGATGGAATGTTCAGAGGCTTTATGCAATTCATGCAACATCAGGCGAGAGCGGCTCCTGTCCAAAATATAGGTGGAAACACTGGAAACTCTCGGACGGTCACCGCTAAACAGTTCAAGGAGCTAAGACCACCGGAGTTTATTGGAGAGCCAAAACCACATAAAGCGGAAACGTGGATAAAGCAGATCACCAAGATATTTGATGTCTTGGGATGCGCGGATGAGCAAAAGATTCCCTTTGCCACCTTTATGTTGCGAGGAGAGGCAGATTACTGGTGAAAATCGGTAAAGTGTACTCAACCTGCCGCACTGAGGATATCTTGGGAGAAGTTCCAAGAACTATTCAACGACAAGTACTTTTCCGAAAGTATTCGTCACATGAAAGAGGTAGAGTTCATCAAGTTGGAGCAGAATAATATGACCGTGTCGCAGTACGAAGCTAAGTTTGCCGAGTTGTCCCGGTTTGCGTCCTATTTGGTTGGTAATGAGGAGAGAATGACACAGATGTTTTTAAGAGGTTTGAAACCAGAGATACGTCAATATCTTATTTCTCATAAATTGTATTTGTATTCAGATGTTGTAAATAGGCCTCAGTTATTGGAGCGCGATAACGAGTCAACGCAACCAAGAGAAAGTAGCCGGCAGAATGAAAATACCAGTGGTAACAGTCATCGAAGCGGTGACAACAAACGTGGAGGGAATCAACATGCCAAAAATGGTAACCACTTCGATGGTAATCAGGGCCAAAATAATAAGAATGGACATTTCAAGAAGAGGATATTCAACAATGATGGAAAGACGTCAGCACCAGCACCAATTGTTAAGGAAGGAGAACTTTAAATGCGGAGGGGAGGGACACATCAGTCCAAACTGTGCGATGCCAATTTTGTGGAAGAGAAGGTCACCTAGCCCAATTTTGTCATTCACCAAAGACAAGTTCAGCTAGGATGGAGGCACCAAAGGCCGTCCCAGAAAAGTCAAAGCCGGTAGTGCAAGGGAGAGCGTTTGTAGTGACCTTCCAGAAAGTAAGGAACCCAAATGAGGTCATCACGAGTAAGCTTATCATAAACTCTAGCGAAGTCTATACTTTATTTGATACCGGTTCTACCCATTCTTTTATTTCTCCTACTTGCGCTCAACGATTAAATTTGACTCTGGAGAAATTAGACTTTGACTTATCTGTGGAAACTCCATTAGGAGAAACCTTCATTACATCCACTGTTTATAAGTCTTGTTTGGTTCAAATCGGTAACCTCATATTACCTGTCGATCTTATTTCATTGAAAATACTTGCATTTGACGTGATTCTAGGGATTGATTGGTTAACTACTCATCATGCAAAAATTGATTATTTTCGTAAGGTTTTTAGCTTTCATATTCCTAATCAACCTATTATGCGAATTCAAGCGACCAAACCATTAAAATCAATCATGGTCATCTCAAGCCATAAAGTTATTCATTTATTGAAAAATGGATGTCAAGCTTTCTTAGCTCATGTCACGGATCTAAACAAAAATACGTCAGTTTTGAATGATATTTCTATTGTTAATAAATTTCCTGACGTATTCCCTGAAGAACTTTCTGGCCTACCCCTAGAGCGTGAAATTGAATTTTGTATCGACCTTGAACCTGGTACAAAACCTATTTCCAAAGCCCCATATCGAATGGCTCCTATTGAACTTCAGGAGTTAAAGACCCAACTGCAGGAATTGTTAGGCTTTCTTTGTCCTAGTACTTCTCCTTGGGGTGCTCATATTCTATTCGTGAAGAAGAAAGATGGGAGTATGCGACTTTGTATTGATTATCGGGAGTTGAATAATGTCACCGTCAAAAATAGGTACCCATTTCCACGTATTGATGACCTGTTTGACCAGTTGCAAGGAGCCAAATTCTTTTCATAGATTGATCTTCGTTCCGGATATCACCAACTGAAGATTAAAACATATGACATTCCAAAGACGGCTTTCAGAACTCGGTACGGGTATTATGAATTCCTAGTCATGTCTTTTGGATTGACTAATGCTCATGCTGCCTTCATGGATATGATGAACCGAGTATTCAAGGAATATTTAGATCACTTTGTGGTCGTCTTTATTGATGACATCCTTATTTATTCCAAAAACCGTGAAGATCATGAGCAACACTTGAGGCTGACTATCCAAAATCTTCGTGAATACAAGCTTTATGCCAAGTTGAAGAAATGTGAGTTCTGGCTTAAGGAAGTAGCATTCCCTTGGGCACGTAGTATCAAGTCATGGAATATCTGTTGACCCGGCAAAGATTGAAGCAATTCAAAGCTGGGAGCAACCTAAATCAGTGACCGAAGTACGTAGCTTTCTCGACTTAGCTAGTTATTATCGGAGATTCGTAGAAGGGTTTTCTCGAATCATTACTCCATTAACTCAGCTGAATCGAAAAGATATAAAATTCGGTTGGAGCGTGAAATGTGAGAAGAGTTTTTAAGAACTTAAGAGGAGACTCATTTCAACACCTGTCCTGACAATACCATCTAGCTCAGAAGGATTTGTCATCTACAGTGATGCTTCAGGCAAAAGGTTACGATGTGTTCTCATGCAACATGGGAAAGTCGTCTATGCCTCTCGAAAACTCAAAGAATATGAGAGAAGTTATCCTACTCATGATCTAGAGTTAGTGTGACACCCCCAAATCCGGGTACTTCATTTCCGCCGAATTTGGTGCTCACTATCAAAATAATTACATCTAACTACCCATGATAAAGGATAAAACATTAAATAACTTAAACAATAATCTTTCCCATTAAAGGGTTACATCATCTCATAAACAACCCTAGGTAATCTAACCTTAAATTATTACATCAGTTTGCAGAATAAATTATAAAATAAAATAAGTCTTATAACTTTATGCATTTAAATAAACTTTAATTAATTCTTCAACACTTGGACATCTTGCCCTTTCCCTTGCTAGTAGATGGCTCATGACCTCTTTCGACTTTAGCTGCATTGTTTAATTGCAAGAGTGAGAAAACAATTGCTCAGTGACATAAAGATAGTATAATAACAACATGAGAGTGAACAACGAATACTGAACAATAAAGAACTTGTTCTACGAATCAAAATAGAAAACAAGTTCGAACTTTAATTATTTGAGGGTCTTAAGACCACGAACTATGTTCACGGTGTTTAGGTATTATTACCTTAACCTTAATAGTCATTAGACTGTACAGACTCTTCTTAACGTACTCAGGGGGATAAACCCTTTGTACCATGTATTGTGCACAAATATCTAAACATTACACGTACAAAATCCCCTATGTTAGGGTTGTTCGTCTCAGTTTGAATTTAGAATTTCAGCACTAAAGAAAGTTTAGTTTGGAACTAGCTTATTAGTGTTTCTAGAATTTTAGAACACTTATTCTATTTCCATCAATAAAGGTTTAATACAAGAATTTATAACTAAACGAGGCTATCAAAGTCAAAGATCAGATAGTAACAATATATAATTGAATGACATGATATATACATGCAAAGTACTGAAAAGAATTAGAACAATCTCACTTGAGTCAATGTATTAGAACAATATATGCTTTGTATAATAATTAGAAAAGTGAAACATGCTTGATGTTACGAATTAGGTTACAAGAGCGTAATCAATCGTATATAAGAATAGTGTAAGACCTCAACTTTTTGAATAAAGATGAATTTTTGCTATAACTATCATTTTTGAATAATATGGAATGAATTTAATATAATGTTATAGTTGTGGGTAATATTTATAAATTTTGCAAAGTACGCAAGTTGTTATATAATATTCGATTGGTCGGGAAATATTCGTTTTAACAGGGAATATTCATATAACGGCATAATCATTGGTGAACCCCACAACGGAATTATTGTCGGATTTATGAAAATAACGGCGGAAGTTTTACCGTTAACTGTTGAAACACTCGGTGTTAAAAGTACAGTAATACGCGTAGTTGCACAGTAGCACGCTGTTTTGATTATTGATGCTTACGTGAGAAGTCACTCAATTTTGTTCAATTATTGCTATAGTAGTTGTTATAAATTTTGCTTATTTTATGGACCCCTATTTACCCATTTTTCAAAATAATCGGTAGAAAGTTATTTTATATAATAAAAGGTGGGGGCCCACGAGTGGGACCCATGTGTTTGGCAAAGTCTTGGTTGAAGACAATTTTGTCACGGGGGAATTAAGGGGGGGGGAAGGGTCAGGAAAGGAGTATTATTAAGTTATTATTATTATTATTATTATTATTATTATTACATATATATATATATATATATATATATATATATATATAACTTTGACAATTTAGGAAATGAAGGAAACAGGTGATCACGGAAGTGTATCCCGTGATTTTTTTTGCACATGTTATATATATTTTTAATATATATAATATATATAATATATTTTATTAAAAGATTTTGCTTTAATTATGAATCGTTCGATTAAAAGTAAATTAATCTGGACCGTTCATGAATTAGTTACTATGCAGTCTATTCTTCTATAAAAAGAAGCTCATTCCTTCATTATTTTCTTACGAATTCACTGAAACTCTAGAGAGAGAAATTATAGATAAACTATAGAAAAGTATTCTGCTACTTCCCTACTCTTATATCCAGTTTCTTTTACGGTATGGGGTATTATTTTTTTTGTGTTCATGAAAAGAACTTCTGTTATTCCATTAATTAATATTCTGTTAGAATAACCTGTATACGTGGGTTACCCTATACTTGGTGAAATTCTTCTATTATTCCATTCGTTATTATTCTATTGGAATATCTTGTCTGTGCGTTTTACGCCGGACCTGATTCTGTCTTTATTATTCTGTTAGAATATCCTGTCTGTGCGTTTTACGCCAGACCTGGTTCCATTAATTATTATTCTGTTGGAATAACCTGCATGTGCGGTCTATCGCATGCCTGTTGATTTCTTTTGTTATTCCATTCCTTATTATACTCAGTTGGTTAAAGTTTTGACTTCTATACTCCATGAAATTAATGGAATATTCTTGATATTTGCGCTTCATCCAGTATCTTTTCATGAAAATATTCTTCTGAGCATTCTTGAATTTTACTCTACAAAGTAGTATCATGCTGACAATTTGGACGTTATCAGTTCCTAGATAAATTAATTCTTGAACTTGTTTTATTGAATTATTATATCATTGTCATCATCCTCATGTTTATATTATGTTGAAAGTCATCTGTGGCATTTAGTGCATAGATGGACTTGGTATGATTGTGACCAGGTATTATTCGGTATAATCATGACCGTAATATTACAAATGATGTGGTAAAAGTCCTCATTGGCCCGTTGTGCATTGATGGACAGTTGTTGGCATGATCATGACCATTGATGAATACACGGATATCCTTAGCTGTAGTGCATGGATAATTTGTGGTTGTGATACTAATGAATATCATTGGCCGTAGTGCAGGGATGATGTGGATTATTTATTAAGCTGAGTCTAAGCGATAAAAGTCATGAAAAACCTTTTAAATCATAGAAGATAGTAGATTTTATTCTCTACTTGACTCTTTTAATGGATTTCTTGTCCCGCTGCAGTTAAACTTGATGTTTGTTATATTTTATCAGTTTAACACTGTTGAAGGCTAATGATAATTTATTCTGCATTATCTTAGTCATAATATTTCTTACTGGGCTAGTTAAGCTCACCCTTTTGCTTTCATTGTTCTCTTCAGGAAATGAGAACGTAGCAGGGACTAGTCGGGGAACAGGGTGACGGTCCAGATGATAGCATTAGTAGTCCTCACTATTCTATGAAATAGTGTAATAATAAATGTAATGAGGACCCCATTGAGTTTGTATATTATCCAGATGACAATATTTATATTAAAACACACAGTATATGTTTAGTCGTATTTTACACGATTGTTGTATAATTAATTTGTATTTGAATTTTGTACCATGTATTTGGCGACTCAAGATGGGTGATGTATACCTATTTTGGGGGCGTCACAGTTGGTATCAAAGCTTAGTGATATGATCCATGGCTAAGATGTGAGAATAGAACTAGGAGTGGAGAGACGGGAAATTCCTTCGCTAGTATGACCTACCTAAGTTTATTTTTGTATTCAATTGGTCGGTCAGAATATAGGGATAATATGTTACATGTCAATTAACCTTTTGTTTTATGGCAGTATCTGAAAATGACATCTGAGAATGTTGAGAATAGCAATGGAGCACAGGCGACCGTTGATTCACCACATATCAATAATCAGGATAATGTGCATCAAGAAGGCGACAATCCTTATGTAAACAACAACACTGACCAAATGATGAATGATGGAATGTTCAGAGGCTTTATGCAATTCATGCAACAGCAGGAGAGAGTGGCTCCCATCCAAAATATAGGTGGAACCACTAGAAACTCTCAGACGGTCACCGCTAAATAGTTCAAGGAGCTGCGACCACCGAAGTTTATTGGAAAGTCAAAACCACTTAAGGCGGAAGCATGGATAAAGCAGATCACCAAGATATTTGATGTCTTGGGATGCTCCGAGGAGAAAAAGGTTCCCTTTGCCGCCTTTATGTTGCGAGGAGAGGCAGATTACTAGTGGGAGTCAGTAAAGCGTACTCAACCTACCGCACTAAAAATGTCTTGGGAGAAGTTCCAAAAACTATTCAACGACAAGTACTTTCCCGAAAGTATTAGTCACATGAAGGAGGTCGAGTTCATCAAGTTGGAACAAAATAATATGACTGTGTCGAAGTACGAAGCAAAGTTTGCCGAGTTATCCCGGTTTGCGTCCCACTTGGTGGATAATGAGGAAAGAATGACGCGGATGTTTTTAAGAGGTTTGAAGCCGGAGATACGTCAACATCTTATTTCTCATAAACTGTGTTTGTATTCAGATGTTGTAAATAGGGCTCAGTTAGTGGAGCGCGATAACGAGTCAACGCAACCAAAAGAGAGCAGCCGGCAAAATGATAATACCAGCGAGAGCAGTCATCGAAGCGGTGACAACAAGCGTGGAGGGAATCAACAGGCCAGAAATGGTAACCACTTCGGTGGTAATCGGGGTCAAAACAATAAGAATGGACATTTCAAGAAGAGGAGATTCAACAATGATGGAAAGACGTCAGCACCAGCACATGTTGTTAAGGAAGGAGAACGACCACCTATCATATGCTTCAAATACGGAGGGGAGGGACACATCAGTCCAAACTGTGCGATGTCGTCCAAAGCATGTTATAATTATGGAAGAGAAGGTCACCTAGCCCGATTTTATCGTTCACCAAAGACAAGTTCAGTTAGGATGGAGGCACCAAAGGACGTCCCAGAAAATTCAAAGCCCGTAGTGCAAGGGAGAGCATTTGTAGTGACCTCCCAGAAAGTAAGGAACCCGAATGAGGTCATCACGGGTAAGCTTATCATAAACTCTAGCGAAGTCTATACTTTATTTGATACATGTTCTACCTATTCTTTTATTTCTCCTACTTGCGCTCAACGATTAAATTTGACTCCGGAGAAATTAGACTTTGACTTATCTGTGGAAACTCCATTAGGAGAAACCTTCATTACATCCACTGTTTATAAGTCTTGTTTGGTTCAAATCGGTACCCTCATATTACCTGTCGATCTTATTTCATTGAAAATACTTGCATTTGACGTGATTCTAGGGATTGATTGGTTAACTACTCATCATGTAAAAATTGATTGTTTTCGTAAGGTTTTTAGCTTTCATATTCCTAATCAACCTATTATGCGAATTCAAGCGACCAAACCATTAAAATCAATCATGGTCATCTCAAGCCATAAAGCTATTCATTTATTGAAAAACGGATGTCAAGCTTTCTTAGCTCATGTCACGGATCTAAACAAAAATACGTCAGTTTTGAATGATATTTCTATTGTTAATAAATTCCCTGACGTATTCCCTGAAGAACTTCCTGGCCTACCCCCAGAGCGTGAAATTGAATTTTGTATCGACCTTGAACCTGGTACAAAACCCATTTCCAAAGCCCCATATCGAATGGCTCCTATTGAACTTCAGGAGTTAAAGACCCAACTGTAGGAATTGTTAGACATTGGCTTTCTTTGTCCTAGTACTTCTCCTTGGGGTGCTCATGTTCTATTCGTGAAGAAGAAAGATGGGAGTATGCGACTTTGTATTGATTATCGGGAGTTGAATCATGTCACCATCAAAAATAGGTACTCATTGCCACGTATTGAGGACCTGTTTGACTAGTTGCAAGGAGCCAAATTCTTTTCAATGATTGATCTTCGTTCCGGATATCACCAACTGAAGATTAGAACAGATGACATTCCAAAGACGGCTTTCAGAACTCGGTACGGGCATTATGAATTCCTAGTCATGTCTTTTGGATTGACTAATGCTCCTGCTGCCTTCATGGATATGATGAACCGAGTATTCAAGGAATATTTAGATCACTTTGTGGTCGTCTTTATTGATGACATCCTTATTTATTCCAAAAACCGTGAAGATCATGAGCAACACTTGAGGCTGACGCTCCAAAAGCTTCGTGAATACAAGCTTTATGCCAAGTTGAAGAAATGTGAGTTCTGGCTTGAGGAAGTAGCATTCCTTGGGCACGTAGTATCAAGTCAGGGAATATCTGTTGACCCGACAAAGATTGAAGCAATTCAAAGCTGGGAGCAACCTAAATCAGTGACCGAAGTACATAGCTTTCTCGACTTAGCTGGTTATTATCGGAGATTCGTGGAAGGATTTTCTCTAATAGCTACTCCATTAACTCAGCTGACTCGGAAAGATACAAAGTTCGATTGGAGTGAAGAATGTGAGAAGAGTTTTCAATAACTCAAGAGGAGACTCATTTCAGCACCTGTTCTAACAATACCATCTGGATCAGAGGGATTTGTCATCTACAGTGATGCTTCGGGCAAAGGGTTGGGATGTGTTCTCATGCAACATGAGAAGTTCATAGCCTATGCCTCAAGACAACTCAAAGAATATAAGAGGAATTATCCTACTCATGACCTAGAGTTAGCAGATGTTGTCTTCGCACTTAAATTTGGAGGCATTACTTGTATGGGGAGAAGGTGGGAGATCTTTACAGATCATAAAAGCCTCAAATATTTCTTCACTCAAAAGGAACTCAACATGCGACAACGACTTTGGTTTGAACTGTTGAAAGATTATGATCATACCATCCAATACCATCCTGCAAAAGCGAACGTGGTAGCTGACTCATTGAGTAGAAGATCATATGCAAGTACGAGTGCGATATTGTCAACACAAAGGCCTATTTTGTGTGAATTGCAAAGGATGGAGATAGAGTTAAAGACTCCAGGGACCCATGTGATGATGGTAAATATACGAGTAGAACCGACTTTAATTGATAAAGTTAAAGCTGCTCAAGCTACAGACCTGGAGCTGATGCGTATGAGGAAAAAAGTGCAAGAAGGTGCTATGTCGGAAGCAAGAATCGATGAAGAAGGAATACTTCGACTCAACTCCAGACTTTGTGTTCTTAACGACCCTGATTTAAAGTATAAAATCATGATAGAGGCGCACAACACACCGTTTGTAATCCATCCTGGGAGTACCAAAATGTATCATGATATTCGTCATACATTTTGGTGGAGCAATATGAAGAGAGAGATAGCGTTGTTTATCTCAAGGTGTCTAACTTGTCAACGAGTTAAAGCGGAGCATCAAGTACCAAAAGGTCCATTGCAACCACTTGAAATTCCAGAATGGAAGTGGGAGCACATTACCATGGATTTCGTTACCGGTCTTCCTAAGGTTTCTGAAGGTATAAATGCGATTTGGGTCATTATTGACAGATTGACCAAGCCTTCTCATTTCTTACCGATACGAGAAACTTATATACTTGAACGTCTTGCTCGTATGTACATAAACGAGATTGTAAGACTGCATGGTATGGCAGTATCCATTGTTTCTGATCGAGACCCAAGATTCACTTCACGATTTTGGGTTAGTTTGTAGAAAGCTATGGGCACATATTTACGATTTAGCTCGGCATATCATCCTCAGACGGACGGGCAGTCGGAGAGGACTATTCAAACTCTTAAAGATTTATTAAGACTCTGTGTCCTTAACTTCAAGAAAAGTTGGGATAAGTTCTTACCATTGGTGGAGTTTTCCTACAACAACAATTATCAAGCAAGTATTGGCATGACTCCATTTGAGGCGTTGTATGGAAGAAAGTGTCGTTCTCCAGTATGCTGGGATGATGTGGGTGAAGCAACATTGTTGGGACCGGAGTTGGTACATATGACTACGAAAAAGATTCAAACGATCCGACAAAGAATAAAAACCTCACAAGATCGACAAAAGAGTTATGCTGATCTTCATCGAAAGGACGTGGAATTCGATATAAGAGATCATGTGTTGTTACGTGTTACTCCATGGAAAGGAGTTATGAGATTTGGAAAGAGAGAAAAGCTCAATACTCGATTCATCGGCCCATTTTTAATCCTCGATCGAGTAGGAACGGTGGCCTATAGACTCGCTTTACCGTCAAGTATGTCTCGTGTTCATAACATTTTTCACATATCCATGTTACGTAAATATGTGAAAGATCCAAACCACATTATTGAGTTAGAACCGGACAAAATAGCGGAAGATTTATCGTATGAAGAGGTTCATGTTCAAATCTTGGATAAGAAGGAACATATTCTACGCTCCAAGGTTATACCTCAAGTCAAAGTTTTGTGGAGAAACTACGATGTTGAGAAAATGACCTGGGAATTAGAATCTGAAATAAAGTCAAGGTATCCTTACCTCTTCGATATACCAGGTACGTACCCTAATTTTGAGGGCAAAATTTCTTAAGAACGGGAGGTTGTAAGACCCCAACTTTTTTAATAAAGATGAATTTTTGCTATAATTTTTATTTTTGAATATTATGGAATGAATTTAATATAATGTTATAGTTGTGGGTAATATTTATAAATTTTGAAAAGTACGCAAGTTCTTATATAATATTCGATTGGTCGGGGAATATTCGTTTTAACAGGGAATATTCGTACAACGGCATAATCATTGGTGAACCCCACAACGAAATTATTATCGAATTGAGAAAATGACAAAAATACTTTATGAAAATAACTGCGGAAGTTTTACCGTTAACTGTTGAAACACCCGGTGTTAAAAGTACAGTAATACGCGTAGTTGCACAGTAGCACACGATTTTGATTATTGATGCTTACGTGAGAAGTCACTCAGTTTTGTTCAATTATTGGTTGTAAATTTTGCTTATTTTATGGACCCCTATTTACCCATTTTTCAAAATAATCGGTAGAAAGTTATTTTATATAATAAAAGGTGGGGGTCCACGAGTGGGACCCATGTGTTTGGCAAAGTCTTGGCTGAAGACAATTTTGTCACGGGGGAATTAGGGGGAGGGAAGGGTCAGGAAAGGAGTATTATTAAGTATTATATATATATATATATATATATATATATATATATATATATATATATATATATATAACTTTGACAATTTAGGAAATGAAGGAAACAGGTGATCACGGAAGTGTATCCCGTGATTTTTTTTGGCACATGTTATATATATATTTAATATATATAATATATTTTATTTAAATATTTTACTTTCATTATGGACCGTCCGATTAAAAGTAAATCAATCTGGACCATTCATGAATTAGTTACTATGCAGTCTATTCTTCTATAAATAGAAGCTCATTCCTTCATTATTTTCTTACGAATTCACTAAAACTCTAGAGAGAGAATTTATAGAGAAACTATAGAAAAGTATTCTGCTACTTCCCTACTCTTATATCTAGTTTTTTTTACGGTAAGGGGTATTATATCTTTTGTGTTCATGAAGAGAACTTCTGTTATTCCATTATTTATTATTCTGTTGGAATAACCTGTATACACGGGCTACCCTATACTTGGTGAAATTCTTCTGTTATTCCATTCGTTATTATTCTGTTGGAATATCCTGTCTGTGCGTTTTACGCCGGACCTGATTCCGTCTTTATTATTTTGTTGGAATATGATGTCAGTGCGTTTTACGCCGGACCTGATTTCGTCTTTATTATTCTGTTGGAATATCATGTCTGTGCGTTTTACGCCGGACCTGGTTCCGTTAATTATTATTCTGTTGGAATAACCTGCATGTGCGGTCTATCGCATGCCTTGTGACTTCTTTTGTTATTCCATTCTTTATTATACTCAGTTGGTTAAAGTTTTGACTTCTATACTCTATGAAATTAGTGGAATATTCTTGATATTTGTGCTTCATCCGGTATCTTTTCATGGAAATATTCTTCTGAGCATTCTTGAATTTTACTCTACAAAGCAGTATCATGCTGACAATTTGGACATTATCAGTTCCTAGATAAATTAATTCTTGAACTTGTTTTATTGAATTCTTATATCATTGTCATCATCCTCATGTTTATATTATGTTGAAAGTCATCTGTGGCCTGTAGTGCATAGATGGACTTGGTATGATTGTGACCAGGGATTATTCGGTATAATCATGACCGTAATGTTACAAATGATGTGGTAAAAGTCCTCATTGGCCCGTTGTGCATTGATGGACAGTTGTTGGCATGATCATGACCATTGATAAATACACGAATATCCTTGGCTGTAGTGCATGAATAATTTGTGGTTGTGATACGAATGAATATCCTTGGCCGTAGTGCAGGGATGATGTGGATTATTTATTAAGCTGAGTCTCAGCGATAAAAGTCATGAAAAACCTTTTAAATCATAGAAGATAGTAGATTTTATTCTCTACTTGACTCTTCTAATGGATTGCTTGTTCCGCTGCAGTTAAACTTGATGTTTTTTATATTTTATCAGTTTAACACTGTTGAAGGCTAATGATAATTTATTCTGCATTATCTTAGTCAGAATATTTCTTACTGGGATAGTTGAGCTCACCCTTTTACTTTCATTGTTCTCTTCAGGAAATGAGAACGTAGCAGGGACTAGTCAGGGAACAGAGTGACGGTCCAGATGATAGCATTAGTAGTCCTCACTATTCTATGAAATAGTGTAATAATAAATGTAATGAGGACCCCATTGAGTTTGTATATTGTCTAGATGACAATATTTGTATTAAAACTCACAGTATATGTTTAGTCGTATTTTACACGACTGTTGTATAATTAAGTTGTATTTGAATTTTGTACCATGTATTTGGCCACTCAAGATGGGTGATGTATACCTATTTTGAGGGCGTCACAAATAGAATCAATAATATTGCTCAATAGAATTTAGGAACTTGCATTCATTACTAAAAGAATGAAGTTAGAAAGCTTGCTCAATGTAAAGAGTTAAAGTTTAGAAACTTGTACAATTATGAAATTAGAGGTAGGGAACTTGCACAATTATGAAAGTAGAGTTAGAGAACTTGCCTTTTTTGTAAGCTACACAAATGTAATATAATCTTCAATTACCCTACATACATCATTAAAATCGCAACAACAATTAGTTGTATGAACATTAGCTTTTAGGGTTTAAACCATCATTTAGGTCATAACCCTATCCTATCACCTAACCACGTTGGTTAACACCTTAACGATTCTGAAATCACACTATAAACCTTATCATTTATATTTAACTTTTGAAAACATCACATTTGGTTCATTACATAACTTATTCAAGTAATCACTGAAATTCTTTTACACTTTATATAACAACACATGACAATCTGTTATTGTAGTTTATATTGTGCCTTAACATTATTAACATGCATGCTAAACTAATATAAGTTCATTACACATGACCTGTAATTAAGCAGACTTCACTGTCTGTGACTGGCTACTCGCGCGGCCGCGCGAGTAATATACTGGGTAACCACGCGCCCGCACCCATAAGCTGCGCACCCGCACGACAACCACGCGTCAGGCCGCGCGCCCACGCAATGCCTTAGTTCCAGTTTTTACAGAAGCTCGAAATCAAACTCTGCTTTGGCCAAAAACTCCAATTCTACAGAAAATCTCCCAACTTCAACATCTAAAACTTTGTACTAACATAGCTACGCATGTTATTCATCATTCTATATATAAAAACATCACACATATACGAATTTTAAGAATCAAAACTATAATTTTCCAAATTTCTTTATTTTTATACTCTTAACGAATTTGATCATCACGAATTCGTTTCTTAATCATTTAACACGATTCGAACTACGCCGCTTTCGTTTCTTAACATACAAACATATTCTAACATCAAATTGCAGATTCTAACACACATTAAGCATGAGATTTTATACTTTCTAAGCCCTATTATATGAACATAAACACTATGATTTTCAATTCCTTCCTCAATCCAATTTCACGTACTTGATTGCAAATAACAAGTATACATGATGATTAACATATTTTTTTCAAAACTATATGAACATATATACATACCACAATTCACGTGATTTCCAATCACATAGAATATATACATATATATACCGAAACTAAAAGTTAGAATGGGGATAGTTTATACCTTGATTAGCAAAACAATTAGCAAGCCCTTCTCTTCCACTTGATAGTCATAGAATAACATCTTTCAAACTCTCATTCTCAATCCCCTCTGTGTTTATCTTCTTCTTTCAAACCTTCTCTGTGTTTTCTATATTGTCTAGTTTTAGGAAAAAAATAAGACGCGTAGGAAAATATACTAACTCCCACTTTCCCACTAACGTCAGGTAAAAAAAACCAACAGATAGCGTCAGTTGAAAAAACCAAAGGCCACAAGACCATGTTTGGCTAACCAAAACTCCCAAACTAGATTATTTATATTATATAGTTTTCATGTGTCACACTAGTTAATTAAATAACTCTAGCTTAATTTATTTAAATTAATAATAATAAAAATCTTATTATCATTATTACACTTATAATTAATAAATAATTATATATCCAATTTAATTAATAAATTAGACACATCACTTTATTTAATTTATTTATTTTCATTAAATTAAAAAATTTATTTAATTTAATTATTTTCTTAAATATTAAAAAATTGATTTAATTTAATTATTTTCTTAAGTTAAATCCTTCAAATAAAATTATCATTATTCAATTCAATTAATTAATTTAGTTACTAAATTAATTCATCACAAATCCATCAATTATTTATTTTCTCAATAAATAAATTATTTAAAATATTTATTTAATTCTATAAATATTTAAATTAAATTAAAAATTTCTCGATCGTTACAGTTGGTAGTTGTTGTCTTCACACTTAAAATTTGGAGGCATTACTTATATGGGGGAAAAGTGGAGATCTATACGGATCATAAAAGCCTTAAATATTTTTTCACTCAAAAGGAACTCAACATGCGACAACGACGTTGGCTTGAACTGTTGAAAAATTATGATCATACCATCCAATATTATCCTGGAAAAGCAAACGTGGTAGCTGACGCATTGAGTAGAAGATCATATGCGGATACAAGTACGATATTGTCAACGTAAAAATCCATTTTGTATGACTTACAAAGGATGGAGATAGAGTTAAAGACTCCAGGGACCCATGTGATGATGGCGAATATACGAGTAGAACCGACTTTAATCGATAAAGTTAAAGTCGCTCAAGCTACAGACCTAGACCTGATGCGTATGAGAAATAAAGTGCAAGAAGGTGCTATCCCGGGAGCAAGAATCGATGAGGAATGAATACTTCGAGTCAACTCCAGACTTTGTGTTCCTAACGATTTTGACTTAAAGTATAAAATCATGATGGAGGCGCACAACACACCGTTTGCAATCCTTCCTGGGAGTACCAAAATGTATCGTGATCTTCGACATACATTTTGGTGGAGCAATATGAAGAGAGAGATCGCAGAGTTTATCTCAAGGTGTTTAACTTGTCAACGTGTCAAGGCGGAGCATCAAGTGCCAAAAGGTCTATTGCAACCACTTGAAATTCCAGAATAGAAGTGGGAGCACATTGCCATGGATTTCGTTACTGGTCTTCCCATGTCTTCTCAAGGCATAGATGCGATTTGGGTCATTTGTTGATAGATTGACCAAGTCTGCTCATTTCTTACCGATACGAGAAACTTATACACTTGAAAGTATTGCTCGTATTTACATAAACGATATTGTAAGATTGCATGGTATGCTAGTATCCATAGTTTCTGATCTAGACCCAAGATTCACTTCACAATTTTGGATTACTTTGCAAAAAGCTTTGGGGACGGATTTACGATTTAGTTTGGCATATCATCCTCAAACGGACGGGCAGTCGGAGAGGACTATTCAAACTCTTAAAGATTTATTAAGACTCTATGTCCTTGACTTCAAAGGAAGTTTGGACAAGTTCTTACCATTGGTGGAGTTTTTCTACAATAACAGTTATCAAGCAAGTATTGGCATGGCTCCATTTGAGGCGTTGTATGGAAGAAAGTGTCGTTCTCCAGTATGCTAGGATGATGTGGGTGAAGTAACTTTATTGGGACCAGAGTTGGTACGTATGACTACGAAAAAGATTCAAACGATCCGACAACGTATAAAAACCTCACAAGATCGATAAAAGAGTTATGATTATCTTCATCGAAAGGACGTGGAATTCAATATTGGAGATCATGTGTTGTTACGTGTTGCTCCGTGGAAAGGAGTTATGAGATTTGGAAAGAGAGGAAAGCTCAATCCTCGATTCATTGGCCCATTTTTAATCCTCGATCGAGTAGGAACTATGGCCTATAGACTCGCTTTACCACCAAGTATGTCTCGTGTTCATAACATTTTTCACATATCTATATTATATAAATATGTGAAAGACCCGAACCACATTATTGAATTAGAATCGGACGAGATAGCGGAAGATTTAACGTATGAAGACGTACATATTAAAATCTTGGATAAGAAGGATCATATTCTATGCTCTAAAGTTATACCTCAAGTCAAAGTTCTGTGGAGAAACCACGATGTTGTGGAAATGACCTGGGAGTTAGAATCTGAAATGAAATCAAGGTATCCTCACCCCTTCGACATACCAGGTACGCACCCTAATTTTGAGGACGAAATTTCATAAGAAGGGGAGGTTGTAAGACCCTAACTTTTATAAATAAAGATTAAATTTTCTCGAAATATATTTTTGAATATTATGGTGTGGATATTATATAATGTTATAGTTGTGGGTATTATTTACAAAATTTTCAAAGTAAGCAAGTGGTTATATAATATTCGATTAGTCTGGGAATATTCGTTTTAACAGGGAATATTCGTACGATGGTACAATCATTGGTGGACCCCACAACGGAAGTATTTTCATAGATAGAAAACGACAGAATTATCTTTTTATAAAAATAACGCCGAAAGTTTTACAGTTAAACTGTTGAACTACCCGGTGGTAAAAGTACGGTAATACGCGTGGTTGCATAGTAGCACACGGTATTGATTATTGATGCTTACGTGAGAAGTCACTCAGTTATACTCAATTATTACTACAGTAATTGTTGCATCATATCTCTCATATTATTGATTCAATTATTGTCACAGTATCATCTGCATTATATGATATATTATTAAATCAATAATTTAGACGACAAAGGTATTCATATTATTATTTACAATATTGACAATGTCTATAAGTTCTGTCAATGAGAGGTTTGGTCACCTAATTGTGCGTCAATAAGGAGAAATCCTTATCGGAAAGCCCCTTCTTTTCTGGGAACGACCTGGTTGTTAAATATTATGAGTTATAATATTAATGATGAATAAGTTCGTGTTGATTAAAGATAAAATTGATATTTCCATTGTGTTGGAATTATTAGTGTTAGTAGAGATCGACATCTATTTCGATAATGATGGATGTCTGGAGGTTATATTGACCAATCAGGTAATTAATCGGATAAATGAGCAATTAATTGCTATTAATTCACATGCTAATAACTATTTATTCATATGTGTGTACTATTGATTCACATGCATGTACTATTAGGGGAGGTGGTGCAAGATTGATAATACTTGCATGACTAAATTAAAAATGGAGGTATAAATGAAGGTACTATACTGTAATTAGTTTTTTTACATGATTATACTATTAAGTCAAATGAATGAACAATTAATTCACATTATTTACTATTAGGGGAGGTGGTGCAAGTTTGACAATATTTACAGGACTAAATTAAAAATGAAGAAAAAGAGGAAGGTATTATACTGTAATATTTTGAGCCCCAAAACGTGCAATTATCGAAACTATATTTTCCTATAAATAGAAGCTCATTCTTCTTTCATTCTCACCAATTCACTAAATCTCACAAGAATAATTATTATAGAGAGAAATTATAGAGAGAAAGAAGAAGAGAAGTCTGCTACCTCACTATTCCAGTATCCAGTTCTTCTAAGGTAAGGGGTATTATTTCTTTCGTATTCATGAAGAGAGTTGTGAGACCCCAGATTTTATGAATAAATATTTAATATTCTCGAAATATTTTTTTTTATATTATGGTATGGATTTGATATAATGTTATAATTATAAATTTTGTAAAGTATGCAAGTTGTTATATAATATTCGATTGGTCGGGAAATATTATTTTTATCGGGAAATATTCGTACGACGACACAATTATTGGTGGACCCCACAACGGAATTATTGTCGGATTGAGAAAATGACAAAAATATTTTATGGAAATAACGGCGAAAGTTTTACCGTTAACTGTTGAAACACCTGGTGTTAAAAGTACAGTAATACGCGTGGTTGCATAGTAGCACACGGTATTGATTATTGATGTTTATGTGAGAAGTCACTCAATATTATTCAATCAGGTATTCAGGACACTTTTTGTGTCGGAGTACTATTTACGAGTTACTATTCATGAGTTACTATTCACGAGTTACTATTCATGGGTTACTATTCACCCAAATTACTATTCACTCTAGTATTATTCACTCGGGTATTTGGGACACTTTTCGTGTCGGAGTACTATTCACGAGTTACTATTCATGAGTTATAATATTAATGATGAATGTTGTTCGGAGTTGAATTTGGTGACGCAGACGTGATATTTGAGTCCGGAACGTCGAAATTAGTAAAAATAGTCTTCAAACACAAAATTTTCCGAAATTCACTATTTGGTCAAAAATTCAACAGTTGACTTTTTCGAAAAAAGTCAAACTTCGAAATTTCAAAATTTATATTTTTGATAAAAATAGTTTCATTATGTTGGAATTGTTTGTGTTAGTGAAAATCAACATTTATTTCGATAATAATTGATATCTGGAGGTTATATTGACCAATCGGGTATTTAATCGGATAAATGAGAAATTGATTGCTATTATTTCACATGATTATAACTATTTGTTCACATGTTATACTATTGACTCACATTCTTGTTACTATTAGGGGAGTTGGTGCAAGATTGATAATGCTTGCATGACTAAGTTAAAAATAGAGGTATAGAGGGATATACTATATTGTAATTAATTTTTGACATGTTTAGAACTATTGAGTCACATGATTTTACTATTGATTCACATGATTTACTATTAGGGGAGTTGGTGCAAGTTTGATAATACTTGGATGATTGAATTAAAAATGAAAGAAAAGTTAGAGGTATTGTATTATAATATTTTGAGCCCCAAAACGTGCAATTATCGAAACTATGTTTTTCTATAAATAGAAGCTCATTCTTCCTTCATTTTTCACCAATTCACTAAAGCTTTAGAGCCATTATTATAGAGAGAAATTATAGAGAGAAGCTATAGAGAGAAAATCTATAGAAGAAGAGAAGTCTGCTCCCTCAATACTCCTATATCCAGTTTCTTTCAAAGGTAGGGAATATTATTTCTTTCTTTCATCTTCATGAAGAGAACTTCTGTTGTTCTATTCTTTGTTATTATGTTGGAATAACCTGTTTATGCGAAGTACCGCATACTTGGTGAAATTCTTCTATTATTTCATTCCTTATTATTCTGCTGGAACATCCTGTCTGTGCGTTCTACGCCGGACCTGGTTCCATTATTTATTATTCTGTTGGAACATCCTGTCTGTGCGTTCTATACCGGACCTGGTTCCGTCTTTACTATTCTGTTGGAATATCCTGTCTGTGCGTTCTACGCCGGACCTGGTTCCGTCTTTACTATTCTGTTGGAATATCCTGTCTGTGCGTTCTACGCCGGACCTGGTTCCGTCTTTACTATTCTGTTGGAATATCCTGTCTGTGCATTCTACGCCGGACCTGGTTCCGTCTTTACTATTCTGTTGGAATATCCTGTCTGTGTAGTTTACGCCGGACCTGGTTCCGTCTTTACTATTCTGTTGGAATATCCTGTCTGTGCGTTCTACGCCGGACCTGGTTCCGTCTTTACTATTCTGTTGGAATATCATGTCTGTGCGGTTTACGCCGGACCTGGTTCCGTTATTTTTTATTCTGTTGGAATAACCTGCCAATGCGGTCTATCGCATGCCTGGTGATTTCTTTTGTTATTCCATTCCTTATTATACTCAGTTGGTTAAAGTTTTGACTTCTATACTCCATGAAATTAGTGGAATATCCTTTATATTTGCGCTTCATCCAGTATCTTTTTATGGAAATATTCTTCTGAGCATTCTTGAATTTTACTCCACAAAGCTGTATCATGTTGACAATTTGGACGTTATCAGTTCCTGGATAAATTAATTCTTAAACTTGTTTTATTGAATTCGTATATCATTGTCATTATCCTCATGATTATATTTTGTTGAAAGTCATCTGTGGCCTGTAGTGCATAGATGGACTTGGTATGATTATGACCAGGGATTATTCGGTGTAATCATGACCGTAATGTTACAAATGATGTGGTAAAAATCCTCATTTGCCGTAGTGCATTGATGGACAGTTTTTGGTATGATTATGGCTATGGATTCTCTTTGGCCGTAGTGCAAAGATGAATTGTTTTATGGCATGATCAGGACCGTTGATGAAAACATGATTATCTTTAGCCGTAGTGCATGGATAATTAGTGGTCGTGATACTAAAGAATATCCTTGGCCGTAGTGTAGGGGTGATTCGATGATGTGGATTATTTATTAAGCTGAGTCTCAGTGATAAAAGTCATGAAAAACCTTTTAAATTATAAAAGATAGTAGATTTTATTTTCTACTTGACTCTTTTAATGGATTGCTTGATCCGCTGCAGTTAAACTTGATGTCTATTGTATTTTATCAGTTTAACATTGTTGAAGACTAATGATAATTTATTCTGCATTATCCTAGTCATAATATTTCTTACTGGGCTAGTTGAGCTCGCCCTTTTTTTTCACTGTTCTCTTCAGGAAATGAGAACGTAGCTGGGACTAGTCGGGGAACAGAGTGATGGTCCTAGATGATAGCATTAGTAGTCCTCACTATTCTATGTAATAATGTGATAATAATTGTAATGAGGACTCCTTTTGAGTATGGATACTCTCTAGAAGACAATATTTGTATTCAAACTCACAGTTTATGTTCTGTCATATTGTACACGATAGTTGTATTATTAAGTTGTATTTGGATTTATGTACCATGTAAGTGGCGACCCAAGATGGGTGACGTATGCCTAATTTTGGGGGCGTCACAGTTGGTATCAGAGCTTAAGGATATGATCCCTGGCTAGGATGTGAGAATAGAACTAGGAGGGGAGAGACGGGTAATTCTTTCGCTAGTATGACCTACCTAAGTTTATTTGGTATTTAATTTGTCGGTCAGAGTATAGGGATAATATGTGATATGTTAATTAACCCTTGTTTTGTGCCAGTATTTGAAAATGACATCCGAGAATGTTGAGAATAGCAATGGAGCACATGAGACCGTGGAGTCACCTCTAATCACCAACCAGGTTAATGTGATTAGAGATATCCATGTGGTGATTGAGGAATTAAAAGTTGCACTCAAGCTAGTCGCAAAGGTAGCAACTGAGAGTGAGGAAGAAGAGGAACCTGAGGTTGATTTATTAGAAGAACTTATTGATCAAAATATAGAATTGCAAAATCATATTCATGAGTTAGAAGAGCAGGCTGAAGAACGACATGCGGTCGTAGAACAAAGGGATGCAACAATTCAAAATTGTATTACCCGATGTGCGATGGTTGAACAGAAGCACTCTTTGGCAGAGTATATGATATTAAAGCTGGAATCTGAGAATTCAAATGTCAAGGAGCAGCTGAAAGAAGAAATAACTGAACGAGTGAGAATGAAAGATGCATGGGTAAAAGCCGCACGACGCGTTGATATTGTGGAAAGAGAAATCTGATCCAAGAAAGCTAAAATAGATTATATGTAATTTTTCGACAGCAATTGGGAAAATCCAGCATCGAGTTTTGAATTACCCTAACGAGGAATTGAACGAAGTTATCATGGGTTAGTTAATTATAAATTCTTGTGAAGTCTATACCTTATTAGATACCGGTTCTACCCATTCTTTTATCTCTCTTGCTTGCGCTCAACGTTTAAATTTAACTTCGGAGAAATTAGACTTTGACTTATTGGTTGAAACTTCGATAGTAGAAACCTTCGTTACCTCCACTATTTATAAATCTTGTTCAAATCAACACTTTCACGTTACCTGTCGATCTTATCTATTTGAAAATACTTGCCTTTGATGTGATTTTTGGAAACGATTGGTTAACTACTCATCATGTTTTTCGTAAGGTTGTTAACTTTCATACTCCTAACCAACCTGTTATGCAAATTCAAAGTAACCAAACCACTAAAGTCAATCATTGTCATATCAAGCCATAAATAAAGAGGCCCGATTCTTTCATTGTTGACTTCCTTGTGTGGGATGCACCGAAGCCAGACTTTCCGTATGAGACGTTGTGAATGACGATGGTAAGTTGATAGGTATCAACGAGACGTGTTATCCAAGTCTTGGATGAGAGTCACAGTTTTGAATGATAATTCTATTGTTAATAAATTTCCTGACGTATTCTCGAAGGACTTCTTAGCCTACCCCTAGAGCGTGAAATCAAATTTTGTATTGACCCCAGTACAAAACCCATTTCTTAAGCCCTCAAATATTTCTTCAACCAAAACGAACGTAACATGCGCCAAAGAAGTTGGCTCAAGCTGTTGAAGATTACGATCGTACCATTCAATATCATCGTAGAAAAGCGAACGTGGTAGCTGACGCGTTGAGTAGAAGGTCGTATGCGTTTACAAGTGCGAATATACGGACCCACGTGAAGATAACGAATATACGATTAGAATCGACTTCAATCGATAATGTTAAAGCCGCTCAAGCTACAAACCCGGAGCTGACGAATGTGAAGAAGAAGGTTCAAGAGGGCTTTATTCTAGAAGCAAGAATCGACGAAGAGAGAAAATCTCAACCCTCGATTTAATTGACCCATTTGATATCCTCGATCGAGTAGAAACTGTGGCTTATAGACTCGTTTTACCTCTAAGTATGTCGCGTGTTTATAACGTTTTTAACGTGTCGATGTTATGTTAAAATGTGGACGACCCAAACCACATTATTAATTTAGAACCGGACGAGATAGCAGAAGATTTAACGTATGAGGAGATACATGTTAACATCTTGGATAAGAAGAATCGTATTCAACACTCAAAGGTTATACCTCAAGAGTTAGAATCTGACGAGGTATCCTCACCTCTTCAGCATTCCAGGTACGTACGTAAATTTTGAGGGCGAAATTCCGTAAGGAGGGGATATTGTGAGACCCCAGATTTTATGAATAAATATTTAATATTCTCGAAATATTTTTTTTATATTATGGTATGGATTTGATATAATGTTATAATTATAAATTTTGTAAAGTATGCAAGTTGTTATATAATATTCGATTGGTCGGGGAATATTTGTACGACGACACAATTATTGGTGGACCCCACAACAGAATTATTGTCGGATTGAGAAAATGACAAAAATATTTTATGGAAATAACGGCGGAAGTTTTACCGTTACCTGTTGAAACACCTGGTGTTAAAAGTACAGTAATACGCATGGTTGCATAGTAGCACACGGTATTGATTATTGATGTTTATGTGAGAAGTCACTCAATATTGTTCAATCGGGTATTCGGGACACTTTTTGTGTCGGAGTACTATTTACGAGTTACTATTCACGAGTTACTATTCATGAGTTACTATTCACGAGTTACTATTCACGGGTTACTATTCACCTAAATTACTATTCACTCTAGTATTGTTCACTCGGGTATTTGGGACACTTTTCATGTCGGAGTACTATTCACGAGTTATTATTCACGAGTTACTATTCATGAGTTATAATATTAATGATGAATGTTGTTCGGAGTTGAATTTGGTGACGCAGACGTGATATTTGAGTCCGAAACGTCGAAATTAGTAAAAATAGTCTTCAAACACAAAATTTTCCGAAATTCACTATTTGGTCAAAAATTCAACAGTTGACTTTTTCGGAAAAAGTCAAACTTCGAAATTTCAAAATTTATATTTTTGATAAAAATGGTTTCATTATGTTGGAATTGTTTGTGTTAGTGAAAATCAACATTTATTTCGATAATAATTGATATCTGGAGGTTATATTGACCAATCGGGTATTTAATCGGATAAATGAGAAATTGATTGCTATTATTTCACATGATTATAACTATTTGTTCACATGTTATACTATTGACTCACATTCTTGTTACTATTAGGGGAGTTGGTGCAAGATTGATAATGCTTGCATGACTAAGTTAAAAATAGAGGTTATAGGGATATACTATATTGTAATTAATTTTTGACATGTTTAGAACTATTGAGTCACATGATTTTACTATTGATTCACATGATTTACTATTAGGGGAGTTGGTGCAAGTTTGATAATACTTGGATGATTGAATTAAAAATGAAAGAAAAGTTAGAGGTATTGTATTATAATATTTTGAGCCCCAAAACGTGCAATTATCGAAACTATGTTTTTCTATAAATAGAAGCTCATTCTTCCTTCATTTTTCACCAATTCACTAAAGCTTTAGAGCCATTATTATAGAGAGAAATTATAGAGAGAAGCTATAGAGAGAAAATCTATAGAAGAAGAGAAGTCTGCTCCCTCAATACTCCTATATCCAGTTTCTTTCAAAGGTAGGGAATATTATTTCTTTCTTTCATCTTCATGAAGAGAACTTCTGTTGTTCTATTCTTTGTTATTATGTTGGAATAACCTGTTTATGCGAAGTACCGCATACTTGGTGAAATTCTTCTATTATTTCATTCCTTATTATTCTGCTGGAACATCCTGTCTGTGCGTTCTACGCCGGACCTGGTTCCATTATTTATTATTCTGTTGGAACATCCTGTCTGTGCGTTCTATACCGGACCTGGTTCCGTCTTTACTATTCTGTTGGAATATCCTGTCTGTGCGTTCTACGCCGGACCTGGTTCCGTCTTTACTATTCTGTTGGAATATCCTGTCTGTGCGTTCTACGCCGGACCTGGTTCCGTCTTTACTATTCTGTTGGAATATCCTGTCTGTGCATTCTACGCCGGACCTGGTTCCGTCTTTACTATTCTGTTGGAATATCCTGTCTGTGTAGTTTACGCCGGACCTGGTTCCGTCTTTACTATTCTGTTGGAATATCCTGTCTGTGCGTTCTACCGCCGGACCTGGTTCCGTCTTTACTATTCTGTTGGAATATCATGTCTGTGCGGTTTACGCCGGACCTGGTTCCGTTATTTTTTATTCTGTTGGAATAACCTGCCAATGCGGTCTATCGCATGCCTGGTGATTTCTTTTGTTATTCCATTCCTTATTATACTCAGTTGGTTAAAGTTTTGACTTCTATACTCCATGAAATTAGTGGAATATCCTTTATATTTGCGCTTCATCCAGTATCTTTTTATGGAAATATTCTTCTGAGCATTCTTGAATTTTACTCCACAAAGCAGTATCATGTTGACAATTTGGACGTTATCAGTTCCTGGATAAATTAATTCTTAAACTTGTTTTATTGAATTCGTATATCATTGTCATTATCCTCATGATTATATTTTGTTGAAAGTCATCTGTGGCCTGTAGTGCATAGATGGACTTGGTATGATTATGACCAGGGATTATTCGGTGTAATCATGACCGTAATGTTACAAATGATGTGGTAAAAATCCTCATTTGCCGTAGTGCATTGATGGACAGTTTTTGGTATGATTATGGCTATGGATTCTCTTTGGCCGTAGTGCAAAGATGAATTGTTTTATGGCATGATCAGGACCGTTGATGAAAACATGATTATCTTTAGCCGTAGTGCATGGATAATTAGTGGTCGTGATACTAAAGAATATCCTTGGCCGTAGTGTAGGGGTGATTCGATGATGTGGATTATTTATTAAGCTGAGTCTCAGCGATAAAAGTCATGAAAAACCTTTTAAATTATAAAAGATAGTAGATTTTATTTTCTACTTGACTCTTTTAATGGATTGCTTGATCCGCTGCAGTTAAACTTGATGTCTATTGTATTTTATCAGTTTAACATTGTTGAAGACTAATGATAATTTATTCTGCATTATCTTAGTCATAATATTTCTTACTGGGCTAGTTTAGCTCACCCTTTTTTTCACTGTTCTCTTCAGGAAATGAGAACGTAGCTGGGACTAGTCGGGGAACAGAGTGATGGTCCTAGATGATAGCATTAGTAGTCATCACTATTCTATGTAATAGTGTGATAATAATTGTAAAGAGGACTCCTTTGAGTATGGATACTCTCTAGAAGATAATATTTGTATTCAAACTCACAGTTTATGTTCTGTCGTATTGTACACGATAGTTGTATTATTAAGTTGTATTTGGATTTATGTACCATATAAGTGGCGACCCAAGATGGGTGACGTATGCCTAATTTTGGGGGCGTCACTAGAGTTATTTTCTTTCAATACTCGTATGGGTTGTTATTCCATTCTTTATTATTCTGTTGGAATAACCTGTCTGTGCGGTCTATCGCATGACTGCTGAATTTTTTTGTTATTCCATTCTTTATTATTCTGTTGGAATAACCTATCTGTGCTTTCTATCGCATGCATGGTGAATTCTTCTATTATTCCATTCTTTATTATTCTGTTGGAATAACATGTCTATGTGGACTACCGCATGCATGGTGAATGATCCTTCGTATTCATTCCTTATTAAATTGTGGAAATGATCTGTCTAAGTGGATTTCGCATGGCGGGAAAAAATCCATTTGCAGTTTCATATATTCTATTATACTCAGTTGGTTAAAATTTTGGCTTCTATACTCCATAAAATTTGTAGAATATCTTGGATATTTGCGCTTCATCCAGTATCTTTTCATGGAAATATTCTTCTGAGCATTCTTGAATTTTACTCCACAAAACAGTATCATGTTGACAATTTGGACGTTATTGATTTCTGGATAAATTAAATTATAAATCTTTAAAAATTTATCCTTGAACTTTTTTTATTAAATCCTTATATCATTGTCATCATCCTCATGTTTATATATGTTGAAAGTCATATGTGGCATGTAGTGCATAGATGGACTTTGTATGATTATGACCAGGAATTATTCGGTATAATCATGACCGTAATGTTACAAATGATGTGGTAAAAGTCCTCATTGGTCGTAGTGCATTGATGGACAGTTGTTGGCATGATCATGACCATTGATGAATACACGAATATCCTTGGCCTGTAGTGCATGGATAATTTATGGTCGTGATACTAATGAATATCCTTGGCCGTAGTGCAGGGATGACGTGGCTTATTTATTAAGCTGAGTCTCAGCGATAAAAGTGATGAAAAACCTTTTAAATCATAGAAGATAGTATATTTTATTCTCTACTTGACTCTTCTAATGGATTGCTTATTCCGCTGCAGTTAAACTTGATGTTTGTTATATTTAATTAGTTTAACACTGTTGAAGGTTAACGATAAATTATTCTGGATTATCTTAGTCATAATATTTCTTACTGGGCTAGTTGAGCTCACCCTTTCTTTCACTGTTCTTTTCAAGAAATGAGAATATAGTTGGAACGAGTCGGAGAACGGATTGACGGTCCAGATGGTTATTTTAGTAGTCCTCACTATTCTATAAAATAGTGTGACAATAAATGTAATGAGGACTCCATTGAGTGTGGATATTGTCTAGATGACAATATTTTTATTAAAACTCTTAGATTATATTTTGTCGTATTTTACACGACTGTTGTATAATTAAGTTGTATTTGAATTTTGTACCATGTATTTGGCGACTCAAGATGGGTGATGTATATCTATTTTGGGGGCGTCACAGTCACAATATATAAAATAACCTAAACATATTATCACATAATCATATTCGTCTATAACACACATAAAACTTAACCTCAAGTCAAACTTTTACAGTCTGAGTCGAGTTCGGCAAAATTCTAACATCCTGACAGTCTAGTCGGACAAAATTTCAAGTTTAAGTTCAATTAAACTCTGTCTAAACACTTAACCATTATCTAAGATAATTTATTAACAGTCAAAATGTAAGACCCTTATGAAATAAAAGTATTTAATTTTTCTTATAATTACTATTCAGTAAATGGTTAAATTGATAAAAGGTTAAAGTTAAGGGTGACATAAGTAAATATTTTAAATAAACAAGTGGTTATAAAATACTCATTGTTGTCGGGGAATATTCGTTTGGTCGTGGAATATTCTTCCTGTCGAGGAATATTCGTACGACGGCGCAGCCTGTTGTGGGTACATAACGGAAAGCGATTGGATGAAGAAAACGACAAGTATGATTTTTTATAAATAACGGCGTAGTTGGTACCGTTAACACTGTTAGAATACCCGATGGTTAAAACACAGTAATACGCGTTGTTGCACATTATTACACAATTATTGATTCTTATGTAAGAAGGCACTACTCAATAATTGTTACAGTAATTATTGTTCAATATTTTATTTTTTTGATTCAATAATTGCTGCGTTGATATTTTATATTACTGTTGTTTCAATAATTGTCATTACACAGTATTTCTATTATCGGAGCAATAATTCATATTATCTGAATAATATTATTAGATAACATTATTGGCAATGTCTAGAAAGTTCTATCTAAGGAGAGGTTTGGTCACCTAATTGCGTGCCAGTAAGGAGAAATTCTTATTGGAAAGCCCCCTCTTTCCTGGGAACGGTCTGGTTGCCAGTATTGTGATTCTGTAATATTATTTGTGAATAATTAATTATTGATTTATATGATAAGAAAAATATTCATTTTATGTGGATATAGATGGAGAAAATTTTTAAAGTGACAATTGTTGAAAAATTGATATTTTATCTTTTCTGATAAAATAATTCATTTAAATATATTATTATATTTTAATAATATAATAATGGTGATATTTTTACAATGAATGTGGGATATATGAATAAATGAGGAGGAAGAGTATTTTTGTTACAAAAATTGTTTAAAACATGTCTGTAGGCCCATTTCTTGACTGAAATTTGATTATAGCTTGTAAAATCGTCCGTTTGTGGATTTCGGTCAATTTATGTTTGGAATTTAGAAAAACTTTTTTCTGTAAAGTTGTAGAGAATGGAATTTCCTATGGAAAGGACATGAGATTCGAATTTTTCTGATAAAAGGGCTATTTATTATGAAATATTGAAGTTCTGAAGTTCCGAAATAATTATTTTTTAAAAGTTTTAAATTTGTTTTAAAAGAAAAACGTTTTTGTGGTTGGTTGGTGGGCTCATGTGTTGTTAAGCATGCTGAAATCTAAATTCAAAGGTTGGCGTAGACAAATTTTAATAATTATTATATTTTATTAAATTTTCTACTTTGGTGTTCTAAGCAATTTCCTATAAATAGGGTGCTTAGGTTAGAATTGAAAATCACACCAGAATCTGAAGTTTTCTCTCTCTATATTATCGAGAATATTCTTGTGAGTATTTTGATATTTTGAGTGTTGCTATATGGTGCAAGTTTCTTCAGCACTATATCCAGTATTCCAGTCAAAAGTACTGTCTTTTTGAGGTAGGGGATTTAAAGGGATTGTAAGGGATGTTGTTTTCTTCTTAAATGATATTATTTTCTTCAATATCATTATGCCGAAATATTGGTCTGAACTTTTTATCAAATTTAGAACTTTTTGTGCCGGAGTTACTATTCACGTATACGGCACTATTCATGTATACGACATTTTTTACGTATACGGTACTATGTACGAATACAGAGTACTATTCACGAGTTACTATTCATGAGTTACTATTCACGAGTTACTATTCACAGGTACTATTCACGACAAAATTGGTTTCTTTTTCTGACCAAATTATCGTTGATTTATGAATATTGCTCTTGAAATTAAATTTAGTTGTTGATCCTATTGTTTTTATTATCATATATAACATTTTTATAACTCTGGTGATGAAATTTCTCTTTGACTTGAGTGTAAAGATGGGTAAAGTATTGGTATGATCGTGACTATGGGTTCTCTTTGGCCAGTAGTGCAAAGTTGAATTGTTGACTAG
This sequence comes from Panax notoginseng, assembly GCA_016801055.1. Taxonomy (NCBI): domain Eukaryota; kingdom Viridiplantae; phylum Streptophyta; class Magnoliopsida; order Apiales; family Araliaceae; genus Panax; species Panax notoginseng. The sequence continues at coordinate 108,404,291 of CM029021.1, forward strand.
TATGATCATGACCATTGAATTTACAATGGATTTTTTTAGCTTAAGTGCAAGGTGAATTGATCAACATGGTTATAATTATGGTTTATATAAATTCTGAAATGATTATGTATTTCTTTGAGATATGAATATCTTTGGCCAGTAGTGCAAAGATGACCTGTTGTTGAATATCTTTGGCATGTAGTGCAAAGATGAACTGTTGATGAATATCTTTGGCCTGTAGTGCAAAGATGAATTTATTAGTATGATTATGAACAGGAACTGTGATTGGGTATAACCATGATCTTTGATGTTTCAGGTAAAGACAGGTGATGAAAATTATCTTCGTCCTAAATGCGAAAAGGAATTTAGAACTACAATTATGATTATGAGTTATTCACATGATTGTGGACAGGAACTGTTGATTAATATTACAGGGTTAAAACATTGTTGGTGGACTTTTAACATAGAGAAGATAATAGATCTTATGGTCTATTTGACTCTTCTAATGGATTGCTCGTTCCGCTGCAACTATGGTTGAAAAGTTTTATCATCTACCATATATTCTAAATCTCTGATTTATTACTGATGAAGGCTATTGATAATTTATTTATCTTTAGTCATAATATTCTTTACTGAGCTACTTTTGCTCACCCTTTTGCTTCACAATTCCTTTCAGGTAATAAGAGTGTAGCTGAATCGAGCGGGGGTAACAGGGGAATAAAACGGTGGTCTGTAGCTATGGAGGTTCTCCCTAAACAGTATAGAAAAGTGTGTTACATTTTATACATCATTTAGTAGTTATATTTGGTGAACCAAATAGGGTGAGGCGAACCCAACGTTGGAAGGGTGTTTTGCCACTATCATACAAGATGTCTAATGACATACAACCTCGTGTTATCATAAGATAAGGTTGTGCACATCCACTTGCTGAGTATATCTACGAGCACTACCTATATGATCTTGGAGTATATTTGAAATATAATTTTCACTTGGAGACAACGGGAGATAATTATATGTCAATAGAAGACTCACCATTGGAAAGAAGATGATAGTAATCTTCTCATTTTTCTTTGGGGTCTATTGGGTCAACCAAGGATAATTCTGTGGACATATGATATCTATCATAACCTAGGCGCATGGCCTCCCATGTACGAAGGTTTTCTTGAGCACTTTCTAAAGATTTTGATTTCTAAAATAGTTTTTGATTGTACCTTTATGTAAGGTGTCATTGTGACGTACTATCCAGGGTTGGGACGTGAGTCACAGTTGGTATATATTTGTATCAAAACTCACAACATATGTGTTGTTATATTTTGCACGATAATTGTTGTAATAAAGTTATAGTTATTTTCTGTACCCTGTTTTTGGCGACTCAGAATAGTTGGTTGGATTGGACCTATTTTGGAGGCATTACATTTGGTATCAGAGCTTAGGGATATGATCTCTGGCGGAGATCAGAGAATAGAACTAGGAGGGAAGAGACGAATAAATCATTCGCTAGTGTGTCCTACCTAAGCTTATTTGTTGGTCAGTCATAATATCGGGATATTATGTGATATGTTAATTATGTCAATTAACCTTTGTTTTGAAGCTGTATTCTAGAATGATATCTGAAATACAGGAGATGAGCAATGGACAAATCATGAGGGCATGGAAGATGGAATCTGAAATGAAAGTAAGGTATTCTCAACTCTTCAAAATACCAAGTACGTAAATTTCGGGGACGAAATTTCATAAGGAAGGGAGATTGTAAGGCCCCGAATTTTATGAAATAAAAGTATTCAATTTTTCTTGTAATTACTATTCAGTAAATGGTTAAATTGATAAAAGGTTAAAGTTAAGGGTGACATAAGTAAATATTTTAAATAAGCAAGTGGTTCTAAAATACTCATTGTTGTCGGAGAATATTCGTTTGGTCGTGGAATATTCTTCCTGTCGGGGAATATTCGTACGACGGCGCAGCCTTTTGTGGGCCCCATAACGAAAAGTGATTGGATGAAGAAAACGACAAGTTTGAGTTTTTATAAATAACGGCGTAGTTGTTACCGTTAACACTGTTGGAATACCCGGTGGTTAAAACACAGTAATACGCGTTGTTGCACAGTATTGCACAATTATTGATTCTTACGTAAGAAGGCACTACTCAATAATTGTTACAGTAATTACTGTTCAATATTTTATTTTATTGATTCAATAATTGTTGCGTTGATATTTTATATTACTGTTGTTTCAATAATTATCACTACACAGTATTTTCCATTATCGGAGCAATAATTCATATTATCTGAATAATATTATTAGATAACATTATTGGCAATGTCTAGAAAGTTCTGTCTAAGGAGAGGTTTGGTCACCTAATTGCGCGCCAGTAAGGAGAAATTCTTATTGGAAAGCCCCATCTTTCTTGGGAACAACCTGGTTGTCAGTATTGTGATTCTGTAATATTATTTGTGAATAATTAATTATTGATTTATATGATAAGAAAAATATTCATTTTATATGGATATAGATGGAGAAAATTTTTAAAGTGACAATTATTAAAAAATTGATATTTTATGTTTTCTGATAAAATAATTCATTTAAATATATTATTATATTTTAATAATATAATAATGGTGATATTTTTATAATGAATGTGGGATATATGAATAAATGAGGAGGAAGAGTATTTTTATTACAAAAATTGTTTAAAACAAGTTAAACATGTCTGTGGACTCATTTCTTGACTGAAATTTGATTAAGGCCTGTAAAATCGTCCGTTTGTGGATTTCGGTCAATTTCTGTTTAGAATTTGGAAAAACTTTCTTCTGCAAAGTTGTAGAGAATGGAATTTCCTATAAAAAAGATATGAGGTTTGAATTTTTCTGATAAAATGGCTATTTATTATGAATTATTGAAGTTCTGAAGTTCCGAAATAATTATTTTTTAAAAGTTTTAAATTTGTTTTAAAAGAAAAACGTTTTTGTGGTTGGTTGGTGGGCTCATGTGTTGTTAAGCATGCTAAAATCTGAATTCAAAAGTTGGCGTAGACAAATTTTAATAATTATTATATTTTTATTAAATTTTCTACTTTGGTGTTCTAAGCAATTTCCTATAAATAGGGTGCTTAGGTTACAATTAAAAATCACACTAGAATCTGAAGTTTTCTCTCTCTATATTATCGAGCGTATTATTGTGAGTATTTTGATATTTTGAGTGTTGCTATACGGTGCAAGTTCTTTCAGCACTATATCCAGTATTCTAGTCAGAAGTACTATCTTTTTAAGGTACGGGATTTTAAGGGATTGTAAGGGATGTTGTTTTCTTCTTAAATGATATTATTTTCTTCAATGTCATTATGCCGAAATATTGGTCTGAACTTTTTATCAAATTTAGAACTTTTTGTGTCAGGGTTACTATTCACGTATACGGCACTATTCACGTATACGGTACTATTCATGTATATGACATATTTTACGTATACGGTACTATATTCGAATACGGAGTACTATTCACGAGTTACTATTCACGAGTTACTATTCACAGGTACTATTCACGACAAAATTAGTTTCTTTTTCTGACCAAATTATCGTTGATTTATGAATATTGCTCTTGAAATTAAATGTAGTTGTTGATCCTATTATTTTTATTATCATATATAACATTTTTATAACCTTGGTGATGAAATTTTCCTTTGACTTGAGTGTAAAGATGGGTAAAGTATTGGTATGATCGTGACTATGGGTTCTCTTTGGCCAGTAGTGCAAAGTTGAATTGTTGACTAGTATGATCATGACCATTGAATTTACAATGGAATATTTTTAGCTTAAGTGCAAGGTGAATTGATCAACATGGTTATAATTATGGTTTATATAAATTCTGAAATGATTATGTATTTCTTTGAGATATGAATATCTTTGGCATGTAGTGCAAAGATGACCTGTTGTTGAATATCTTTCGCCTGTAGTGCAAAGATGAACTGTTGATGAATATCTTTGGCCCGTAGTGGATAGATGAATTTATTAGTATGATTATGAACATAAACTGTGATTTGGTATAACCATGATCTCTGATGTTTCAGGTAAAGACAGGTGATGAAAATTATCTTCGTCCTGAATGCGAAAAGGAATTTAGAACTACAATTATGATTATGAGTTATTCACATGATTGTGGACAAGAACTGTTGATTGATGTTACAGGGTTAAAACATTGTTGGTGGACTTTTAACATAGAAAAGATAATAGATCTTATGGTCTATTTGACTCTTCTAATGGATTGCTCGTTCCGCTGCAACTATGGTTGAAAAGTTTTATCATCTACCATATATTCTAAATCTCTAATTTATTACTGATGAAGGCTATTGATAATTTATTTATCTTTAGTCATAATATTCTTTACTGAGCTAGTTTTGCTCACCCTTTTGCTTCACAATTCCTTTCAGGTAATAAGAGTGTAGCTGAATCGAGCGGGGGTAATAGGGGAATAGAACGGTGGTATGTAGCTTGTGAAGGTTCTCCCTAAACAGTGTAGAAAAGTGTGTTGTATTTTATTCATCATTTAGTAGTTATATTTGGTGAACCAAATAGGGTGAGGCGAACCCAACGTTGGAAGGGTGTTTTGCCACTATCATACAAGATGTCTAATGACATACAACCTCGTGTTATTATAAGACAAGGTTGTGCACATCCACTTGCTGAGTATATCTACGAGCACTACCTATATGATCTTGGAGTATATTTGAAATATAATTTTCACTTGGAGACAACGGAGATAATTATATGTCAATAGAAGACTCACCATTGGAAAGAAGATAATAGTAATCTTCTCATTTTTCTTTGGGGTCTATTGGGTCAACCAAGGATAATTCTATGGACATATGATATCTATCATAACCTAGACGCACGGCCTCCCATGTACGAAGGTTTTCTTGAGCACTTTCTAAATATTCTGATTTCTAAAACAGTTTTTGACTGTACCTTTATGTAAGGTACCATTGTGACGTACTATCTAGGGTTGGGACATGAGTCACAGTTGGTATATATTTGTATCAAAACTCACAACATATGTGTTGTTATATTTTGCACGACAATTGTAGTAATAAAGTTGTAGTTGTTTTTTGTACCATCTTTTTAGCGACTCAGAATAAGTTGGTTGGATTAGACCTATTTTGGGGGCGTTACACAAAATATTTTTCGTAAGCTCGTAATAATTTTTAAATAATTATTACTATTTATCATCAATTTTCAATCATTAATAACGTATTTATACAAATTAAATACGACATAATTCTTTTATCATTAATATTTATTTATTTATCAAATATTAATAAAATACATGTCATAATATATAATATATTATATAATATCACAAAGTATTTTTAATAGTTTAAAATCATATTTATATAATTTTTAAACAGTTAAATTTATTAACCAGTAATTGCTATTAATATTAAATATTAATATTTTCATGCCAAAATATCAAAAGTTATAGGTTATAACTTAAATTTTTTATAACACTTAAATCATTTTTATATGATTTTTAAAACATTAATTCTATTTTTATAATTTATTTAAATATTTGTAAATAAAAATTAATTACCATTAATATGATTAATTAATGAAATTCATCACATAATTATTAAAAGTCCATTAAAAATAACTTAAAATATTTTTTCTTATACCATTAATATAATTTTTCATGATTTTTCATTGTAAATTAAAATTATTTTTAAATAATTTATTTAATTTTATAATTTTAAATAAATTAAATATCATTTCTATTCCAAAAATATTAAAATATTTATGAAATATACTCAAAATAATTAAAAACAAATTTTTAGACTTTAAAATTTTTTTTAGGAATTTATTTTGTATTTTTAATAATTAAAAACCATTTAATTCTATTTATTTAATTAAAATAATTATTTTCTTAAAAAAATTGTCCCTAAAGGGTGCCTATAGCGACAGGACTGTCGCTATAGGTGTTCTTCATGTTCTTGAGTGTTCTTTAGATCTTCATGTCAGTTTACCGGGTGCCACGTTTGACCGGATCTAATTTATGGGTCTTGATGTTTTTTGTCCGTTTAAGGCATCAATGTTATAGTAGTAATGTTACTCTACAAGTATCAACAACCTTCATGGAAATCCAACATCTCAACAGAGAGATTCAGGCCTCACTAAACATGTCAGACGCTGTTCTTGAGTTTCTGGGTTGCCCATAAACTCAATCAGTGCTAGGGTTCTACTATGCAGTCTTAAATCATAGCTTTCTGGATTCCTTTTATGTGATCTTAAGGTTCAATCATGTAGTACTAATGTCAAGATACACGACCATATCACTAACTCAACCTAACAACATCACATGATCACGATCTGGCATGGTCAAAGTAGGGCTCAGGGGTTGTTCTTGAGAAATCTAGGTTTCCCAGATTTCGTCAAAATCTGGTGGTCAACGCGGGTATGACTGCAAATAATTTTGAGTCTGAGCAAGATCTGAGTGATATAAAGGTTTGAGTATGTAGCTTACAGGTCAAACTACAATCTTCAACCAACAACATGACTAAAACATGTACAGAAGCAAGATCAAAGCCTTCAAAAATGGCTGTCAATGATTTCTGGGTTTCTAGGTTACCCAGAAACCAAATTTCGTGGCCGGTCAACGCAGTTTGTGTAAGACCCCAACTTATTATAAATAAAATCGAATTTTCTCTAATTATTATTGTGAATAATAAGGTATTAATTTGATATAATTCTCTAGTTATGGGTGAAATGTGCAAATTTTGCAAAATAAGCAAGTGATTATAAAATAATCATTGTTGTCGGAGAATATTCGTTTGCTCATGGAATATTCTTGTTGTCGGGGAATATTCGTACGACGGCGCAGTCATTTGTGGGCCCCATAACGGATAACTGTCGGATGAAGAAAACGACAAAGTTTGAGTTTTATAAATAACGGCGTAATTGTTACCATTAAAACTGTTGGAATACCTGGTGGTTAAAATACAGTAATAGGCGTGGTTGCACAGTAGCACACGGTATTGCACAGTATTGATGAATTATTGATCCTTACGTAAGAAGACACTACTCAATAATTGTTATAGTAGTTACTGTTTAATATTTTATTTTATTGATTCAATAATTGCTGCGTTGATATTTTATATTATTGTTGTTTCAATAATTATCACTGCACAGTATTTCTCATTATCAGATCAATAATTCATATTATTTTGAATAATATTATTAGATAACATTATTGGCAATGTCTAGAAAGTTCTGTCAAAGAGAGGTTTGGTCACCTAATTGCGCGCCAATAAGGAGAAATCCTTATCGGAAAGCCCCCTCTTTCTTGAGAACGACCTAGTTGTCATAAATGTGATTCTGTAATATTATTTGTGAATAATTAATTATTGATTCATATGATAAGAAAATATTTATTTTATGTGGATATAAATGATGGGTATATTTATTTTTATGTGGATAAAAATGAAGGAATTAATGCTGAGGTGTTTTATCAGTATTTTGTCGGTGTAGAGGTATTAAAAATCATCCGTTTGTGAATTTCAGATATTTTTGGTTTGGAATTTGGAAAAACTTAAACTTTCAAAGTTGTAGAGAATTAAATTTCCTATGGAAACACGCGAGTTTCGAATTTTTCTGATAACCGGGCTATTTTCTATGAATTGTTGAAGTTTCGGAAAATAAAATGATTTTTATTAAATTTATGGGGGGACCCACTTTTATTCTAACACATGTGGGCTGCTAATTTGGGTGAAGGATGGCTGGTGGCTGAATTGGTCTTTAGGCATGCGTAGAAATGAGTTTTGTAATAATAATATTTTATTATTTAGTCTCCTATGGCGTTCTAGCATTTTCCTATAAATAGACGCTTAAGTTTGAATTGAAAATCACACCAGAAATAAGTTTTCTTTCTCTCTATATTGTTGAGCGTATTTTAGTAAGTATTTTGATACTTTGAGAGTTGTTATTCAGTGCAAGTTTCTGTCAGCACTATATCCGAAATTCAGTTAGAAATACGGTTATTTTGAGGTAAGGGATGTTATTTATTTCGCAAATGATATTATTTTCTTCAATATCATTACGCCAAAATATTGGTTAAATTTTTTATCAAATTTGGAACTTGTTGTGTCGGGGTTACTATTCACGTATACGGCACTATTCACGTATACGGCACTATTCACGAATACGGCACTATTCACCGAAAAATAAAATTTTTTTTTGTCCAAAATATTTATTATGGGTACTATCTTTGATTGTATCCATGTTTTGATCTGTATTTTTAGGATTCTGCTTCATATTTGGTTATTATGGAGTATTAGTGAATTTGGATATACTGAAATACGAATCCCTAATATTTGTTCTTTTGTTTCACTGGATTCGTTTCTTTTAAAATATTTTTCATCATCCTCAGTCCTATATGATGATACTACTAGATATCTTTGGCCTGTAGTGCAACGATGAATGATTAACTGATGAATATCTTTGGGCCATAGTGCTAAGATGAACAGGTGTTAAGATGAACATGACCAACTGGTGATACAAATAAATATCTTTGGCCTGTAGTGCAAAGATGAATATTTGATTAAAGATGTATATTGATTGATGTTACAGGGTTAAAATATAGATGATGGACTTTTAAATCTTAGAAGATAGTAGAACTCATTCTCTACTTGACTCTTCTAATGGATTGCTATTTCCACTGCAGATGTTGATCTAAAACTTGTTGTCTATTATATGTTATCAGATTTTTTCCTGTTGAAAACTAATGATAATTTGTTGTATATTATCTTAGTCATAATATTTTTTACTGGGCTAGTTGAGCTCACTCTTTTTCCTTTTTGTTCCATTTTTTTTCTCAGGAGGTGAGAACATAGCAGGATCGAGTCGAGGTATGGAGTTATGGTTCTAGAAAGATGTTTTAGCAGTCCTCACTATTTCTATAAAATAGTGTTTGAATAATTGTAATGAGAACTTATTTGAGTGTGGATATTGTCTAGAAGATAATATTTGTATTTAAACTCACAATATGTATTGTCGTATTTCACACGACATTTGTATTATTAAAGTTGTAGTTTGCTTTATGTACCATGTATTTGGCGACTCAGAATGGGTGTTGTATACCTATTTTGGGGGAGTCACAGTTGGTATCAGAGCTTAGAGATATGGTCTCTGGCGGAGATCGGGGAATAGAACTAGGAGGGGAGAGATGAGTAAATCCTTCACTAGTGTGTCTTATCTAAGCTCATTTGTTGGTCGGTCATAATATAGGGATATTATATGATATGTTAATTTATTTAATTAACCCTTATTTTATGGCAGTATTTAAGAATGGCTACTGAGAACGTTAACAATAGAGTATATGAGACTGTGGAACAACCTTTAGTCACAAACCAGGAGAACGTGCAACAGGAAGGCAATATTCCTCTTGTAAACAACACTATCGAGCAAACGATGAACGATGGAATGTTTAGGAGCTTTTTGCAGTTCATGCAAAACCAGACGAGTGAGACTCGTGCACAAAATACGGGTGGAAATGCTAGCAATGCACGGCTTGTCACAGCCAAGCAGTTCAAAGAGTTGGGACCACCAGAATTTAAGGGAAAGCCAGATCCGATCATGGCGAAAACGTGGGTGAAGCAAATTACCATGATATTCGATGTCTTGGGATGCACGGAGGAACAGAAGGTTCCATTCGCCACTTTTATGTTCCGCGGTGAGGCAGACTACTGGTGGGAGTCTGTGAAGCGTATCCAGCCAGCCGCACTCAGCATGTCTTGGGAATTATTTCAGAAACTATTCAATGACAAGTACTTTCCTGAAAGTATTTGTCATATGAAGGAGGTGGAGTTTATCAGACTGGAACAAAACAACATGACGGTGTCCCAGTACGAGGCAAAGTTTGCAGAGTTATCCAGGTTTGCACCTCATTTGGTCGAAAATGAGAAACGAATGACAAGGATGTTTCTGAGAGGTCTAAAGCCCGAGATTCGACAATATCTTATATCTCATAAATTTTCTTTATATTCAGATGTTGTAAATAGGGCTCAATTATTAGAGCGAGATAATGAGTATGTGAAACCGAGGGACCACAACCAGGGTCATACCGGTGACAGCAGTCATCAGAGCGATGATAACCAACGAGGAGGGAAAAATACGAACAAAGGTGGTAACCACTCGGGTGGTCATCATGGCCATGATAATAGGAGAGGTGAGTCAAGTGAAAATTTCAGAAAGAGGAGATTCAACAATGACGGGAAGACATCAGCACCAGCACCAGCACCAACAACAAATTCTAGGAGAGGAGAACGACCGCCAGTTAGATGTTACAAATGCGGAAAAGAGGGACATATCATCCCAAACTGTCCACAACAATCCAAGGTATGTTACAACTGTGTAAAGGAAGGCCACATCGCTCGAGATTGTACTATAGCGAAACCAAGTTCAACGGGAGTAGTGATTCCAAGGGCTGTCCCAGATAAGGAGAAATCAGCGGTTCCTGGAAGAGCGTTTGTCGTGACTGGCCAAAACGTGAGGAACCCGAACGAGGTGATCACGGGTAAGCTAATCTTGAACTCTTGCGAAGTTTATACCTTGCTAGATACCGGTTCTACCCATTCTTTTATCTCTCCTGCTTGTGCTCAACGTTTAAAGTTGACTCCGGAGAAATTGGACTTTGACTTATCTGTTGAAACTCTGTTAGGTGAAACCTTCGTTACATCTACGGTTTATAAATCTTGCATAATTCAAGTTGGCACTATCACATTACCTGTTGATCTTATCTCTTTAAAGATACTTGCTTTTGATGTGATTTTAGGAATTGATTGGTTAACCACTCATCATACTAAAATTAATTGTTTTCGTAAGATTTTTAGTTTTCATATTCCTAACCAACCTGTCATACGAATTCAAACTACTAAACCACTAAAATCAGTCACTATCATATCAAGCCGCAAAGCTATTTGTTTATTGAAAAACGGATGTCAAGCCTTCTTAGCCTATGTTATGGATTTGAACAGAGACAAGTCAGATTTGAATAATATTTCTGTGGTTAGAGAATTTCCTGATGTATTTCCTGAAGAGCTTCCCGGTCTACCCCCAGAACGTGATGTTGAATTCTTTATTGACCTTGAACCGAGTACAAAACCCATTTCTAAAACCCCATATCGAATGGGTCCTATTGAACTTCAGGAGTTAAAAGTCCAACTACAGGAGTTATTAGACATCGGTTTCATTCGTCCTAGTACATCTTCTTGGGGTGCTCCTGTTTTATTTGTAAAGAAGAAAGACGGGAGTATGCGACTTTGTATTGACTACCGAGAATTGAACCATGTCACCATCAAGAATAGGTATCCGTTACCTCGCATTGATGACCTGTTCGACCAGTTGCAAGGAGCACAATTCTTTTCAAAGATCGACCTTCGTTCTGGATATCATCAGCTGAAGATTAAAACTGAGGATATTCCAAAGACTGCCTTCAGAACTCGGTACGGGCATTATGAATTCTTGGTCATGTCTTTTGGATTAACTAATGCTCCAGCTGCTTTCATGGATATGATGAACCATGTATTCAATGAATATTTGGATCAATTCATTGTTGTCTTTATTGATGACATCCTAATCTATTCCAAAAGCCGTGAAGATCATGAGCACCATTTGAAGCCGATACTTGAAAGGCTTTGTGAAAACAAGCTTTATGCCAAGCTAAAGAAATGCGAGTTCTGGCTTGAAGAAGTAGCATTCCTTGGGCACGTGGTGTCAAAATATGGAGTATCTGTTGACCCGGCGAAGATTGAAGCAGTACAAAGTTGGGAGCAACCGAAGTCGGTGACCGAAGTGCATAGCTTTCTGGGTTTAGCTGGTTATTATCGGAGATTCGTGGAAGGATTTTCTCGAATCGCTACTCCGTTAACTCAGTTGACTCGGAAAGATACAAAATTTGTATGGAGCGAGGAATGCGAGAAGAGTTTCCAAGAGCTCAATAGGAGACTCATTTCGGCACCTGTTCTGGCAATACCATCTGGTACGGATGGATTTATTATCTACAGCGATGCTTCAGGCAAAGGGTTAGGTTGTGTTCTCATGTAACATGGGAAAGTCATAGCCTATGCCTCACGACAACTCAAAGAATATGAGAGGAATTATCCTACTCATGATCTGGAGTTGGCAGCAGTCGTATTCGCGTTGAAAATTTAGAGACACTACTTGTATGGGGAGAAAGGGGAGATTTATACGGACCATAAAAGCCTCAAATATTTCTTCACCCAAAAAGAACTCAACATGCGGCAAGGACGTTGGCTTGAACTATTGAAATATTATGATCACACTATTCAATATCATCCTGGAAAAGCGAACGTAGTAGCTGACGCATTGAGTAGAAGATCATACGTGAGTACGAGTGCGATATTGTCAATGCAAAGGCCCATTCTGTATGACTTGCAAAGGATGGAGGTAGAATTAAAGACTCCAGGGACCCATATGATGATGGCGAATATACGAGTAGAACCGACTTTAATCGATAAAGTTAAAGCTGCTCAAGCTACGGACCTAGGGCTGATACGTATGAAGAAGAAAGTGCAAGTAGGAACTATTCCAGAAGCAATAATCGATGAAGAAGGAATACTTAGATTCAACTCCAGACTTTGTGTTCCTAACGATTCTGATTTGAAGCATAGAATCATGATGGAGGCACACAACACACCGTTTGCAATCCATCCTGGGAGTACCAAAATATATCATGATCTTCGACATACATTTTGGTGGAGCAATATAAAAAGAGAGATCGCGGAGTTTATTTCGAGGTGTTTAACTTGTCAACGTGTAAAGGCGGAGCATCAAATGCCAAAGGGTCCATTACAATCACTTGAGATTCCAAAATGGAAGTGGGAACACATTACCATGGATTTCGTTACAGGTCTTCCCAAGGTTTCTCAAGGCATAGATGCGATTTGGGTTATTGTTGATAGATTAACCAAGTCTGCCCATTTCTCGCCGATACGTGAGACTTATTCCCTTGAACGTCTTGCTCGTATGTACGTGAATGAGATTGTGAGATTGCATGGCATGCCAGTATCTATAGTTTCGGATCGTGACCCAAGATTCACTTCAAGATTTTGGGTTAGCTTGCAGAAAGCTATGGGCACGGATTTATAATTCAGTTCAGCATACCATCCTCAAACGGACGGACAATCAGAGAGGACTATTCAAACTCTTGAAGATCTATTAAGACTCTGTGTCCTAGATTTCAAAGGGAGTTGGGATAAGTACCTACCATTGGTGGAATTCTCCTACAACAACAGTTATCAAGCAAGTATAGGCATGGCTCCATTCGAGGCGTTGTATGGAAGAAAATGTCGCTCTCCAGTATGCTGGGACGAGGTGGGAGAAGCAACGTTGTTGGGACCAGAATTAGTACGCATGACTACAGAAAAGATCCAAATGATTCGACAACGTATTCAAACCTCACAAGATCGACAAAAGAGTTATACTGATCTTCATAGAAAGGACGTGGAGTTTAATATTGGAGATCATGTACTGTTACGTGTTGCTCCATGGAAGGGAGTTACAAGATTTGGAAAGAGAGGAAAGCTAAATCCAAGATTTGTTGGTCCATTTGAGATTCTTGACCAAATAGGAAATGTAGCCTATAGACTCGCATTACCTCCAAGTATGTCTCGTGTTCATAATGTTTTTCACATATCTATGCTTCGTAAATATATGAAAGACCCGAACCATATTATTACGTTAGAACCAGACGAGATATCCGAAGATTTAACGTACGAAGAAGTACCTGTTAAGATCTTGGATAGGAAAGAGCATGTCCTACGCACCAAAGTTATACCACAAGTTAAGGTTTTGTGGAGAAACCATGCTATTGAAGATATGACCTGGGAGTTGGAATCGGAAATGAAAGCGAGGTACCCTCACCTGTTCGAAACACTAGGTACGTATGTCAATTTCGCGGATGAAATTTCATAAGGAGGGGAGGTTGTAAAACCCCAACTTCTTATAAATAAAATCGAATTTCCTCTAATTATTATTGTGAATAATAAGGTATTAATTTGATATAATTCTCTGGTTATGGGTGAAATGTGCAAATTTTGCAAAATAAGGAAGTGGTTATAAAATAATCATTGTTGTCGGGGAATATTCGTTTGGTCATGGAATATTCTTGTTGTCGGGGAATATTCGTACGACGGCGCAGTCATTTGTGGTCCCCATAACGGATAACTGTCGGATGACGAAAACGACAAAGTTTGAGTTTTATAAATAACGGCGTAATTGTTACCATTAAGACTGTTGGAATACCTGGTGGTTAAAATACAGTAATAGGCGTGGTTGCACAGTAGCACACGGTATTGCACAGTATTGATGAATTATTGATCCTTACGTAAGAAGGCACTACTCAATAATTGTTACAGTAGTTACTGTTCAATATTTTATTTTATTGATTCAATAATTGCTGCGTTGATATTTTATATTATTGTTGTTTCAATAATTATCACTGCACAGTATTTGTCATTATCAGATCAATAATTCATATTATTTGGAATAATATTATTAGATAACATTATTGACAATGTCTAGAAAGTTCTGTCAAAGAGAGGTTTGGTCACCTAATTTGTGACGCCCCCAAAATAGGTATACAACACCCATTCTGAGTCGCCAAAATACATGGTACAGAAACAACTACATCTTTACTGTTACAACATAAGAACTGTGAGTTTAAATACAAATATTGTCATCTAGACAATATCCACACTCAAATAAGTCCTCATCACAATTATTGATACATTATTTCACAAAAATGGTGAGAACTACAAAAATAACTTCTAGAACCATCATTCCATACCCCGACTAGTACTCGCTACATTCTCGCCTCCTGAGAAAAATGGAACAAAAAGGAAAAGGGTGAGCTCAACTAGCCCAGTAAAGAACATTATGACTAAGATAATACAGAATAAATTATCGTTAGTCTTCAGCAGGGAAAAATCTAATAGAATACAATAGACAACAAGTTTTAAATCAATAACTGCAGCGGAAACAGCAAACCATTAGAAGAGTCAAGTAGAGAATGAGTTCTACTATCTTCTAAGATTTAAAAGTCCATCATCAATATTTTATCCCTGTAACAACAATTAATAACCATCTTTAATCAAATATTCATCTTTGCACTACAGGCCAAAGATATTCATTTGTATCACCAGTCGGTCATATTCATCTCAACACATGTTCATCTTTGCACTACGGGCCAAAGATATTCATCAGTTAATCATTCATCTTTGCTCTACAGGCCAAAGATATTCAGTAATATCATCATTTAGGACTGAGGATGATGAAAAAAAAATATCTTAAAGAAAACGAATCCAGTGAAACAAAATAACAAATATTAAGGATTCGTATTTCGATTTATCCATGTCCAAAAATACCTTATAATTATTCAAAGTGAAGTAAAATTTAAGAATGATCAAAACATGGATACAATCAAAGCTAGTACCCAGAATAGATATTTTGGACGAAAAGAAGAAAATTTCATTTTCGGTGAATAGTAACTCGTGAATAGTAACTCGTGAATAGTAACCCCGACGTGAAAAGTTCCAAATTTGATAAAAATTTCTAACCAATGTTTCGGCATAATGATATTGAAGAAATAATATCATTCTCGAATAAAATAACATCCCTTACCTCGTAAAGACAGTACTTCTGGTCGGAATATCGGTATAAGGCTGAAAGAAACTTGCTCTGATGAATAGAAACTCTCAAAGTATCTAAATACTCACAAAATACACTCAATAATCTTAGAGAGAGAAAGAGAGAAAACTTGTTTCTGGTGTGATTTTCAATTCTAACTTAAGCACCTATTTATAGGAAAATGCTAGAACGCCAAAAGAGACTAAAATAATAAAATATTAATATTTCAAACAACAATTCTACGTATGCTATCAATGACCAAGACCAGCCCCTCAATGCTGAAAATTTCAGCAGCCCATGTGTTGTACCAACCAAAAGTGGGTCCCCCCATAAATTTAATAAAAATCATTTTATTTTTCAAAACTTTAATAATTCATAGAAAATAACCCTTTTATCAGAAAATTCGAATCTCGCGGCTTTTTATAGGAAATTCAATTCTCTACAACTTTGCAGAAGAAAGTTTTTCCAAATTCCAAACAGAAATTGACCGAAATCCATAATCGGGTGATTTTATAGGCTATAATCAAATTTCAGTCAAGAAATGGGGTCCACCGACACACAAAACATGTGTTAATCATTTAATAAAAAAAATACTCTTCCTCCTCATATACTCATATATCCCACACTCATTGTAAAACTATCACCATTATTATATTATTAAATAAATTATTTTATCAGAAAAGATAAAATATCATATTTTTTTTTTAATAATTGTCACTTAAAAATTTTCTCCATCTATATCCACATAAAATTAATATTTTTCTTATCATATAAATCAATAATTAATTATTCACAAATAATATTACAGAATCACAGTACTGGCAACCAGGCAATTCCCAGGAAAGAGGGGGCTTTCCAATAAGGATTTCTCCTTACTGGCGCGCAATTAGATGACCAAACCTCTCCTTAGACAGAACTTTCTAGACATTACCAATAATGTTATCTAATAATATTATTCAAATAATATGAATTATTGATCTGATAATGAGAAATACTGTGTAGTGACAATTATTGAAACAACAGTAATATAAAATATCAACGCAGCAATTATTGAATCAATAAAATAAAATACTGAACAGTAATTACTGTAACCATTATTAAGTAGTGCCTTCTTACGTAAGAATCAATAATTGGTGCAATACAGTGTGCTACTGTGCAACAACGTGTATTACTGTGTTTTAACCACCGGGTATTTCAACAGTATTAACGGTAACAACTACGCCGTTATTTATAAACAACTTATATTTGTCGTTTTCTTCATCCAATCGCTTTCCGTTATGGGGCCCACAAAAGACTGCGCCGTCGTACGAATATTCCCCGACAGAAAGAATATTCCACGACCAAACGAATATTCCCCGACAACAATGAATATTTTATAACCACCTGCTTATTTGAAATATTTGCGCATTTTACCCATAACTAACCTCGTTAATCAATTTAACACTTACTATTTCAAAATAATAAATAGAGGGAATTTAAATTTCATTTATTAATAATTTGGGGTCTTACATAATTGCGCGTCAGTAAGGAAAAATCCTTATCGGAAAGCCTCCTCTTTCCTGAGAACGGCCTAGTTGTCATAAATGTGATTCTGTAATATTATTTATGAATAATTAATTATTGATTCATATGATAAGGAAATATTTATTTTATGTGTATATAAATGATGGGTATATTTATTTTTATGTGGATAAAAATGAAGGAATTAATGCTGATGTGTTTTATTAGTATTTTGTCGGTGTAGAGGTATTAAAAATCATCCGTTAGTGGATTTCGGATATTTTCGGTTTGAAATTTGGAAAAACTTAAACTTTCAAAGTTGTAGAGAATTAAATTTTCTATGGAAACGCGCGAGTTTCGAATTTTTCTGATAACTGGGCTATTTTCTATGAATTGTTGAAGTTTCGGAAAATAAAAGATTTTTATTAAATTTATGGGGGGACCTACTTTTATTCTAACACATGTGGGCTGCTAATTTGGGTCAAGGATGGCTGGTGGCTGAATTGGTCTTTAGGCATGCGTAGAAATGAATTTTGTAATAATAATATTTTATTATTTAGTCTCCTATGGCGTTCTAGCATTTTCCTATAAATAGACGCTTAAGTTAGAATTGAAAATCACACCAGAAACAAGTTTTCTTTCTCTCTATATTGTTGAGCGTATTTTAGTAAGTATTTTGATACTTTGAGAGTTGTTATTCAGTGCAAGTTTCTGTCAGCACTATATCCGAAATTCAGTTAGAAATACGGTTATTTTGAGGTAAGGGATGTTATTTCTTTCGCAAATGATATTATTTTCTTCAATATCATTATGCCAAAATATTGGTTAAACTTTTTATCAAATATTGAACTTGTTGTGTCGGGATTACTATTCACGTATATGGCACTATTCACGAATACGGCACTATTCACGAATACGACACTATTCACCGAAAAATAAAATTTTTCCTTTTTGTCCAAAATATTTATTATGGGTACTATCTTTGATTGTATCTATATTTGATCTTTATTTTTGGGATTATGCTTCATATTTGGTTATTATGGAGTATTAGTGAATTTGGATATACTGAAATACGAATCCCTAATATTTGTTCTTTTGTTTCACTGGATTCGTTTCTTTTAAAATATTTTTCATCATCCTCAGTCCTATATGATGATACTACTGAATATCTTTGGCCTGTAGTGCAACGATGAATGATTAACTGATGAATATCTTTGGGCCATAGTGCAAAGATGAACAGGTGTTAAGATGAACGTGACCAACTGGTGATACAAATAAATATCTTTGGCCTGTAGTGCAAAGATGAATATTTGATTAAAGATGTATATTGATTGATGTTACAGGGATAAAATATTGATGATGGAATTTTAAATCTTAGAAGATAGTAGAACTCATTCTCTACTTGACTCTTCTAATGGATTGCTATTTCCACTGCAGATGTTGATCTAAAACTTGTTGTCTATTATATGTTATCAGATTTTTTCCTGTTGAAAACTAATGATAATTTGTTGTATATTATCTTAGTCATAATATTCTTTACTGGGCTAGTTGAGCTCACCCTTTTTCCTTTTTGTTCCATTTTTCTTCTCAGGAGGTGAGAACATAGCAGGATCGAGTCGGGGTATGGAGTGATGGTTCTAGAAAGATGTTTTAGCTGTCCTCACTATTTCTATAAAATAGTGTTTGAATAATTGTAATGAGGACTTATTTGAGTGTAGATATTGTCTAGAAGATAATATTTGTATTTAAACTCACAGTATGTATTGTCGTATTTCACACGACATTTGTATTATTGAAGTTATAGTTTGCTTTATGTACCATGTATTTGGCGACTCGGAATGGGTGTTGAATGCCTATTTTGGGGGCGTCACAGTTTGACTGCTTATTTCCGGAGATCTAGACATGGTATGTCCATGATTCCAGTTCTAGATTAAAGCCTTCATGGCATAGAACAGATCCAAAATATAAAGTACACAAAACATCTAACGCATAAAGATTTAAGGCCTCTGACATTAGACTGTCAGGCCACTTTCCACTATTTTTCCAGATTTTTAGAAAATCATATTTCGAGCACTTTGATGATATGGATCTGGGATTTAACAATCCAGATCACTAAATGACATCTTAATACATAACTTTAACCAAACAACAACAACATTTAACATCAAATAATCAGATTTCTAAGATTAGGGTTTTATACCTTTAAAACTTTGATTTCTGATTTCTGATCATTGAATCTGATTATGGAAAGCTATACACTGACCATAGCTCAATATTTCACTCTCTCTCACTCTAGATTTCGGATTTAGAGAGAGAAGGTCTTGGGAGAAAAATGAGAAGTAAAGTAGCCATTTCTCTCTCTTTAATCTATATAATTGTTGTATGTAATGAGTTGGTTGAAATGTTGTGGCTTATATGTATGTAGATTTCAGTCCATAAGCAAGTCAAGGGTGGTTCACCAACTCCCACGCTTGGAAAAAATCCAATAATTCACTAAAGGGTAAAATAGTCATTTTGATTTTTTATTTAATGGCAACATGGTCTTTTGTCCCAACTGTGACGCCCCCAAAACAGGTATACATCACCCATCTTGAGTCGCCAGATACATGGTACAGAATTTAAATACAACTTAATAATACAATTGTCGTGTACAATACGACAAAACATAAACTGTGAGTTTGAATACAAATATTGTCTACTATAGAGTATAAAAACTCAAAATGAGTCATCATTACAATTATTATTACACTATTTCACAGAATAGTGAGGACTACTAATGCAAATATCTAGGACCATCACTCTGTTCCCCGACTAGTCCCAGCTACGTTTTCATTTCCTGAAGAGAACAGTAAAAGAAATGGTGAGCTCAACTAGCCCAATAAGAAATATTATGACTAAGATAATGCAGAATAATTTATCGTTAGCCTTCAACAGTGTTAAACTGATAAAATATACTCCCTCCGTCCCATAGTTATAGGCTGATTTTTTTTGGCACATAGTTTAAGAAAATTAGTTTAAGTAGTAATTTTAACATAAATTTTCCACATATACCCTTTAATATGGAATTAATGAATAAGTTAATTACTCCTTACTTATCACACTGGAACTCTCAACTTCATTGATTGACGTGTTAAAGTCCACAACCATAGAATTTTAACCAAAGAGAATACAACAACATTAAATGTGGTGATAAAAATAATGACATTGAATGTTATTTTTTCAAAAAAAGAGTAATGGTTGAATATTTATTATAAGGGCATAAAAGTAAAATAATGAACCAACTAAATTTTATAAATAGTAACTAGCCTATATATTGGGACATCTCAAAATGGAAAATCAGCCCATAACTATGGGACGGAGGGAGTAATAACTATCAAGTTTAACTGCAGCGGAACAAGCAATCCATTAGAAGAGTCAAGTAGAGAATAATATCTATTATCTTCTATGATTTAAAAGGTTTTTCATCACTTTTATCGCTGGGACTCAGCTTAATAAATAATCCACATCATCGAATCACCCCTGCACTACGGCCAAGGATATTCTTTAGTATCACGACCACGAATTATTCATGCACTACGACTAAAGATAATCATGTTTTCATCAACGGTCCTGATCATGCCATAAAATAATTCATCTTTGTACTACGGCCAAAAAGAATCCATAGCCATAATCATACCAAAAACTGTCCATCAATGCACTACAGGCCAATGAGGACTTTTTCCACATCATTTGTAACATTACGGTTATGATTATACCGAATAATCCCTGGTCATAATCATACCAAGTTCATTTATGCACTACAGGCCACAGATGACTTTCAACATATATAATATAAGCATGAGGATGATGACAATGATATAAGAATTCAATAAAACAAGTTCAAGAATTAATTTATCCAGGAACTAATAACGTCCACATTTTCAACATGATACTTCTTTGTAGAGTAAAATTCAAGAATGCTCAGAAGAATATTTCCATGAAAAGATACTAGATGAAGCGCAAATATCAAGGATATTCCACTAATTTCATAGAGTATAGAAGTCAAAGTTTTAACCAACTGAGTATAATAAAGAATGGAATAATAAAAGAAATCACCATACATGCGATAGACTGCACAAGTAGGTTATTCCAACAGAATAATAAATAACGGAACCAGGTCCGGCGTAAAACGCACAGACAGGATATTCTAACAGAATAATAAAGAATGGAACCAGGTCCGGCATAAACGCACAGACAGAATATTTCGACAGAATAATAAATAATGGAACCAGGTCCGGCGTAAAACGCACAGACAAGATATTTCAACAGAATAATAAAGAATGGAATCAAGTCCGGCGTAAACGCACAGACAGGACAGAATAATAAATAATGGAACCAGGTCTGGCGTAAATGCACAGACAGGATATTCTGACAGAATAATAAATAATGGAACCACGAAAGAATTTCACCAAATATAGGGTAGCCCGCGTATACAGGTTATTCCAATAGAATAATAAATAATGGAATAACAGAAGTTCTCTTCATGAATACAAAAGAAATAATACCCCTTACCGTAAAAGAAACTGAATATAAGAGTAGGGAAGTAGCAGAATACTTTTCTATAGTTTCTCTATAATTTCTCTCTCTAGAGTTTCAGTGAATTCGTAAGAAATAATGAAGGAATGAGCTTCTATTTATAGGAAAATGGACTGAATAGTAACTAATTCATGAACGGTCCAGATTGATTTACTTTTAAACGGACGGTCCATATTGGTTTACTATTAAAACTTAAAGCAACGGTCCATACTGATTTACTATTAAAACTTTAAACCAGCGATCCATATTGATTCACTATTATAACTTTCCACCAGCGGTCCATATTGATTTAGTATTATAACTTCAACCAAAGGTCTGAAAAATTATCACATCTCCATAAGGAATAATATTGTACCCAAAAATGATTTAGACCGAAAAGAAATATATTTTATGGGTGATCAATAGTACCCCGTGAATAGTAACTCATGAATAGTAATTTGTAAATAGTAACTCGTGAATAGTAACTCGACACGAAAAGTGTCCCGAATACCCGATTGAACAATACTGAGTGACTTCTCACATAAGCATCAATAATTAATACCGTGTACTACTATGTAACTACGCGTATTACTGTACTTTTAACACCGGGTGTTTCAACAGTTAACGGTAAAACTTCCGCCGTTATTTTCATAAAGTATTTTTGTCGTTTTCTCAATTCGACAATAATTTTATTGCGGGGTCCACCAATGATTGTACCGTCGTACGGATATTCCCCGACCAATCGAATATTTTATAACCACTTGCTTACTTTGCAAAATTTGTAACTATTACCCACAACTATAACATGGCATCAAATCAACACCATAATATTAAAAAATTATTTCGAGAAAATTAAATATTTATTCATAAAATCTGGGGTCTCACACCAACCCTTAGGATTTAGGGTTTGAACCCTTAGGGTTTAGGGTTTAAACCCTTAGGTTTTAAAAAATAATAATTCTTGAATTTCTAAATTAGGTTTTTAGAAATAGAAAATTAATATTTTTAAATTAGATTTATAATTTTCTAATTGTATTAAAATTTCTTAATCATAATTGAAATCTTGCTAATTAGGATTGATATTTCCTAACTAAATTTGTTAATTTAGCAATTAGGATCAAAATCATGCATAGGGTTTATAACCCAAAAATTAGGATTTCTAATAGAAAAATAATTTTCTAATTTAGAAATTTGATTTTCTAATTAGATTAGGGTTTTCTAATTACTTATAACTTGAAAATTAGGATTAATATTTCCTAATTAACATTAAAAGTATTAAATTAACACTTAGGTTTTTTCTAATTATAAATTAGGGTTTCTAATCCAGAAATTAGGATTTTCTAAATCAATTAGGGTTTCCCATAAATCTTTAGGGTTTCCCCTAATTAGGTTATATTTAATAACGTTAAACCTTATACTAACATCCGCATTTCCAAATTAGGGTTTCAACTTTCGAATCAGGGTTTCGAATTCCCAGAACTGAAATTAGGGTTTTTAGAACCGGTTTTAGGGTTTCTTATAATTCGCTAGGGTTTTTTAATCGAACGTTGACGTTCTTAACATGTACAGATATCATTTATCTGGTCAACCCTTGACCCTTACCACATACTGTACACATATACAACCATGTACACCGAACATATTCATTTATTCCCTTAATATTGAATAATTCACTTAAATCCTTCACAGAATTTTGAAATCCTCAAAATTCTTTCTCAAAAATATCAAACGCGTACACTTATTTTCTGTCTAGGTTCTAATACTGAAAATTAAATCAATTAATTAAAATTTTAAAATTTTTCTAAATTCTCGGGTTGTCACACCCGGCCTGGTCAAAGTCTGGCCTTGTCAAGGCCTGGATCGGTCAGGCCTGGCCTGCAAGATTAAGATCAGACCATGTTTTTTTGATAAATATTCGGTCTGGCCTGGCCTTCCAAAAAGCTCAGCCTGGCCTGGCCTTCGGCCTGGTCCGGCCTGAAGCCTGGACTAGCCTAGCCTGGCCCTAGCCCCAAAGCCCCCCAGGCCCCCATCCCTCTAGAGTCCAGCGGACATGCACCTACTTAGCGGCCTTCATTTCCAGCCCATGTTCTCTCCATGTGACTCTTCCTCCTCCTAGGCAGCGATCCAAGCAAGCATCCAGCCCACTTGTGCAACGGTTCAGCTATTAAGCTACGAAATTATAGAAATTAGGTATTGTTGAACTACTTAGTAGGCAGCTAGCTATTGCCTATTAGTGTCATAGTGATAACTCTGATAAGTCTCATCAAGTATTTAATTGTTGCAACTATATTACTTTAATATTGCCATAGACTCATAGTGATAAATCCCATCAAACTTTTTTGGTTCTTGGCTTCTTGCTGATCTAAGCTCATTTGGTTACTCACTTACTCCCTCCGAATTATATATTATCTTCAAATATATATATATATATATATATATATATATATATATATATATTACAGATTTCCAAATATATATTTTAGTGATAATATTAGATAATATTAGCTAATATATATTATATATGATCTCCAAATATATATATTTTCTTGTTTTCAATATATTAGTTAATTTATTTAATATTAAATTATTAATAAGTTAGTTGATGTCATGATGATTAGATGGATTAAAATGTGAAAGAGACCAAAAGGTCAAAAAAAAAAAGAAAAAGAACAGTAAAGTAGCAAATTGAGTTGTCTTATCATTTGTTAAATTGTTGGCATTATTGCTCTGCTAGTCTGCTGAAAACTGCTCCACGTCCGACTGTCGACTGACAAAGTAGAAAAAATAAATTATTTTTTTTTGTTTATAAACAAACGGATAGTGTGCAGTAATTTTTTTTCAAACAAACGGTTATATTTTGTTTCTATAAAAATCATTTCATTAACTGCAAAAATATTCACAATTCAAATATCTATATCCTACAATCTGCATTCTCTCCCCAACTTCCGTTTTTAATCAATATTCTCTTTATTCACAATTTTCACATCTCTCTATTTAATTTTTATTATTATATTATTATTACAATACAATGGATCCCTCCGACTCCAACACTCCACAAATGTCGCAATTTATTCAAAACGACCCAAATATCATTATGCCTAGAAATGTCGTTGCAGGTTCGAGTACGTTATTTCCACGTCCTACCGGTGAACAAGGCAAACGTACAACGGCTATTTGGGAACATTTCATCGAAGTGTGGGCTGCCAAAGGTGTTAAAAAAGCTCAATGCAAAATATGTAACGCCTTATTTGGCACTAAAGGCAATAACACATTACAACGACACTACCATTCGTGTTTGCAAAAGCATAAACTAACCGATGAAAGCTCTCAAGCACAAATTGATCGTTTCGGTCACAATTGAAGTTATGATCAAATATTACAGAATGAGTGGCAAGCAAAACTAGTGATCGAGAAGGAGCTCCCGTTCAATTTTTTTGGCGATGTGCGATGTACCGATTACATTAAAGGCGCATTGCAACCGAAATATAAACAAGTAAGTAGAATGACTACTAAACGTGATTCAATTAAATTATATAATAAAGCTAAAAAGAAACTAATTGAATATTTTGAAATTTTTGACGGTAAAATTTGTTTCACAAGTGATGTTTGGTCTGTTGATCATCAACTCGGAGTTACCTATATTTGTATTACTGCTCATTGGATAGATTCTGAAATGCAAATGCAAAAAAGAATTATAGGATTTGAATTTTTTGAATTACCTCACATTGGTCAAACAATATATGCTCAAATTATGTCTATTATTTGTACTTTTAAAATTAAAGATAAAATCATGAGTATTAGTTTAGATAATGCAAGCAATAACACTAGTTCTATTAACATGTTAAAAATGATTTAATACATGTAGTAAATGGTGCATTTTTTCATGTTCGATGTATATGTCATATAATAAATTTAATTGCTCAATCCAGATTCAGTTACTTACAAGATTCAATATATAAAATTCGTGTTATGATTAATTATGCTTATGGTTCAAATAGAAGAATTCAAAATTTTAGAAATTTTTGTCATGCAAGAGGAGAAAAATTTAAAAGAGCAAAATTTGATAATAACACTAGGTGGAATAGTACATATGATTTATTTAAAGATGTCTATAAACGTAAAAATATACTTATGGAGTTTTATAATACACAAGCTGATCATGAATTAACAAATCAAGATTGGGATCTACTTGATCAACTTTTAAATATTCTTAAAGTTTTTAAAAAATACACAAAAATATTAAGTGGTGTTTATTATCCTACAATTCACCATGTTCTGTTTGTATGTTTAGAAATAACAAATATGTTTCAAGATTTTAAGTATGATCTTTTTTAGGCTAACCTTATTTTGTCAATGGAAGAAAAATTTTAAAAATACTTTGAAGATATGCCAATTGTTATTACTTGTGCAGCTGCATTAAACCCAATTATAAAATTACAAGGTGTAGAAAGTATTTTAGAAGATATTGTAGAAAATATGGGTAGTACTAATATTGATTATATTAAAAGAAATTTTAATAATACATTTATTGAATTTTATAAACAATATGAATCTATATATTCTACATCTATACATGCACTAACCCCTGCCCCTTCATCTTATAAATTTGCATCATTATTAAAATCATTATCCAAGAATCCAAGAACTTTAACACACACAAGAAGTTTAAACTAACTTGGTTTATATTGTAGTATTGATTTTAGGAGTTTTATGACTGACCAAGAATTTGAAAATTTTAATATACTCACTTTCTGGGAAAAACATAAGCGACAACTTCCTACTTTGCCTATGATGGCCCGTGATCTACTAACTATCCAAGCTAGTACTGTAGCTTCAGAATCTTATTTTTCTTTATCTGGCAGGGTATTGGATGAAAAAAAAAGTAGACTTAGTCCAGAATCGTTGGAAATATGCATTTGCTATAGAGATTATCTTATCGCGCAAAGAAGAGTACAAAACGTAATAGACGAGGAAGATAGCTCGGAAGATCTCGAAGTCGAAGCAAAAACTGCCGAAAGTGCAAATATATAAAGATTTGAAGAAACTTTTTTGAAAATATTTTTATGAAGATTCAAAGACAAATATTTGTAATCGACTCATTCTTAATTATTGTTTAAGTTATATTTTAAAGTTATAAACTTATACTTATTCATCAAATTATTAATTCAGTAAATTAATTTTGTAAGACCCCAAATTATTATTAAATGAAATTTAAATTTCCTCTATTTATTATTTTGAAATAGTAAGGGTTAAATTGATTAACGAGGTTAGTTATGGGTAAAATGCGCAAATATTTCAAATAAGCAGGTGGTTATAAAATATTCATTGTTGTCGGGGAATATTCGTTTGGTCGTGGAATATTCTTTCTGTCGGAGAATATTCGTATGACGGCGCAGTCTTTTGTGGGCCCCATAACGGAAAGCGATTGGATGAAGAAAACGACAAGTATAAGTTATTTATAAATAACGGCGTAGTTGTTAACGTTAATACTGTTGGAATACCCGGTGGTTAAAACACAGTAATACGCGTTGTTGCACAGTAGCACACTGTATTGCACCAATTATTGATTCTTACGTAAGAAGGCACTACTCAATAATGGTTACAGTAATTACTGTTCAGTATTTTATTTTATTGATTCAATAATTGCTGCGTTGATATTTTATATTACTGTTGTTTCAATAATTGTCACTACACAGTATTTCCCATTATCAGATCAATAATTCATATTATTTGAATAATATTATTAGATAACATTATTGGTAATGTCTAGAAAATTCTGTCTAAGGAGAGGTTTGGTCATCTATATGCGCCCCAGTAAGGAGAAATCCTTATTGGAAAGCCCCCTCTTTCCTGGGAATTGCCTGGTTGCCAGTACTGTAATTCTGTAATATTATTTGTGAATAATTAATTATTGATTTATATGATGAGGAAAATATTAATTTTATGTGGATATAGATGGAGAAAATTTTTAAGTGACAATTATTAAAAAAAATGATATTTTATCTTTTTTGATAAAATAATTTATTTAATAATATAATAATGGTGATAGTTTTACAAAGAATGTGGGATATATGAGTATATGAGGAGAAAGAGTATTTTTTTTGTATTAAATGATTAACACATGTTTTGTGTGTCGGTGGACCCCATTTCTTGACTGAAATTTGATTATAGCCTGTAAAATCGCCCGTTTATGAATTTCGGTCAATTTCTGTTTAGAATTTGGAAAAACTTTCTTCTGCAAAGTTGTAGAGAATTGAATTTCCTATAAAAAGTCGCGAGATTTGAATTTTCTGATAAAAGGGTTATTTTCTATGAATTATTAAAGTTTTGAAAAATAAAATAATTTTTATTAATTATGGGTGGGACCCACTTTTATTCTAACACATGTGGGCTGCTAATTTGGGTCAAGAATGGCTGGTGGCTGAATTGGCATGCGTAGAAATGAGTTTTGTAATTATAATATTTTATTATTTAGTCTCCTTTGGCGTTCTAGCATTTTCCTATAAATAAGTGCTTAAGTTAGAATTGAAAATCACACCAGAAACAAGTTTTCTCTCTTTCTCTCTCTAGATTATTGAGTGTATTTTGTGAGTATTTAGATACTTTGAGAGTTTCTATTCATCAGAGCAAGTTTCTTTCAGCCTTATACCGGTATTCCGACCAGAAGTACTGTCTTTACGAGGTAAGGGATGTTATTTTATTCGAAAATGATATTATTTCTTCAATATCATTATGCCGAAATATTGGTTAGAAATTTTTATCAAATTTGGAACTTTTCACGTCGGGATTACTATTCATGAGTTACTATTCATGAGTTACTATTCATGAGTTACTATTCACGAGTTACTATTCACCAAAAATGAAATTTTCTTCTTTTCGTCCAAAATATCTATTCTGGGTACTAGCTTTGATTGTATCCATATTTTGATCATTCTTGAATTTTACTTCACTATGAATAATTATAAGGTATTTTTGGACATGGATAAATCGAAATACGAATCATTAATATTTGTTATTTTGTTTCACTAGATTCGTTTTCTTTAAGATATTTTTTCATCATCCTCAGTCCTAAATGATGATATTACTGAATATCTTTGGCCTGTAGAGCAAAGATGAATGATTAACTAATGAATATCTTTGGCCCGTAGTACAAAGATGAACAGGTGTTGAGATGAACATGACCGACTGGTGATACAAATGAATATCTTTGGCCTGTAGTGCAAAGATGAATATTTGATTAAAGATGGTTATTGATTGTTGTTACAGGGATAAAATATTGATGATGGACTTTTAAATCTTAGAAGATAGTAGAACTCATTCTCTACTTGACTCTTCTAATGGTTTGCTGATTTCGCTGCAGTTATTGATTTAAAACTTGTTGTCTATTGTATTCTATTAGATTTTTCCCTGCTGAAGACTAACGATAATTTATTCTGTATTATCTTAGTCATAATGTTCTTTACTGGGCTAGTTGAGCTCACCCTTTTCCTTTTTGTTCCATTTTTCTCAGGAGGCGAGAATGTAGCGAGTACTAGTCGGGGTATGGAATGATGGTTCTAGAAGTTATTTTAGTAGTTCTCACCATTTTTGTGAAATAATGTATCAATAATTGTGATGAGGACTTATTTGAGTGTGGATATTGTCTAGATGACAATATTTGTATTTAAACTCACAGTTCTTATGTTGTAACAGTAAAGATGTAGTTGTTTCTGTACCATGTATTTTGGCGACTCAGAATGGGTGTTGTATACCTATTTTGGGGGCGTCACAGTTGGTATCAGAGCTTAGGGATATGATCTCTGGCGGAGATCGGAGAATAGAACTAGGAGGGGAGAGACGAATAAATCATTCGCTAGTGTGTCCTACCTAAGCTTATTTATTGGTCAGTTATAATATAGGGGTATTATGTGATTTGTTAATTTATTTAATTAACCCTTGTTTTATGGCAGTATTTGAGAATGTCGACTGAGAATGTTAACAGTGGAGTAAATGAGACCGTGGAGACACCGGTGCTTACCAACGAGGAGAATGTGCAACAGGCTGGCAATGTTCCTCCTGTGAACAACACCAATGAGCAGATGATGAACGATGGAATGTTTAGAAGTTTTTTGCAATTCATGCAAAACCAGACGAGGGAGACTCGTGTTCAAAATACAGGAGGAAATGATAGCAATTCACGGTTTGTCACAGCCAAACAGTTCAAAGAATTGGGACCACCAGAATTTAAGAGAAAGCCAGATCCGATCATGGCGGAAACGTGGGTCAAGCAACTTACCAAGATATTTGATGTCTTGGGATGCACGGAAGAACAGAAGGTTCCATTCGCCACCTTTATGTTTCGTGGCGAGGCAGACTACTGGTGGGAGTCTGTGAAGCGTACCCATCCAGCCGCACTCAGCATGTCTTGGGAGATATTTCAGAAACTGTTCAATGATAAGTACTTTCCTGAAAGTATTCGTCATATGAAGGAGGTAGAGTTTATTAGATTAGAGCAGAATAATATGACGGTATCTCAGTATGAGGCAAAGTTTGCAGAGTTGTCCAAGTTTGCACCTCATTTGGTGGAGAATGAGGAACGTATGACGAGGATGTTTCTGAGAGGTTTGAAACCCGGCATACGTCAATATCTCATTTCTCATAAATTTTCTCTCTATTCAGATGTTGTCAACAGGGCTCAATTATTAGAGCGAGATAACGAGTACGGTCAACTGAGGGACCATAACCAGGATCATATCGGTGACAACAGTCATCAGAACAATGATAACCAGCGGAGAAAGAAAAATACAGACAAGAACGGCAACCACTGTGGTGGTAATCGTGGCTATAAAAATAGAAGAAGCGAGTCGGGAGGAGATTTTAAAAAGAGGAGATTCAACAATGACAATACGAAGACGTCAGTACCAGCAACAACTGGTTCCAAGGGAGGAGAACGACCACCGGTTATATGCTATAAGTGCGGAAAAGAAGGACATATCAGCCCAAACTGTCCACAACAGTTTAAGGTATGTTATAATTATGGAAAGGAAGGACATATCGCTCGAGATTGCACTGTAGCAAAACCAAGTCCAGCGGGGATGGTAACTCAAAAAGCTGCCCCAGAAAAAATAAAGTCAACGGTTCCTGGAAGAGCGTTTGTCGTGACTGGTCAACATGCGAGGAACCCAAACGAGGTGATCACGGGTAAGCTAATCATAAATTCATGTGAAGTTTATACCTTATTAGATATCGGTTCTACCCATTCTTTTATCTCTCCTGCTTGTGCTCAACGTTTAAACTTGACTCCGGAGAAGTTAGACTTTGATTTATCTATAGAAACTCCGTTAGGAGAAACTTTCATCACATCCACTGTTTATAAATCTTGTTTGATCCAAGTTGGTACCATCACATTACCTGTTGACCTTATCTCTTTAAAGATACTTGCTTTTGATGTGATTTTAGGGATTGATTGGTTAACTACTCATTATGCCAAAATTGATTATTTTCGTAAGGTTGTTAGTTTTCATATTCCTAACCAACCTGTTGTACGAATTCAAGCAACTAAGCCATTAAAATCAATCACTGTTATATCAAGCCATAAAGTCATTCGTTTATTAAAAAATGGATGTCATGCTTTCCTAGCCCATGTTATGGATTTGAATAAAGACACGTCAAATTTGAATAATATTCCTGTTGTTATTGACTTTCCTGACGTATTTCTGAAGAACTTCCCGGTCTACCCCCGGAACGTGAAATTAAATTCTTTATTGATCTTGAACATGGTACAAAGCCCATTTCTAAAACCCCATATCGAATGGCTCCTATTGAACTTCAGGAGTTAAAGGTCCAACTACAAGAATTGTTGGACATCGGTTTCATTCGTCCTAGTACATCTCCTTGGGGTGCTCCTGTTTTATTTGTAAAGAAGAAAGATGGGAGTATGCGACTTTGTATTGATTACCGGGAATTAAACCATGTCACTATTAAGAATAGGTATCCGCTACCTCGTATTGATGACCTGTTTGACCAGTTACAAGATCGATCTTCGTTCTGGATATCATCAGCTGAAGGTTAAAACTGAGGATATTCTAAAGACTGCCTTCAGAACTCGGTACGGGCATTATGAATTCCTAGTCATGTCTTTTGGATTGACTAATGCTCCTGCGGCTTTTATGGATATGATGAACCGAGTATTCAAGGATTATTTGGATCAGTTCGTTGTTGTCTTTATTGATGACATCCTCATATATTTCAAAAGCCGTGAAGATCATGAGCATCATTTGAAGCTGGTACTCCAAAGGCTGCGTGAAAACAAGTTATATGCTAAGTTGAAGAAATGCGAGTTTTGGCTTGAGGAAGTGGCATTCCTAGGGCACGTGGTGTCAAAACATGGAGTATCTGTTGACCCGACGAAGATTGAAGCAATACAAAGTTGGGAGCAACCAAAGACGGTGACTGAAGTACGTAGCTTTCTGGGCTTAGCTGGTTATTATCGGAGATTCGTGGAAGGGTTTTCTCGAATCGCTACCCCGTTAACTCAGCTAACTCGGAAAGATATCAAATTCGTATGGAGCAAGGAATGCGAGAAGAGTTTTCAAGAGCTTAAGAGAAGACTCATTTCGGCACCTGTTTTGACCATACCATCTAGTTCGGATGGATTTATTATCTACAGTGATGCTTCAGGCAAAGGGCTAGGATGTGTTCTCATGCAACGTGGAAAAGTTATAGCCTATGCCTCGCGACAACTTAAAGAATATGAGAGAAATTATCCTACTCATGATCTAGAGTTGGCAGCAGTCGTTTTCGCGCTAAAGATCTGGAGGCACTATCTATATGGGGAGAAAGTGGAGATTTATTCAGACCATAAAAGCCTCAAATATTTCTTCACTCAAAAAGAACTCAACATGCGGCAACGACGTTGGCTCGAGCTGTTGAAAGATTATGACCACACTATTCAATACCATCTTGGAAAAGCAAACGTGGTAGCTGACGCGTTGAGCAGAAGATCTTATGCAGGAACGAGTGCGATGATGTCAAGTATACGCATAGAACCAACTTTAATTGATAAAGTTAAAGTTGCTCAAACCACAGACCCGAAGCTGATGCGTATGAAGAAGAAAGTGCAAGAAGGTGCTATTCTAGAAGCAAGAATCGATGAAGAAGGAATACTTTGAGTCCACTCCAGACTTTGTGTTCCTAAAGATTCTGATTTGAAGTACAAGATCATGATGGAAGCACACAATACACCATTTGCAATCCATCCTGGAAGTACCAAAATGTATCGTGATCTTCGACATACATTTTGGTGGAATAATATGAAGAGAGAGATTGCAAAGTTTATCTCGAGGTGTTTAACTTGTCAACGTGTAAAGGCGGAACATCAAGTGCCAAAGGGTCCATTGCAAATCACTTGAGATTCCGAAATGGAAGTGGGAACACATTACCATGGATTTCGTTACGGGTCTTCCCACGGTTTCTCAAGGCATAAATGCTATTTGGGTTATTGTTGATAGATTAACTAAGTCTGCTCATTTCTTGCCGATACGGGAGACTTATTCCCTTGAACGTCTTGCTCGTATATACGTAGATGAGATTGTGAGACTGTATGGCATGCCAGTATCCATAGTTTCGGATCGTGACCCAAGATTTACTTCAAGATTTTGGGTTAGCTTGCAAAAAGCTATGGGCACAGATTTACGATTTAGTTCGGCATACCATCCTCAAACGGACGGACAATCAGAGAGGACTATTCAAACCCTTAAAGATCTATTAAGACTTTATGTCCTAGATTTCAAAGGGAGTTTGGATAAGTACCTACCATTGGTGGAATTCTTCTACAATAACAGTTATCAGGCAAGTATAGGTGTGGCCCCATTTGAAGCATTATATGGACGAAAGTGTCGCTCTCCAGTATGTTGGGATGAGGTGGGAGAAGCAACGTTGCTAGGACCAGAGTTGGTACGAATGACTACAGAGAAGATCCAAACGATTCGACAACGTATACAAACGGCACAGGATCGACAAAAGAGTTATGCGGATCTTCATCGAAAGGACGTGGAATTTGACATTGGGGATCATGTATTGTTGCGTGTGGCTCCATGGAAAGGAGTTACAAGATTTGGGAAGAGAGGAAAGCTCAATCCACGATTTATTGGTCCATTTCAGATTCTTGACCGAGTAGGAAATGTGGCCTATAGACTCGCGTTACCTCCAAGTATGTCCGTGTTCATAATGTTTTTCATATATCTGTGTTACGTAAATA
This sequence comes from Panax notoginseng, assembly GCA_016801055.1. Taxonomy (NCBI): domain Eukaryota; kingdom Viridiplantae; phylum Streptophyta; class Magnoliopsida; order Apiales; family Araliaceae; genus Panax; species Panax notoginseng. Next base: position 108,438,245 of record CM029021.1, read on the forward strand.
TGTGAAAGACCCAGACCACGTTATTGAGTTAGAACCGGACGAGATAGCTGAAGACTTAACGTACGAGGAGGTACCTGTCAAGATTTTAGATAGAAAGGAGCATGTCCTACGCACGAAGGTCATACCACAAGTAAAAGTTTTGTGGAGAAACCATGCTATTGAGGAAATGACATGGGAGTTAGAAACGGAAATGAAAGTGAGGTATCCTCATCTTTTAGAAATACCAGGTACGTACATCAATTTCGAGGACGAAATTTCATAAGGAGGGGAGGTTGTAAGACCCCAAATTATTATTAAATGATATTTAAATTCCCTCTATTTATTATTTTGAAATAGTAAGGGTTAAATTGATTAACGAGGTTAGTTATGGGTAAAATGCGCAAATATTTCAAATAAGCAGGTGGTTATAAAATATTCATTGTTGTCGGGGAATATTCGTTTGGTCGTGGAATATTCTTTCTGTCGGGGAATATTCGTACGACGGCGCAGTCTTTTGTGAGCCCCATAACGGAAAGCGATTGGATGAAGAAAACGACAAGTATAAGTTGTTTATAAATAACGGCGTAGTTGTTACCGTTAATACTGTTGGAATACCCGGTGGTTAAAACACAGTAATACGCGTTGTTGCACAGTAGCGCACTGTATTGCACCAATTATTGATTCTTACGTAAGAAGGCACTACTCAATTACTGTTCAGTATTTTATTTTATTGATTCAATAATTGCTGCGTTGATATTTTATATTACTGTTGTTTCAATAATTGTCACTACACAGTATTTCCCATTATCAGATCAATAATTCATATTATTTGAATAATATTATTAGATAACATTATTGGTAATGTCTAGAAAATTCTGTCTAAGGAGAGGTTTGGTCATCTAATTGCGAGAAATCCTTATTGGAAAGTCCCCTCTTTCCTGGAAATTGCCTGGTTGCCAGTACTGTGATTCTGTAATATTATTTATGAATAATTAATTATTGATTTATATGATGAGGAAAATATTAATTTTATGTGGATATAGATGGAGAAAATTTTTAAGTGACAATTATTAAAAAAAATGATATTTTATCTTTTTTGATAAAATAATTTATTTAATAATATAATAATGGTGATAGTTTTACAATGAATGTGGGATATATGAGTATATGAGGAGAAAGAGTATTTTTTTTTTGTATTAAATGATTAACACATGTTTTGTGTGTCGGTGGACCCCATTTCTTGACTGAAATTTGATTATAGCCTGTAAAATCGCCCGTTTATGAATTTCGGTCAATTTCTGTTTAGAATTTGGAAAAACTTTTTTCTGCAAAGTTGTAGAGAATTGAATTTCCTATAAAAAGCCGCGAGATTTGAATTTTCTGATAAAAGGGTTATTTTCTATGAATTATTAAAGTTTTGAAAAATAAAATGATTTTTATTAATTATGGGTGGGACCCACTTTTATTCTAACACATGTGGGCTGCTAATTTGGGTCAAGGATGGCTGGTGGCTGAATTGGCATGCGTAGAAATGAGTTTTGTAATTATAATATTTTATTATTTAGTCTCCTTTGGCGTTCTAGCATTTTTCTATAAATAAGTGCTTAAGTTAGAATTGAAAATCACACCAGAAATAAGTTTTCTCTCTTTCTCTCTCTAGATTATTGAGTGTATTTTATGAGTATTTAGATACTTTGAGAGTTTCTATTCATCAGAGCAAGTTTCTTTTAGCCTTATACCGGTATTCCGACCAGAAGTACTGTCTTTATGAGGTAAGGGATGTTATTTTATTCGAAAATGATATTATTTCTTCAATATCATTATGCCGAAATATTGGTTAGAAATTTTTATCAAATTTGGAACTTTTCACGTCGGGGTTACTATTCATGAGTTACTACTCATGAGTTACTATTCACGAGTTACTATTCACCGAAAATGAAATTTTCTTCTTTTCGTCCAAAATATCTATTCTGGGTACTAGCTTTGATTGTATCCATATTTTGATCATTCTTGAATTTTACTTCACTATGAATAATTATAAGGTATTTTTGGACATGGATAAATCGAAATACGAATCATTAATATTTGTTATTTTGTTTCACTGGATTCGTTTTCTTTAAGATATTTTTTCATCATCCTCAGTCCTAAATGATGATATTACTGAATATCTTTGGCCTGTAGAGCAAAGATGAATGATTAACTAATGAATATCTTTGGCCCGTAGTGCAAAGATGAACAGGTGTTGAGATGAACATGACCGACTGGTGATACAAATGAATATCTTTGGCCTGTAGTGCAAAGATGAATATTTGATTAAAGATGGTTATTGATTGTTGTTACAGGGATAAAATATTGATGATGGACTTTTAAATCTTAGAAGATAGTAGAACTCATTCTCTACTTGACTCTTCTAATGGTTTGCTGATTTCGCTGCAGTTATTGATTTAAAACTTGTTGTCTATTGTATTCTATTAGATTTTTCCCTGTTGAAGACTAACGATAATTTGTTCTGTATTATCTTAGTCATAATGTTCTTTACTGGGCTAGTTGAGCTCACTCTTTTCCTTTTTGTTCCATTTTTCTCAGGAGGCGAGAATGTAGCGAGTACTAGTCGGGGTATGGAATGATGGTTCTAGAAGTTATTTTAGTAGTCCTCACCATTTTTGTGAAATAATGTATCAATAATTGTGATGAGGACTTATTTGAGTGTGGATATTGTCTAGATGACAATATTTGTATTTAAACTCACAGTTCTTATGTTGTAACAATAAAGATGTAGTTGTTTCTGTACCATGTATTTTGGCGACTCAGAATGGGTGTTGTATACCTATTTTGGGGGCGTCACAAATTTTTTTTACTTAATCATTAATATAATTTGTAAGTTGTAACTTAATTATAAGTTGTAAAACATTTCTTTTGCTTAATACATCAACCAAGTTTGAAGTTTTAATTATTTATTTTTAATTTTTTGTAAGTATATTTAATTAATATAATAGTTAATTTAAACTTCCTTGTAATTTTCAAGTATTCTAAAATTAAACTCCTTAGTAATCAATATAAAAGGTATTAAGATAGTGAAAATTAAAGAATTCGTGCAAATGTTGTCTACTACTGCTAGTCACCTAGTTGCCTAGTCTATAAAGTAACTCCCTTATAATTAAAGTAACTCCCTTATAATTTATAAATGTTGTCTCCTACTACTATATAGTTACCTAGTCTATAAAGAGTATAAGGATTAAGCCATTAAAGCTCTTATATACACTTCAAAAACTATTACTAAATTTCCGAAATTGTAAAATTGTTTTGTCTTTTTAATTAATATTATTGTTATTTTAAAATTAGAGATATATTTTAATTTTTTAAAATTAATTTGTAAAATTTTAAAATTAATAAAAAATTATTTAATTTTAATTTTAATAAATATAATAGTTATAAATTACTATTAATTATCATATTAGTTACTTTTTAAACTTGAACGGAATTATATTAGTTTTAAATTTTATAAATTTATTTAAAAAAAAATAAAATATATATTTAATTTTAAAATGGATATCTAACAAATTATTAGGTCCACTCATTCTTTCTCCACCTTCCTCTGTCATGCCGCCCATTATTTGAGGGATTATGACTTGGGAATGTGATACATAATAAAGCATGAGGCATGAGCTAACTGCTAAGTTGTTAAGGCAATAAAGCCTATTGCCAGCCGCACGCCGGGCCCAATGCCAACTGCCAAGTGAAGTTCGCAATTCTCAAGTACAAATCAGTCCAAACAACAAAGTTTTTTTAAAAAATTAAGTGCAAGGCCAGACCGAACCGGCCTGGCCTAGCCTACAGGCCTTAATAGGTCAGATTTTTTTAGACGAAGCCTGGCCTGACCTGGTCAACGGCCAAGGCCTGGCAGGTCCAGACTGGACCAGGCCTGGCCGGCCTGTTGTGCAACTCTAAGACTAGTAAATTATTCGCTAGTGTGTCCTACCTAAGCTTATTTTTTATTTAATTGGTCGGTCGGAATATAGGGATACTATGTGGCATGCCAATTTCTTTAATTAACCCTTGTTTTGTGGCAGTATTAATTTGAGAATGACATTCTAAAATTTTGAGATAAGCAATGGAGCACATGAGACGTTGAGACACCGCCAATCAATAATCAGGATAATGTGCATCAAGAAGGCAATAATCCTCATGTAAATAACAACACCGACCAAATGATGAACGATGAGATGTTTAGGAGCTTTCTACAATTCATGCAACACCAAACGAGAGAGACTCGTGTTCAAAATTAATGCAAGTGAAATCAATGGCAACTCACGGCTGCTCACTGCTACGTAATTCAAGAAATTGGGACCGCTAAAATTTTTGGGAAAGTCAGAGCCACTTAAGGTAGAAGCATGGATTAAGCAGATCACCAAGATATTTGATATCTTGGGATGCTCAGAGGAGCAAAAAGTTCTATTCGCCACCTTTATGTTATGAGGAGAGGCAGATTTGTGAGACCCCAGATTTTATGAATAAATATTTAATTTTCTCGAAATAATTTTTTTAATATTATGGTGTGGATATGATACAATGTTATAGTTGTGGGTAGTATTTATAAATTTTGAAAAGTATGCAAGTTGTTGTATAATATTCGATTGGTCGGGGAATATTCTTTTTGTCGGGAAATATCCGTACGACGGCACAATCATTGGTGGATCCCACAACAGAATTATTGTCGGATTGAGAAAACGACAAAAATACTTTATGAAAATAACGGCGAAAGTTTTACCGTTAACTGTTGAAACACCCGGTGTTAAAAGTACAGTAATACGTGTGGTTGCATAGTAGCACACGGTATTAATTATTGATGCTTACGTGATAAGTCACTCAGTTTTGTTGGTATTATTAATGTAATAATACAGAAAATATTTTTATATAAAACAGAATACTTTTATAAAGTTATTCTATAAATAGAATATATTATATTTTATTATGCATAGTGCCCGCATAGTATTTTGTATAGTAAAATCTTTTTATATAAAACAGAATACTTTTATAAATTTATCTGTTTTATTAGACAATAATTAGAATATATTATATTTTATTATGCATAGTGCCTGCATAGTGTTTGCATAGTAAAATCTTTTATAAAGTTATTCGTTTTACTAGATTATAAATAGAATATATTATATTTTATTTAAAAGATTTTGCTTTAAATATGGACCGTAAGATTAAAGTAAATCAATCTGGACCGTTCATGGATTAGTTACTATGCATTCTATTTTCCTATAAATAGAAGCTCATTCCTTCATTATTTTCTTACGAATTCACTGAACTATAGAGATAGAAACTATAGAGAGAGACTATAAAGAGATAGAAGAAAAGTTTTCTGCTACTTCACTACTCTTATATCAAGTATTATTTTACGGTAAGGGATATTATTCTTTTGTATTCAAGATGAGAACTTCTGTTATTCTATTTCTTTATTGTTTTGTTAGAATAACTTGTATACGTGAGCTACCCTATACTTGGTGACATTCTTCTATTATTCTGTCTTTATTATTCTGTCGGAATATCATGTCTGTGCTATACGCATTTTTATTATTTCGTCTTTATTATTCTGTCAGAATATCCTGTCTGTGCTATACGCCGGACCTGGTTCCATCATTTATTATTCCGCATTTATTATTCTGTTAGAACATCCTGTCGGTGTGAATTTTACCTGACCTGGTTCTGTTATTATTATTCTGTTGAAATAACCGTCTATGCGAAGTACCGCATGCATGGTGATATCTTTTGTTATTCCATTCGGTATTATACTCAGTTGATTAAAATTTTGACCTCTATACTCCATGAAATTAGTGGAATATCCTTGATATTTACGCTTCATCCAGTATCTTTTCGTAAAAATATTCTTCTGAGCATTCTTGAATTTTACTCTACAAAGCAGTATCATGTTGACAATTTGGACGTTATTGGTTCCTGGACAAATTAATTCTTGAACTTGTTTTATTGAATTCTTATATCATTGTCATCATCCTCATGTTTATATTATATTGAAAGTCATTTGTGGCCTGTAGTGCATAGATGGACTTGGTATGATTATGACCAGGGATTATTCGGTATAATCATGACCGTAATGTTACAAATGATGTAAAAAAAGTCCTCATTGGCCAGTAGTGCATTGATGGACAGTTTTTGGTATGATTATTGCTATGGATTCTCTTCGGCCAAGGGTGCAAAGATGAATTGTTTTATGGCATGATCAGGACCGTTGATGAAAACACGATTATCTTTGACCCGTAGTGTGAAGCCCCCAAAATTAGGTATACGTCACCCATCTTGGGTCGCCACTTACATGGTACATAAATTCAAATATAACTTACTAATACAACTGTCGTGTACAATACGACAAAACATAAATTGTGAGTTTGAATACAATTATTATCTACTAGAGATTATACAAACTCAAAAGGAGTCCTCATTACAATTATTAACACGCTATTTCACAGAATAGTGAGGACTACTAATGCTATCCTCTGGACCGTCACTCCGTTCCCGACTAGTCCCTGCTATGTTCTCATTTCCTGAAGAGAATAGCGAAAGAAAGGGTGAGCTCAACTAGCCCAGTAAGAAATATTATGACTAAGATAATGCAGAATAAATTATCATTAGCCTTCAACAATGTTAAACTGATAAAATACAATAGACATCAAGTTTAACTGCAGCGGAACAAACAATCCATTAAAAGAGTCAAGTAGAGAATAGAATCTACAATCTTTTATGATTTAAAAAGTTTTTCATCACTTTTATCGCTGAGACTCAGCTCAATAAATAATCTGCATCATTAAATCATCCCTGCACTACAGGCCAAGGATATTCTTTAGTATCACGGCCACGAATTATCCATGCACTACGGGCCAAAGATAATCTTGTTTTCATCAACGGTCCTGATCATGCCATAAAACAATTCATCTTTGCTCCCTTGGCCGAAGAGAATCCATAGCCATAATCATACCAAAAACTGTCCATCAATGCACTAAGGGCCAATGAGGACTTTTCATTTTCACATCATTTGTAACATTACGGTCATGATTATACCGAATAATCCCTGGTCATAATCATACCAAGTCCGTCTATGCACTACAGGCCACAGATGACTTTCAACATAACATAAACATGAGGATGATGACAATAATATAAGAATTCAATTAAACAAGTTCAAAAATTAATTTGTCCAGGAACCAATAACGTCCAAATTGTCAACATGATACTGCTTTGTAGAGTAAAATTCAAGAATGCTCAGAAGAATATTTTCACGAAAAGATACTGGATAAAGCGCAAATATCAAAGATATTCCACTAATTTCATGGAGTATAGAAGTCAAAATTTTAATCAACTGAGTATAATACCGAATGGAATAACAAAAGATATCACCATGCATGCGGTACTTCGCATAGACGGTTATTTTAATAGAATAATAATTACAGAACCAGGTCAGGTGAAATTCACACTGACAGGATGTTCCAACAGAATAATAAATGCGGAATAATAAATGATGAAACCAGGTCCGGCGCATAGCTCAGACAGGATATTCCGACAGAATAATAAAGACAGAATAATAGAAGAATGTCACCAAGTATAGGGTAGCCCGCGTATACAGGTTATTCCAACATAACAATAAAGAAATAAAATAACAGAAGTTCTCTTATTGAATACAAAAGAATAATATCCCTTACGAGTACAATAAATAATATTCCCTACCTTAGAAAGAAGAGTACTGGATATAAAAGTAGTGAAGTAGCAGAACACTTTCTTCTTTCTCTCTATAGTTTATCTCTCTAGAGTTTCAGTGAATTCGTAAGAAAATAATGAAGGAATGAGATTCTATTTATAGGAAAATGGAATGCATAGTAACTAATCCATGAACGGTCCAGATTGATTTACTTTAATCTGACGGTCCATATTTAAAGAAAAATCTTTTAAATAAAATATAATATATTCTATTTTTATATAAAAGATTTTTACTATGCAAACACTATGCAGGCACTATGCAAACACTATGCATAATAAAATATAATATATTCTATTTATAGAATAACTTTAATAAAGTATTCTATTTTATATAAAAAGATTTTACAATGCAAAATACTATGCGGGCACTATGCAAATACTATGCATAATAAAATATAATATATTATATTTATAGAATAACTTTAATAAAGTATTCTGTTTTATATAAAAAGATATTTCTGTTTTATTACGTTAATAATACGAATAAAACAAAACTTATAAATCAACAATAATTGAATCAAATAATGTGAGAAACTATGCAGCCACTATTGTAGCAATAATTGAACAAAACTGAGTGACTTCTCACATAAATATTAATAATCAATATCGTGTGCTACTATGCAACAACGTGTATTACTATACTTTTACTACCGAGTAGTTCAACAGTATTAACGGTAAAACTTCCGCCGTTATTTTAAATAAAATATTTTTGTCGTTTTCTCAATCCGACAATAATTCCGTTGTGGGGTCCACCAATGATTGTGCCGTCGTACGAATATTTTCTGTTTAAAACGAATATGTTCCGACGAATCGAATATAATATGACAACTTACATACTTTGTAAAATTTATAAATATTGCCCACAACTATAAAATTATCTCAAATTCACACCATAATATAAAAAAATTATTTCGAGAAAATTAATTCTTTATTCATAAAATCTGGGGTTTCACAATCTCCCCTCCTTATGGAATTTCGCCCTCAAAATTTACGTACGTACTTGGTATGCCGAACAGGTGAGGATACCTTGACTTCATTTCAGATTCTAACTCTTGAGGTATAACCCTTGAGTGTTAGATACGATTCTTCTTTTCCAAGATTTTAACACGAGATCTCATACGTTAAATCATCCGCTATTTCGTCCGATTCTAAATTAATAATGTGGTTTGGGTCACCCACATATTTGCGTAACATTGATATGTTAAAAATGTTATGAACACGCAACATATTTGGCGGTAAACCGAGTCTATAAGCCACAACTCCTACTTAATCGAGGATTTCAAATGGGCCAATTAAATTGAGGGTTGAGATTTCCTCTCTTCAGCAACTCTTGCTTCTAGAATAACGCCCTCTTGAACATTCTTCTTCACATTCATCAGATTCGGGTATGTAGTTTGAGCGTCTTTAACTTTATCGATTAAAGTCGATTCTACTCGTATATTCGTTATCTTCACGTGGGTCCCTAGAGTCTTTAACTCTATCTTCATCATTTGCAAGTTATACGAAATGAGTCTTTGTGTTAACAACATATCACTTGTAAACGCATACGATCTTCTACTCAATACGTCAGCTACCACGTTCGCTCTTCCACGATGATATTGAATAGTACGATCGTAATCTTCAACAGCTCGAGTCAACGTCTTTGGCGCATGTTACGTTCGTTTTAGTTGAAGAAATATTTTTGAGGGTTTAAGAAATGGGTTGTGTACTGGTGTCAATACAAAATTCGATTTCACGCTTTAGGGTAGACCAGGAAGTCTTCAAGAATACGTCAGGAAATTTATTAATGATAGAAATATCATTCAAAACTGTTACTCTCATCCAAGACTTGGATAGTACGTCACATTGATACCAACTGTGACTTCTATTCCTTAACCTAGATAGCACCTCACAATGATACCTATCAACTTGTCATCGTCATTCATGGCGTCGCCTACAGAAAGTCTGGCTTCGGTGCATTCCACACAAGAAAGTCATCAACAAAAAGATCGGGGCACTTTACTTATGGCTTGATATGATAATGATTGAATTTAGTGGTTTGGTTGCTTGAATTCGCATAATAAGTTGGTTAGGAATATGAAAGTTAACAACCTTACGAAAAACATGATGAGTAGTTAACCAATCGTTAAAAAAAACCACATCAAAGGCAAGTATTTTCAAAGAGATAAGATCGACATGTAACGTGAAAGTGTTGATTTGAATCAAACAAGATTTATAAACAGTGGAGGTAACGAAGGTTTCTCCCAATGGAGTTTCAATAGATAAATCAAAGTTTAACTTCTCCGGAGTTAAGTACAAACATTGAACACAACTAGGTAAAATAAAAGAGTGAGTAGAACCGGTATCTAACACGGTATAGACTTCGTAAGAGCTTATGATTAACTTACCCATGATAATTTTATTCAGGTTACTCATCACGACAAAAAAAAATGCTATCTCTTAAACTACTGGCTTTGGCTTGTCTGGGACATCCTTTGGCATCACTATCCCAGCTGGACTTGACTTCACCATACGACAAAATTGAGCTAGGTGACCTTCTCTTCCGCAATTAAAACACGCTTTGGATTGCTGCGTACAGTTTGGACGGATGTGTCCCTCCTGTCCGCATTTGAAACATACGACCAGTGGTCGTTCTTCTTCCTTTGAAATTGGTGCTGGTGCCGACGTCTTTACGTCATTGTTGAACCTTCTCTTCTTGAAATGTTCATTTCTATTATCTTGGCCATGATTACCACTGAAGTGGTTACCATTCTTGGCATGATAATTTCCCCCGCGATGGTTATCATTGTTCCGATGGCCATTGCCACCGGTATGATTATTTTCGTGTAGTTGGTCGTCGCCTTTTGGTTGAGCTGACTCAACGGTCTCATGTGCTTCATTGCTTATCTCAGCATTTTTATATGCCATTTTTAAACACTGTCACAAAATAAGGGTTAATTAACATATCACATATTATCCCTATACTTTGACCGACCAATTAAATACCAAATAAACTTAGGTAGGTCATACTAGCGAAGGAATTCCCCGTCTCTCCCCTCCTAATTTTTGTCTCACATCTTAGCAAGGGATCATATCCCTAAGCTCTGATACCAACTGTGACGCCCCCAAAATTAGGTATACGTCACCCATCTTGGGTCGCCACTTACATGGTACATAAATTCAAATACAACTTACTAATACAACTGTCGTGTACAATACGACAAAACATAAACTGTGAGTTTGAATACAATTATTATCTACTAGAGATTATACAAACTCAAAAGGAGTCCTCATTACAATTATTAACACACTATTTTACAGAATAGTGAGGACTACTAATGATATCCTCTGGACCGTCACTCCGTTCCCCGACTAGTCCCTGCTATGTTCTCATTTCCTGAAGAGAACAGTGAAAGAAAGGGTGAGCTCAACTAGCCCAGTAAGAAATATTATGACTAAGATAATGCAGAATAAATTATCATTAGCCTCCAACAATGTTAAACTGATAAAATACAATAGACATCAAGTTTAACTACAGCGGAACAAACAATTCATTAAAAGAGTCAAGTAGATAATAGAATCTACAATCTTTTATGATTTAAAAAGTTTTTCATCACTTTTATCGCTGAGACTCAGCTCATTAAATAATCCACATCATTAAATCATCCCTGCACTACAGGCCAAGGATATTCTTTAGTATCACGACCACGAATTATCCATGCACTACGGGCCAAAGATAATCTTGTTTTCATCAACGGTCCTGATCATGCCATAAAACAATTCAACTTTGCTCCATTGGCCGAAGAGAATCCATAGCCATAATCATACCAAAAACTGTCCATCAATGCACTACGGGCCAATGAGGACTTTTAATTTTTACATCATTTATAACATTACGGTCATGATTATACCGAATAATCCCTGCTCATAATCATACCAAGTCCATCTATGCATTACAGGCCACAGATGACTTTCAACATAACATAAACATGAGGATGATGACAATGATATAAGAATTCAATTAAACAAGTTCAAGAATTAATTTGTCCAGGAACCAATAACGTCCAAATTATCAACATGATACTGCTTTGTAGAGTAAAATTCAAGAATGCTCAGAAAAATATTTCCACGAAAAGATACTGGATGAAGCGCAAATATCAAAGATATTCCACTAATTTCATGGAGTATAGAAGTCAAAATTTTAATCAACTGAGTATAATATCGAATGGAATAACAAAAGATATCACCATGCATGCGGTACTTCGCATAGACGGTTATTTCAACAGAATAATAAAAACGGAACCAGGTCAGGTGAAATTCACACTGATAGGGTGTTCCAACAGAATAATAAATGCGGAATAATAAATGATGGAACTAGGTCCGGCGTATAGCACAGACAGGATATTCCGACAAAATAATAAAGACGGAATAATAAAAATAGAACCAGGTCCGGCGTATAGCACAGACAGGATATTCCGACAGAATAATAAAGACAGAATAATAGAAGAATGTCACCAAGTATAGGGTAGCCCGCGTATACAGGTTATTCCAACATAACAATAAAGAAATAAAATAACAGAAGTTCTCTTATTGAATACAAAAGAATAATATCCCTTACGAGTACAACAAATAATATTCCCTACCTTAGAAAGAAGAGTACTGGATATAAAAGTAGTGAAGTAGCAGAACACTTTCTTCTTTTCTCTATAGTTTATCTCTCTAGAGTTTCAGTGAATTCGTAAGAAAATAATGAAGGAATGAGATTCTATTTATAGGAAAATGGAATGCATAGTAACTAATCCATGAACGGTCCAGATTGATTTACTTTAATCTGACGGTCCATATTTAAAGAAAAATCTTTTAAATAAAATATAATATATTCTATTTTTATATAAAAAGATTTTTACTATGCAAACACTATGCATAATAAAATATAATATATTCTATTTATAGAATAACTTTAATAAAGTATTCTATTTTATATAAAAAGATTTTACTATGCAAAACACTATACGGGCACTATGCAAATACTATGCATAATAAAATATAATATATTCTATTTATAGAATAACTTTAATAAAGTATTCTGTTTTATATAAAAAGATGTTTCTGTTTTATTACGTTAATAATACGAATAAAACAAAACTTATAAATCAACAATAATTGAATCAAATAATGTGAGATACTATGCAGCCACTATTGTAGCAATAATTGAACAAAACTGAGTGACTTCTCATATAAATATTAATAATCAATATCGTGTGCTACTATGCAACAACGTGTATTACTGTACTTTTACTACCGAGTAGTTCAACAGTATTAACGGTAAAACTTCCGTCGTTATTTTTAATAAAATAATTTTTGTCGTTTTCTCAATCCGACAATAATTTCGTTGTGGGGTCCACCAATGATTGTGCCGTCGTACGAATATTTCCTGTTTAAAACGAATATTCTCCGACCAATCGAATATAATATGACAACTTGCATACTTTGTAAAATTTATAAATATTACCCACAACTATAACATTATCTCAAATTCACACCATAATATAAAAAAAATTATTTCGAGAAAGTTAATTCTTTATTCATAAAATCTGGGGTTTCACAATCTCCCCTCCTTATGGAATTTCGCCCTCAAAATTTACGTACGTACCTGGTATGCCGAACAGGTGAGGATACCTTGACTTCATTTCAAATTCTAACTCTTGAGGTATAACACTTGAGTGTTGGATACGATTCTTCTTATCCAAGATTTTAACACGAGATCTCATACGTTAAATCATCTGCTATCTCGTCCGATTCTAAATGAATAATGTGGTTCGGGTCATCCACATATTTACGTAACATTGATACGTTAAAAACGTTATGAACACGCAACATATTTGGCGGTAAACCGAGTCTATAAGCCACAACTCCTACTTAATCGAGGATTTCAAATGGGCCAATTAAATCGAGGGTTGAGATTTCCTCCCTTTAGCAACTCTTTCTTCTAGAATAACGCCCTCTTGAACCTTCTTCTTCATATTCATCAGATTCGGGTATGTAACTTGAGCGTCTTTAACTTTATCGATTAAAGTCGATTCTACTCGTATATTCGTTATCTTCACGTGAGTCCCTAGAGTCTTTAACTCTATCTTCATCATTTGCAAGTTATACGAAATGAGTCTTTGTGTTAACAACATATCACTTGTAAACGCATACGATCTTCTACTCAACACGTCAGCTACCACGTTCGCTCTTCCACGATGATGTTGAATAGTACGATCGTAATCTTCAACAACTCAAGTCAACGTCTTTGGCGCATGTTACGTTCATTTTAGTTAAAGAAATATTTTTGAGGGTTTAAGAAATGGGTTTTGTACTGGTGTCAATACAAAATTCGATTTCACGCTTTAGGGTAGACCAGGAAGTCTTCAAGAATACGTCAGGAAATTTATTAATGATAGAAATATCATTCAAAACTGTTACTCTCATCCTAGACTTGGATAGTACGTCACATTGATACCAACTGTGACTTCTATCCCTTAACCTAGATAGCACCTCACAATGATACCTATCAACTTGTCATCGTCATTCACGACGTCGCCTACAGAAAGTCTGGCTTCGGTGGATTCCACACAAGGAAGTCATCAACAAAAGGATTGGGGCTCTTTACTTATGGCTTGATATGATAATGATTGAATTTAGTGGTTTGGTCGCTTGAATTCGCATAATAGGTTGGTTAGGAATATGAAAGCTAACAACCTTACGAAAAACATGATGAGTAGTTAACCAATCGTTAAAAAAACCACATCAAAGGTAAGTATTTTCAAAGAGATAAGATCGACAAGTAACGTGAAAGTGTCGATTTGAATCAAACAAGATTTATAAACAGTGGAGGTAACGAAGGTTTCTCCCAATGGAGTTTCAATAGATAAATCAAAGTTTAACTTCTCCGGAGTTAAGTACAAACATTGAACACAACTAGCTGAAATAAAAGAGTGAGTAAAACCGATATCTAACACGGTATAGACTTCGTAAGAGCTTATGATTAACTTACCCGTGATAATTTTATTCAGGTTCCTCGTCACGAGAAAAAAAAAACGCTATCTGTTAAACTACCGGCTTTGGCTTGTCTGGGACATCCTTTGGCATCACTATCCCAGCTGGACTTGACTTCACCATACGACAAAATCGAGCTAGGTGACCTTCTCTTCCGCAATTAAAACACGCTTTGGATTACTGCGTACAGTTTGGACGGATGTGTCCCTCCTGTCTGCATTTGAAACATACGACCGGTGGTCATTCTTCTTCCTTTGAAACTAGTGCTGGTGCCGACGTCTTTACGTCATTGTTGAACCTTCTCTTCTTGAAATGTCCATTTCTATTATCTTGGCCATGATTACCCCAGAAGTGGTTACCATTCTTGGCATGATAATTTTCCCCGCGATGGTTATCATTGTTCCGATGGCCATTGGCACCAGTATGATTATTATCGTGTTGTTGGTCGTTGCCTTTTGGTTGAGCTGACTCAATGGTCTCATGTGCTTCATTGCTTATCTCAGCATTTTCATATGTCATTTTCAAACACTGTCACAAAACAAGGGTTAATTAACATATCACATATTATACCTATACTCTGACCGACCAATTAAATACCAAATAAACTTAGGTAGGTCATACTAGCGAAGGAATTCCCCGTCTCTCCCCTCCTAGTTCTTGTCTCACATCTTAGCCAGGGATCATATCCCTAAGCTCTGATATAAACTGTGATGCCCCCAAAATTAGGTATACGTCACCCATCTTGGGTCGCCACTTACATGGTACATAAATTCAAATACAACTTACTAATACAACTGTCGTGTATAATACGACAAAACATAAACTGTGAGTTTGAATACAATTATTATCTACTAGAGATTATACAAACTCAAAAGGAGTCCTCATTACAATTATTAACACACTATTTCACAGAATAGTGAGGACTACTAATGCTATCCTCTGGACCGTCACTCCGTTCCCCGACTAGTCCCTGCTATGTTCTCATTTCCTGAAGAGAACAGTGAAAGAAAGGGTGAGCTCAACTAGCCCAGTAAGAAATATTATGACTAAGATAATGCAGAATAAATTATCATTAGCCTCCAACAATGTTAAACTGATAAAATACAATAGACATCAAGTTTAACTACAGCGGAACAAATAATTCATTAAAAGAGTCAAGTAGATAATAGAATCTACAATCTTTTATGATTTAAAAAGTTTTTCATCACTTTTATCGCTGAGACTCAGCTCATTAAATAATTCACATCATTAAATCATCCCTGCACTACAGGCCAAGGATATTCTTTAGTATCACGACCACGAATTATCCATGCACTACGGGCCAAAGATAATCTTATTTTCATCAACGGTCCTGATCATGCCATAAAACAATTCATCTTTGCTCCATTGGCCGAAGAGAATCCATAGCCATAATCATACCAAAAACTGTCCATCAATGCACTACGGGCCAATGAGGACTTTTAATTTTTACATCATTTATAACATTACGGTCATGATTATACCGAATAATCCCTGCTCATAATCATACCAAGTCCATCTATGCATTACAGGCCACAGATGACTTTCAACATAACATAAACATGAGGATGATGACAATGATATAAGAATTCAATTAAACAAGTTCAAGAATTAATTTGTTCAGGAACCAATAACGTCCAAATTGTCAACATGATACTGCTTTGTAGAGTAAAGTTCAAGAATGCTCAGAAGAATATTTCCACGAAAAGATACTGGATGTAGCACAAATATCAAAGATATTCCAGTAATTTCATGGAGTATAGAAGTCAAAATTTTAATCAACTGAGTATAATACCGAATGGAATAACAAAAGATATCACCATGCATGCGGTACTTCGCATAGACGGTTATTTCAACAGAATAATAAAAACGGAACCAGGTCAGGTGAAATTCACACTGATAGGGTGTTCCAACAGAATAATAAATGCGGAATAATAAATGATGGAACCAGGTCCGGCGTATAGCACAGACAGGATATTCCGACAAAATAATAAAGACGGGATAATAAAAATGGAACCAGGTCCGGCGTATAGCACAGACAGGATATTCCGACAAAATAATAAAGACAGAATAATAGAAGAATGTCACCAAGTATAGGGTAGCCCGCGTATACAGGTTATTCCAACAGAACAATAAAGAAATGGAATAACAGAAGTTCTCTTATTGAATACAAAAGAATAATATCCCTTACGAGTACAACAAATAATATTCCCTACCTTAGAAAGAAGAGTACTGGATATAAAAGTAGTGAAGTAGCAGAACACTTTCTTCTTTCTCTCTATAGTTTATCTCTCTAGAGTTTCAGTGAATTCGTAAGAAAATTATGAAGGAATGAGCTTCTATTTATTGAAAAATGGAATGCATAGTAACTAACCCATGAACGGTCCGTATTGATTTACTTTAATCTGACGGTCCATATTTAAAGAAAAATCTTTTAAATAAAATATAATATATTCTATTTTTATATAAAAAGATTTTTACTATGCAAACACTATGCAGGCACTATGCAAACACTATGCATAATAAAATATAATATATTCTATTTATAGAATAACTTTAATAAAATATTCTGTTTTATATAAAAAGATTTTACTATGCAAAATACTATGCGGGCACTATGCAAATACTATGCATAATAAAATATAATATATTCTATTTATAGAATAACTTTAATAAAGTATTTTGTTTTATATAAAAAGATGTTTCTGTTTTATTACGTTAATAATACGAATAAAACAAAACTTATAAATCAACAATAATTGAATCAAATAATGTGAGATACTATGCAGCCACTATTGTAGAAATAATTGAACAAAATTGAGTGACTTCTCACATAAATATCAATAATCAATACCGTGTGCTACTATGCAACAACGCGTATTACTGTACTTTTACTACCGAGTAGTTCAACAGTATTAACGGTAAAACTCCCGCTGTTATTTTCAATAAAATATTTTTGTCGTTTTCTCAATCCGACAATAATTCCGTTGTGGGGTCCACCAATGATTGTGCCGTCGTACGAATATTTCCTGTTTAAAATGAATATTCCCCGACCAATCAAATATAATATGACAACTTGCATACTTTATAAAATTTATAAATATTACCCACAACTATAATATTATCTCAAATTCACACTATAATATAAAAAAAATATTTCGAGAAAATTAATTCTTTATTCATAAAATCTGGGGTTTCACACATAGAGCATGGATAATTCGTGGTCGTGATACTAAAGAATATCCTTAGCTTGTAGTGCATGGATGATTTCATGATGTGGATTATTTATTAAGTTGAGTCTTAGCGATAACAGTGATGAAAAACCTTTTAAATCAATAAAGATAGTATATTTTATTTTTTACTTGACTCTTTTAATGGATTGTTTGTTCCGCTGCAGTTAAACTTGATGTCTATTATATTTTATCAGTTTAACATTATTGGAGACTAATGATAATTTATTATGCATTATCTTAGTCATAATATTTCTTACTGGGCTAGTTGAGCTCACCCTTTCTTTTACTGTTCTCTTTAGGAAATGAGAATATAGCTGGGACGAGTCGGGAAACGGAGTGATGGTCCAGAGGATAGCATTAGTAGTCCTCACTATTTTGTGAAATAGTGTGAGAATAATTCTAATGAGAACTCCTTTTGAGTTTGTATAATATCTAGTAGACAATAATTGTATTCAAACTCACAGTTTATGTTTTGTCGTATTGTACACGACAGTTGTATTAGTAAGTTGTATTTGAATTCTGTACCATGTATCTGACGACCCAAGATGGGTGATGTATACCTAATTTTGGGGGCGTCACAAGATTACTGGTGGGAATCTGTAAATCGTACTCATCTTTCCGAACTTATGCTATCTTGGGAGAAGTTTCAGAAATTGTTTAACGACAAGTACTTTCTAAAAAGTATTTGTCATATGAAGGAGGTATAATTCATCAAACTGAAACAGAACAATAAATAAAATACGAACATACAAGGAACACTAATTATTAAATAAAAAATGAAGTTATATTTTGGAACAACTTAAAAAAGAAAGTCAACCAAATTTATAGAACAGGGACAGTGATATATAATTTTTAATAAATAATATAAATTTGAAAAATATTTAAAATTAATTTTTGAAAATTAGTAATAATTGTATCTTTTAAGACAAGGGAGCATTACGTTAGATAAAAAATTTGAGACATTTTCATCACCTACAATATATAAAGATAAGAAAATGGGTAGGTAACGATATTTGGCGGCTGCGTGCCTTTCTTGACCGCAGACTCAGCAGCCCCATATTGACTGACAATCGATCTCCTAGATCGCCACGTTTCCATAAACAAACATTGATTCAACATGAGTACTCCGATTAGATTTCTTCACAAAAGCACGTGAAGCCAAACTTTTCAAGTACTTCAAAATTTCTCTCCTTTACTGTCAAAGTCTCGGTCTCTTGCATATTGCTCCATCTTTGTTATGGTATATATGAATATCCTTACATAGTAGTTAAATGGCAAAACTAATAATTTGATCATTAAAATTAGTACGTTTTATTGAATATTTGATTAAACTTTTAATTTTTTAAATTAAGTCATTGAACTAATTTTTATTTTAAAATTTGGTCATTCCGTTAAAAAAAGTTGACAGACGTTAGATTTTTGTCTATGTGGCGCTGACGTGGCAAGAAAAACTAAAAAATATTGCTTATGTGGCAAAACAAATCAAAAACAGATTTTAAAAATAAAAAAAATTAACATTTTAAAGTTTTAAAAATAACAAAAACATAATAAAACAAAAAAAGACAGTTTTTGTAAAAAAAAATCTGTTTTTTTTTTAAAACACTATTTTTTTTTAAAAAGCTGTTTTTAAAAAAAACTGCTTTTTTTCAAAAAAACCTTTTTTTAAAAAAAAACTGCTTTTTTAAAAAATCTGTTTTTTTATAAAAAAATGCTGTTTTTTAAAAAAATCTGTTTTTTTAAAAAATCTTTTTTTAAACAAAAACTGTTTTTTTAAATCTATTTTTTTTAAAAAAACTGTTTTTAAAAAAATCTGTTTTTTTAAAAAAAACAGTTTTTTTTTAAATCTGTTTTTTAAAAAAATTTGTATTTTTTAAAGAAAATCTGTATTTTTTTGTTTTATTTTATTATGTTTTTGTTATTTTTAAAACTTTAAAATGTTAATTTTTCTATTTTTAATATCTGTTTTTGATTTTTTTTGCCACATAAGCAATATTTTTTAGTTTTTCTTGCCACGTTAGCGCCACATAGACAAAAATATAACGTCTGTCAACTTTTTTTAACGGAATGACCCAATTTGAAAATAAAAATTAGTTCAGTGACTTAATTTAAAAAATTAAAAGTTCAATCGAGTATTCAGTAAAACGTGTCAACTTTGGTGGCCAAATCATTAGTTTTGCCGTAGTTAAATTAACAACTCACAACCTTTTAAGGATTCAAAAAGGCGAGGTAAGGTAGGGAAGGCAACGTATTTTCAGAAAAAGAACTAAGGAAAGAAAATATAATCGAAATTTTTTATTCGTTATAAAATTATTTAAATTTTAAAATATTTTTTAAACATAAAATTAATATAAATTTATTTAATTTTAATCAATATAATATTAAATATTATAAATCATCTAAAAATCGTACTAATTATAAAAAATATTTTTTGTAAATTTTAATGAACCATATATATCAACTTTGAGTTGGAAAATATTTTAACTTAACTTTTAAGAATTAATAATAAACTTACAAGGAAATATGAACTTACAATTTACTCATTTCTTATTATAAAGGGAGAGCAAATATTTTAACTGCTTTTTAATAAGGTTTTGTAACGGTTTATGATAAAAAAAATTAAAAAAAATTGACGCTCAATTCTTATTTTATGTCTCGAGTGCCCATCATCCCTAAATTATCTTCATGCAAAACAAGAAGTTACATTAAAATATATTTTATAGTTTTAAAATTGCACAAATGCGTCAGGTAAAACTTCTAGTGTAATAATACAATTGTAATACATCAGTCCCATATTAATAGATATAAAAAAAATTATTTGTATATAAAGAATTAAGTTACTAATAATATTATCTTCAGTCATGGTTTTTTGGGTGAACATGTGGTGGACTAAGATAACCCAAGAAGATACTATTAGACCAATTATTTAAGGTCTTATTTAGATGAATTTTATTCGATTCGGACATGAGATTTGATTCAAGATTTGTTTCGAACTTGAGTTGTTTCATATGGTATCAGAGCCGACTCTTGAAAGCTCGGGTCAAGTCATCCAATCGAGTTGTCAGAGGTGAGGACACGAATGCTAGTGGTATTATCACATAATGGAGAAAGGTTCAAAGGTGGGGACACAAAACTAGCTGTTATTATTCCACAATGACTAGAGCGACAAAGATATGTGGATCATGTGTGTGATCGGTTCTGACGGATAGAGGTGAGCATGGTGCGGTTTGGTGCGGTTTGAAGTCCAAACCGCACCCGAAACCTGTAAGACCCCGAATTTTATGAAATAAAAGTATTCAATTTTTCTTATAATTATTATTCAGTAAATGATTAAATTGATAAAAGTTTAAAGTTATATGGGTGGAATGTGAATTTTTTTTTTTGAAAATAAGCAAGTGGTTATAAAATAATCATTGTTGTCGGGGAATATTTGTTTGGTCATGGAATATTCTTTCTATCGGGGAATATTCGTACGACGGCGCAGCTATTTGTGGGCCCCATAACGAATAACTGTCGGATGAAGAAAACGACAAATTTGAATTTTTATAAATAACGGCGTAGTTGTTACCGATAATACTGTTGAAATACCCGGTGGTTAAAATACAGTAATACGCGTTATTGCACAGTAGCACACGGTATTGTACCAATTATTGATTCTTACGTAAAAAGACACAACTCAATAATTGTTACAGTAGTTATTGTTCAATATTTTATTTTATTGATTCAATAATTGCTGCGTTGATATTTTATATTATTGTTGTTTCAATAATTGTTGCTGCACTGTATTTTTCTTTATCAGATCAATAATTCATATTATTTGAATAATATTATTAGATAACATTATTGGCAATGTCTAGAAAGTTCTGTCTAAGGAGATGTTTGGTCATCTAATTGCGCGCCAGTAAGGAGAAATCCTTATTGGAAAGCCCCCTCTTTCCTGAGAACGGCCTGGTTGTCATAAATGTGATTCTGTAATATTATTTGTGAATAATTAATTATTGATTCATATGATAAGGAAATATTTATTTTATGTGGATATAAATGAGGGATATATTTTTGTGGTTAAAAATAAAATAGTTAATGTTGAGGTATTTTATCTGTATTTTTGTCGGAACGGAGGTATTGAAAATTAAATTAAGATTTTTGAGATATTTTGCGGGGTTATAATTTTTAATCCGACCGTTGGATCGTGGTAATTTTTGGATATGTTATACATATATAAGTTGAGTATATGTCCACAAATTTGGAACCGTAAAAATGAGCGTATGATTTGTTATGAATTTTACGAGATGTCTGGTTTAGAAATTGTTGAATTTTCGGAGTTAATCATTTTGGTAAAAAATTCTAGAATTGGTGGGCCCCACTCTTGGTTGGTGAAAAAATGTGCTGAGATTTTTATTCAAATGTGGTGGGTGGGAATAGTAGCAGCTAAAGCCATCAGGTTGCAGGTTAAGTCTGCTTCGGCGTGCTAACATTTTCCTATAAATAGAGGGCTAAGTTAGAATTAAAAAATCACACAGAATTCATAAGTTTTTCTCTTTCTCTCTCTAGATTATTGAGTGTATTTTGTGAGTATTTAGATACTTTATGAGTTTCTATTCATCAGTGCAAGTTTTCTTCAGCCTTATACCGATCAGAAGTACTGCTCTTTTGAGGTAAGGGATAATAAGGGATTTTAAGGGTTGCTATATTTTTCAGTTTCGTAATTTTTCTGACCTTCAAAAATTCTGAAAAAATTTGAAATGATATTTTGATGAGTTTGCTTGGTTGTGTCCAAAAATGGTGATTTTTGGATGTATAGATTAAGAGTTATGAATTTTATAAGAAAAGACTATTTTAAAAGTAACCGCTTATAACTCCTTGTGGTTAACTCCAAAATTGATAAAATTTTTATTGAGAGTACATGTATATGATAGAAGTATACTCTATAAATTTTAGAATGTTTGGATAAAAGTACAATTTTTGATAAATATCTAAATATCCGGCTGTTTTGGCCATATGAAAAATAGTAAATGAATTTTAAAAATTCTGAGAAAAATATATGTTCAATATGGGACTATATTCTGCTAAATCTCAGAAAAGAAATATTTTTGGAACTGATTTGGTATTTTTCATGAAAATAGACTGGTTATGAGAAAATGAATTAAATATGTTTTGTGAAGTAAGAAAATTGGAAAATAGGATTCTTTGGCTTGAGAATTCTATATGAGGTGATTTTTTATGAGGGTTTTGGTTATTGATGATGAAATCTTAAGAGTTGGCATTTTATGATGATTAAATGTATTATTTAGTAAAGTGTAAACACTTAAAATAAATTATTTATAAATTTAAGAAATATTATTATTTCAATATCATTATACCAAAAATATTGGTATGAATTTTATTGTGAAATTTCTATCTTTTTGTGTCGGGGTTACTATTCATGAGTTACTATTCACGAGTTACTATTCACGAGTTACTATTCACGACAAAATTGGTTTCTTTTTCTAACCAAATTATAGTTGAGTTATGAATATTACTCTTGAGATTAAAACTATGTATTGATTATATTGTTTTTATTATCATATATAACATTTTTATAATCCTGATGTTAAAATTCTTTTTCACTGGAGTGTAAAGATGGGTAGATTATTGGTATGATCATGACTAGGGTTCTCTTTGGCCTGTAGTGCAAATTTAAATTGTGACTGGTATGATCATGATCATTGAATTTATAATTGAATATCTTTAGCTTAAGTGTAAAGATGAATTGATTAACATGGTTATAATTATGGTGTATATAAATTCTGAAATGATTATATATTTTTTTGAGATATTAATATATTTGGCCTGTAGTGCAAATATGAAATGTTGATGAATATATTTGGCATGTAGTGCAAATATGAACTGTTGAGAAATATCTTTGGCCTGTAGTGTAAAGATGAATTATTGATGAATATCTTTGGCCTGTAGTACAAAGATGGTCTATTGATGAATATCTTTGGCCTGTAGTGCAAAGATAAACTGTTGTTGAATATATTTGGCCGTAGTGTAAAGATGGATTTATTAGTATGATTATGAACAGGAACTGTGATTTGGTATAACCATGATCTTTGATGTTTCAGGTAAAGACATGTGATGAAAATATTCTTCGTTCTGGGTGCAAAGAAAAATTTAGAATCACAATTACGATTATGAGTTATACATGTGATTGTGGACAGGAATTGTTGATTGATGTTACAGGGATAAAATATTGTTGGTGGACTTTTAACATGGAGAAGATAATAGACTTTATAGTCTATTTGACTCTTCTAATGGATTGTTCGTTCCGCTGCAACTATGGTTGAAAAATTTTATCGTCTACCATATGTTCTAAATCTCTGATTTATTACTGATGAAGACTATTGATAATTTATTTATCTTTAGTCATGATATTCTTTACTGGGCTAGTTGTGCTCACCCTTTTATTTCACAATTCCTTTCAGGTAATAAGAGTGTAGCTGGGTCGAGCGAGGGTAATAAGGGAATAGAACGGTGGTCATCATTTAGTAGTTATATTTGGTGAAGAAAATAGGGTGAGGCGAACCCAACGTTGGAAGGGTGTTTCGTCACTATCATATAAGATGTCTAATGACATACAACCTCGTGTCATCATAAGACAGGGTTGTGCTCATCCACTTGCTGAGTATATCTACGAGCACTACCTATATAATCTTGGTATTTGTTTGAAGTATAATTCTCAATTAGAGACAGTGGAGATAATGATAAGTCAAGAGAAGACTCACCATTGGGAAGAATATGATAATAATCTTCTCGTTTTTCTTTGGGGTCTATTGGGTCAACCAAGGATAATTCTGTGGTCATATGATATCTATCATAATCTAGACGCATGGCCTCCCATGTACAAAGGTTTTCTTGAGCACATCCCAAAGATTCTAATTTCTAAAACAGTTTTTGACTATACCTTTATGTAAGGTGTCATTGTGAGGTGTTGTCCACGGTTGGGACATGAGTCACATTTGGTATATGTTTGTATCCAAACTCACAGCATATATGTTGTTATATTTTGCACGACAATTGTTGTAATAAAGTTGTAGTTGTTTTCTGTACCATGTATTTGGCGACTCAGAATAGGTTGGATGGAATGGACCTGTTTTGGAGTTGTCACAGTTGGTATCAGAGCTTAGGGATATGATCTTTGGCGGAGATCGGGAAATAGAACTAGAAGGGGAGAGATGAGTAAATCCTTCGCTAGTGTGTCCTACCTAAGCTTATTTGTTGGTCAGTCATAATATCGGGATATTATGTAAATGTTAATTTGTTCAATTAACCCTTGTTTTGAAACTGTATTCTAGAATGATATCTGAAATACAGGAGATGATCAATGGAGAAATCGTGATGAAAGAGAAGATGAAATCTGAAATGAAAGGAAGGTATTCTCAACTCTTTAAAATACCAGGTACGTAAATTTCGGGGACGAAATTTCATAAGGAGGGGAGATTGTAAGACCCCGAATTTTATAAAATAAAAGTATTCAATTTTTCTTATAATTACTATTCAGTAAATGGTTAAATTGATAAAAGTTTAAAGTCATGGGTGGAATGTGAATTTTTTTTTTGAAAATAAGCAAGTGGTTATAAAATAATCATTGTTGTCGGGGAATATTCGTTTGGTCATGGAATATTCTTTCTGTCGGGGAATATTCGTACGACGGCGCAGCTATTTGTGGGCCCCATAACGAATAACTGTCGGATGAACAAAACGACAAATTTGAGTTTTTACAAATAACGGCGTAGTTGTTACCGATAATACTGTTGAAATACCCGGTGGTTAAAATACAGTAATACGCGTTATTGCACAGTAGCACACTGTATTGCACCAATTATTGATTCTTACGTAAGAAGGCACCACTCAATAATTGTTACAGTAGTTATTGTTCAATATTTTATTTTATTGATTCAATAATTGCTGCGTTGATATTTTATATTATTGTTGTTTCAATAATTGTTGCTGCACTTTATTTCCTTTATCAGATCAATAATTCATATTATTTGAATAATATTATTAGATAACATTAATGGCAATGTCTAGAAAGTTCTGTCTAAGGAGAGGTTTGGTCATCTAATTGCGCGCCAGTAAGGAGAAATCCTTATTGGAAAGCCCCCTCTTTCCTGAGAACGGCCTGGTTGTCATAAATGTGATTCTGTAATATTATTTGTGAATAATTAATTAATGATTCATATGATAAGAAAATATTTATTTTATGTGGATATAAATGAGGGATATATTTTTGTGGTTAAAAATAAAATAGTTAATGTTGAGGTATTTTATCTGTATTTTTGTCGGAACGGAGGTATTGAAAATTAAATTAAGATTTTTGAGATATTTTGCGGGGGTTATAATTTTTAATCCGACCGTTGGATCGTGGTAATTTTTGGATATGTTATACATATATAAGTTGAGTATATGTCCACAAATTTTGAACCGTTAAAAATGAGCGTATGATTTGTTATGAATTTTACGAGATGTCTGGTTTAGAAATTGTTGAATTTTCGGAGTTAATTATTTTGGTGGAAAATTCTAGAATTGGTGGGCCCCACTCTTGGTTGGTGAAGAAATGTGCTGAAATTTTTATTCAAATGTGGTGGGTGGGAATAGTAGCAGCTAAAGCCATCAGGTTGCAGGTTAAGTCTGCTTCGGCGTGCTAACATTTTCCTATAAATAAAGGGCTAAGTTAGAATTGAAAATCACACTAGAATTCATAAGTTTTCTCTCTTTCTCACTCTAGATTATTGAGTACATTTTGTGAGTATTTAGATACTTTATTAGTTTCTATTCATCAGTGCAAGTTTTCTTCGGCCTTATACCGATCAGAAGTACTGCTCTTTTGAGGTAAGGGATAGTAAGGGATTTTAAGGGTTGTTATGTTTTTCAGTTTCGTAATTTTTCTGACCTTCAAAAATTCTAGAAAAATTTGAAATGATGTTTTGATGAGTTTTCTTGATTGTGTCCAAAAATGGTGATTTTTGGATGTATAGATTAAGAGTTATGAATTTTATAAGAAAAGACTATTTTAAAAGTAACCGCTTATAACTCCTTGTGGAAAACTCTAAAATTGGTGAAATTTTTATTGAGAGTACATGTATATGATAGAAGTATACTCTATAAATTTTAGAATTTTTGGATAAAAGTACAATTTTTGATAAATATCTAAATATCCGGCTGTTTTGGCCATATGAAAAATAGTAAATGAATTTTAAAAATTCTGAGAAAAATATATGTTCAATATGGGACTATATTCTGCTAAATTTCAGAAAAGAAATATTTTTGGAACTGATTTGGTATTTTTCATGAAAATAGACTATTTATGAGAAAATAAATTAAATATGTTTTGTGAAGTAAAAAAATTGTAAAATAGGATTCTTTGGCTTGAGAATCCTATATGAGGTATATACAGATTTTTGATGAGGGTTTTGGTTATTGATGATGAAATCTTAAGAGTTGGCATTTTATGATGATTAAATGCATTATTTAGTAAAGTGTAAACAATTAAAATAAATTGTTTATAAATTTAAGAAATATTATTATTTCAATATCATTATACCGAAAATATTGGTATGAATTTTATTATGAAATTTCTACCTTTTTGTGTCGGGGTTACTATTTACGAGTTACTATTCATGAGTTACTATTCACGAGTTACTATTCACGACAAAATTAATTTTTTTTTCTAACCAAATTATAGTTGAGTTATGAATATTACTCTTGAGATTAAAACTATGTATTGATTATATTGTTTTTATTATCATATATAACATTTTTATAATCCTGATGTTGAAATTCTTTTTCACTGGAGTGTAAAGATGGGTAGATTATTGGTATGATCATGACTAGGGTTCTCTTTGGCCTGTAGTGTAAATTTGAATTGTGACTGGTATGATCATGACCATTGAATTTACAATTGAATATCTTTAGCTTAAGTGTAAAGATGAATTGATTAACATGATTATAATTATGGTGTATATAAATTCTGAAATGATTATATATTTCCTTTGAGATATTAATATATTTGCCTGTAGTGCAAATATGAACTGTTGATGAATATATTTGGTCTATAGTGCAAATATGAACTGTTCAGAAATATCTTTGGCCTATAGTGTAAAGATGAATTATTGATGAATATCTTTGGCCTGTAGTACAAAGATGGTCTGTTGATGAATATCTTTGGCCTGTAGTGCAAAGATGAACTGTTGTTGAATATATTTGGCCGTAGTGTAAAGATGGATTTATTAGTATGATTATGAACATGAACTATGATTTGGTATAACCATGATCTTTGATGTTTTAGGTAAAGACAGGTGATGAAAATATTCTTCGTCCTGGGTGCGAAGAAAAATTTAGAATCACAATTACGATTATGAGTTATACATGTGATTGTGGACATGAATTGTTGATTGATGTTACAGGGATAAAATATTATTGGTGGACTTTTAACATAGAGAAGATAATAGACTTTATAGTCTATTTGACTCTTCTAATAGATTGCTCGTTCCGTTGCAACTATTGAAAAATTTTATCGTCTACCATATGTTCTAAATCTCTAATTTATTACTGATGAAGACTATTGATAATTTATTTATCTTTAGTCATGATATTCTTTACTGGGCTAGTTGTGCTCACCCTTTTGTTTCACAATTCCTTTCAGGTAATAAGAGTGTAGCTGGGTCGAGCGGGGGTAACAAGGGAATAGAACGGTGGTCATCATTTAGTAGTTATATTTGGTGAAGAAAATAGGGTGAGGCAAACCCAACGTTGGAAGGGTGTTTCGTCACTATCATACAAGATGTCTAATGACATACAACCTCGTGTCATCATAAGACAGGGTTGTGCTCATCCACTTGCTGAATATATCTACGAGCACTACCTATATAATCTTGGTATTTATTTGAATTTATAATTCACAATTAGAGACAGTGGAGATAATGATAAGCCAAGAGAAGACTCACCATTTGGGAAGAATATGATAATAATCTTCTCGTTTTTCTTTGGGGTCTATTGGGTCAACCAAGGATAATTCTGTGGCCATATGATATCTATCATAATCTAGACGCATGGCCTCCCATGTACAAAGGTTTTCTTGAGCACATCCCAAAGATTCTAATTTCTAAAACAGTTTTTGACTATACCTTTATGTAAGGTGTCATTGTGAGGTGCTGTCCACGGTTGGGACATGAGTCACATTTGGTATATGTTTGTATCCAAACTTACAGCATATATGTTGTTGTATTTTGCACGACAATTGTTGTAATAAAGTTGTAGTTATTTTATGTACCATGTATTTGCCGACTCAGA
Source organism: Panax notoginseng (assembly GCA_016801055.1). Lineage (NCBI taxonomy): Eukaryota > Viridiplantae > Streptophyta > Magnoliopsida > Apiales > Araliaceae > Panax > Panax notoginseng. The sequence goes on from CM029021.1 coordinate 108,467,596, forward strand.
ATAGGTTGGATGGAATGGACCTGTTTTGGGGTTGTCATAAGTTGGTATCAGAGCTTAGGAAAATGATCTTTGGCGGAGATCGGGAAATAGAACTAGGAGGGGAGAGATGAGTAAATCCTTCGCTAGTGTGTTCTACCTAAGCTTATTTGTTGGTCAGTCATAATATCGGGATATTATGTAAATGTTAATTTGTTCAATTAACCCTTATTTTGAAACTGTATTCTAGAATGATATCTGAAATACAGGAGATGATCAATGGAGAAATCGTGATGACAGGGAAGATGGAATCTGAAATGAAAGGAAGGTATTCTCAACTCTTTAAAATACCAGGTACGTAAATTTCGGGGACGAAATTTCATAAGTAGGAGATATTGTAAGACCCCGAATTTTATGAAATAAAAGTATTCAATTTTTCTTATAATTACTATTCAGTAAATGGTTAAATTGATAAAAGTTTAAAGTTATGGGTGGAATGTGAATTTTTTTTTTAAAATAAGCAAGTGGTTATAAAATAATCATTGTTGTCGGAGAATATTCGTTTGGTCATGGAATATTCTTTCTGTCGGGAAATATTCGTACGACGGCGCAGCTATTTGTGGGCCCCATAACGAATAACTGTCGGATGAAGAAAACGACAAATTTGAGTTTTTATAAATAACGGCGTAGTTGTTACCGATAATACTGTTAAAATACCCGGTGGTTAAAATACAGTAATACGCGTTATTACACAGTAGCACACGGTATTGCACCAATTATTGATTCTTACGTAAGAAGGCACCACTCAATAATTGTTACAGTAGTTATTGTTCAATATTTTATTTTATTGATTCAATAATTGCTGCGTTGATATTTTATATTATTGTTGTTTCAATAATTGTTGCTGCACTGTATTTTCCTTTATCAGATCAATAATTCATATTATTTGAATAATATTATTAGATAACATTATTGGCAATGTCTAAAAAGTTCTGTCTAAGGAGAGGTTTGGTCATCTAATTGCGCGCCAGTAAGGAGAAATCCTTATTGGAAAGCCCCCTCTTTCCTGAGAACGGCCTGGTTGTCATAAATGTGATTCCGTAATATTATTTGTGAATAATTAATTAATGATTCATATGATAAGAAAATATTTATTTTATGTGGATATAAATGAGGGATATATTTTTGTGGTTAAAAATGAAGGAGTTAATATTGAGGTATTTTATCTGTATTTTTGTCGGAACGGAGGTATTGAAAATCAAATTAGGGTTTTTGAGATATTTTGCGGGGGTTATATTTTTAATCCGTCCGTTGGATCGTGGTAATTTTTGGATATGTTATACATATATAAGTTGAGTATATGTCCACAAATTTTGAACCGTTTAAAAATGAGCGTATGATTTGTTATGAATTTTACGAGATGTCTGGTTCAGAAATTGTTGAATTTTCGGAGTTAATCATTTTGGTGGAAAATTCTAGAATTGGTGGGCCCCACTCTTGGTTGGTGAAGAAATGTGCTGAGATTTTTATTCAAATGTGGTGGGTGGGAATAGTAGCAGCTAAAGCCATTAGGTTGCAGGTTAAGTCTGCTTCGGCGTGCTAATATTTTCCTATAAATAGAGGGCTAAGTTAGAATTGAAAATCACACCAGAATTCATAAGTTTTCTCTCTTTCTCTCTCTAGATTATTGAGTGTATTTTGTGAGTATTTAGATACTTTATGAGTTTCTATTCATCAGTGTAAGTTTTTTTCAGCCTTATACCGATCAGAAGTACTGCTCTTTTGAGGTAAGGGATAGTAAGAGATTTTAAGGGTTGTTATGTTTTTCAGTTTCGTAATTTTTCTGACCTTCAAAAATTCTGGAAAAATTTGAAATGATGTTTTTATGAGTTTTCTTGATTGTGTCCAAAAATGGTGATTTTTGGATGTATAGATTAACAGTTATGAATTTTATTAGAAAAAACTATTTTAAAAGTAACCGCTTATAACTCCTTGTGGTAAACTCCAAAATTGATAAAATATTTTTTGAGAGTACATGTATATGATAGAAGTATACTCTATAAATTTTAGAATTTTTGATAAATATCTAAATATCCGGCTGTTTTGGCCATATAAAAAATAGTAAATGAATTTTAAAAATTCTGAGAAAAATATATGTTCAATATGAGACTATATTCTGCTAAATTCTAGAAAAAAAATATTTGTGGAACTGATTTGGTATTTTTCATGAAAATAGACTATTTATGAGAAAATGAATTAAATATGTTTTGTGAAGTAAAAAAAATTGGAAAATAGGATTCTTTGGCTTGAGAATCATATATGAGGTATATGCAGATTTTTGATGAGAGTTTTGGTTATTGATGATGAAATCTTAAGAGTTGGCATTTTATGATGATTAAATGCATTATTTAGTAAAGTGTAAACAATTAAAATAAATTGTTTATAAATTTAAGAAATATTATTATTTCAATATCATTATACCGAAAATATTGGTATAAATTTTATTGTAAAATTTCTACTTTTTTGTGTCGGGGTTACTATTCATGAGTTACTATTCACGAGTTACTATTCACGAGTTACTATTCACAACAAAATTGACTTCTTTTTCTAACCAAATTATAGTTGAGTTATGAATATTACTCTTGAGATTAAAACTATGTATTGATTATATTATTTTTATTATCATATATAACATTTTTATAATCCTGATGTTAAAATTCCCTTTCACTAGAGTGTAAAGATGGGTAAATTATTGGTATTATCATGACTAGGGTTCTCTTTGGCCTGTAGTCCAAAGTTGAATTATGACTGGTATGATCATGGCCATTGAATTTATAATTGAATATCTTTAGCTTAAGTGTAAAGATGAATTGATTAACATGGTTATAATTATGGTGTATATAAATTCTGAAATGATTATATATTTTTTTGAGATATTAATATATTTGGCCTGTAGTGCAAATATGAACTGTTGATGAATATATTTGGCCTGTAGTGTAAATATGAACTGTTGAGAAATATCTTTGGCATGTAGTGTAAAGATGAATTATTGATGAATATCTTTGGCCTGTAGTACAAAGATGGTCTGTTGATGAATATCTTTGGCCTGTAGTGCAAAGATGAACTGTTGTTGAATATATTTGGCTGTAGTGTAAAAATGGATTTATTAGTATGATTATGAACAGGAACTGTGATTTGGTATAACCATGATCTTTGATGTTTCAGGTAAAGACAGGTGATGAAAATATATTTCGTCCTGGGTGCGAAAAAAAATTTAGAATCACAATTACGATTATGAGTTATACATGTGATTGTGGACAGGAATTGTTGATTGATGTTACAGGGATAAAATATTGTTGGTGGACTTTTAACATGGAGAAGATAATAGACTTTATAGTCTATTTGACTCTTCTAATGGATTGCCCGTTCCGCTGCAACTATGGTTGAAAATTTTTATCGTCTACCATATGTTTTAAATCTCTGATTTATTACTGATGAAGACTATTGATAATTTATTTATCTTTAGTCATGATATTCTTTACTGGGCTAGTTGTGCTCACCCCTTTGTTTCATAATTCCTTTCAGGTAATAAGAGTGTAGCTGGGTCGAGCGGGGGTAACAAGGGAATAGAACGGTGGTCATCATTTAGTTGTTATATTTGGTGAAGAAAATAGGGTGTGGCGAACCCAACGTTGGAAGGTTGTTTCGTCACTATCATACAAGATGTCTAATGACATACAACCTCGTGTCATCATAAGACAGGGTTGTGCTCATCCACTTGCTGAGTATATCTACGAGCACTACTTATATAATCTTGGTATTTGTTTGAAGTATAATTCTCAATTAGAGACAGTGGAGATAATGATAAGTCAAGAGAAGACTCACCATTGGGAAGAATATGATAGTAATCTTCTCGTTTTTCTTTGGGGTCTATTGGGTCAACCAAGGATAATTCTGTAGCCATATGATATCTATCATAACCTAGACGCATGGCCTCCCATGTACAAAGTTTTCTTGAGCACTTCCCAAAGATTTTAATTTCTAAAACAGTTTTTGACTATATACCTTTATATAAGGTGTCATTGTGAGGTGCTGTCCACGGTTGGGACATGAGTCATATTTGGTATATATTTGTATCCAAACTCACAACATATATGTTGTTGTATTTTGCATGACAATTGTTGTAATAAAGTTGTAGTTGTTTTCTGTATCATGTATTTGGCGACTCAGAATAGGTTGGATGGAATGGACTTGTTTTGGAGTTGTCACAGTTAGTATCAGAGCTTAGGGATATGATCTTCGGCGGAGATCGGGAAATAGAACTAGGAGGGGAGAGATGAGTAAATTCTTTGCTAGTGTGTCCTACCTAAGCTTATTTGTTGGTCAGTCATAATATCGGGATATTATGTAAATGTTAATTTGTTCAATTAACCCTTGTTTTGAAACTGTATTCTAGAATGATATCTGAAATACAGGAGATGGTCAATGGAGAAATCGTGATGACAGGGAAGATGGAATCTGAAATGAAAGGAAAGTATTCTCAACTCTTTAAAATACCAGGTACGTAAATTTCGGGTACGAAATTTTATAAGGAGGGGAGATTGTAAGACCCCGAATTTTATGAAATAAAAGTATTCAATTTTTCTTATAATTACTATTCAGTAAATGGTTAAATTGATAAAAATTTAAAGTTATGGGTGGAATGTAAATTTTTTTTTTGAAAATAAGCAAGTGGTTATAAAATAATCATTGTTGTCGGGGAATATTCGTTTGGTCATGAAATATTCTTTCTGTCGGAGAATATTCGTACGACGGCGCATCTATTTGTGGGCCCTATAACGAATAACTGTCGGATGAGGAAAATGACAAATTTGAGTTTTTACAAATAACGGCGTAGTTGTTACCGATAATACTGTTAAAATACCCGGTGGTTAAATTACAGTAATATGCGTTATTGCACAGTAGCACACGGTATTGCACCAATTATTGATTCTTACGTAAGAAGGCACCACTTAATAATTGTTACAGTAGTTATTGTTCAATATTTTATTTTATTGATTCAATAATTGATGCGTTGATATTTTATATTATTGTTGTTTCAATAATTGTTGCTGCACTGTATTTTCCTTTATCAGATCAATAATTCATATTATTTGTAAGACCCCGAATTTTGTGAAATAAAAGTATTCAAATTTTCTTATAATTACTATTCAGTAAATGGTTAAATTGATAAAGTTTAAAGTTATGAGTGAAATATGATTTTTTTCAAAATAAGCAAGTGGTTATAAAATATTCATTGTTGTCGGGGAATATTCGTTTGGTCGTGGAATATTCTTTCTGTCGGGGAATATTCGTACGACGGCGCAGCTATTTGTGGGCCCCATAACGAATAACTGTCGGGTGAAGAAAAACGACAAATTTGAGTTTTTACAAATAACGGCGTAGTTGTTATCGTTAACACTGTTGGAATACCCGGTGGTTAAAATACAGTAATACGCGTTATTGCACAGTAGCACACGGTATTGCATAGTATTTTTAAAATTATTGATTCTTACGTAAGAAGGCACTACTCAATAATTGTTACAGTAATTACTGTTCAATATTTTATTATTGATTCAATAATTGCTGCATTGATATTTCATATTATTGTTGTTTCAATAATTGTTGCTGCACAGTATTTTCCATTATCAGATCAGTAATTCATATTATTTAAATAATATTATTAGATAGCATTATTGACAATGTTTAGAAAGTTCTGTCTAAGGAGAGGTTCGGTCATCTAATTGCGCGCCAGTAAGGAGAAATCCTTATTGGAAAGCCCCTCTTTCCTGGGAACGGCCTGGTTGTCATAAATGTGATTCTGTAATATTATTTGTGAATAATTAATTATTGATTCATATGATAAGAAAATATTTATTTTATGTGGATATAAATGAGGGATATATTTTTGTGGTTAAAAAATGAAGGAGTTAATGTTGAGATTTTTATCCGTATTTTTGTCGGATGGAGGTATTAAAAATCAGGGTTTTTGAGATATTTGCGGGGGTTATAATTTTTAATCCGACCGTTGGATCGTGGTAATTTTTGGATATGTTATACATATATAAGTTGAGTATATGTCCATAAATTTTGAACCGTTAAAAATGACGTATGATTTATTATGAATTTTACGAGATGGCTGGTTCAGAAATTGTTGAATTTTCGAGTTTATCATTTTGATGGAAAATTCTAGAATTGGTGGGCCCCACTTGTGGTTGGTGAAGAAATGTGCTGAATTATATTTCAAATGTGGTGGGTGGGATAGTAGCAGGTAAAGCCATCAGGTTGCAGGTCAAACCTACCAAAATTTTCCTATAAATAGAGGGCTAAGTTAGAATTGAAAAATCACAGAAACATAAGCTTTCTCTTTTCTCTCTCTATATTATGAAGCATATTTTGTGAGTATTTAGATACTTTGAGAGTTGCTATTCAGTGCAAGTTTCCTTCGACTTTACATTCCAGTCAGAAGTACTGCTCTTTTGAGGTAAGGGATTGTAAGGGATTGTAAGGGATAGTAAGGGATTGTAAGGGATATTAAGGGATTTATAAGGGTTGTTATGATTTTCAGTTTCGTAATTTTCTGATCTTCAAAAATTCTGGAAAATTTGAAATGATATTTTGATGATTTTCTTGATTGTCCAAAAATGGTGATTTTTGGATGTATAGATTGAGAGTTATGAATTTTATGAGAAAAGACTATTAAAGTAAGTACAGCTTATAATTCCTTGTGGTTAACTCCAAAATTGATGAAATTTTTTTGGGAGTACAGTATATGATGAGTATACTCTGTGAATTCGAATTTTTAGATAAAAGTACAATTTTTGATAAATGTCTAAATATTCGGCTATTTTGGCCATATGAAAATAGTAAATGACTTTTAAAAATTCTGAGAAAAATATATGTTCACTATGGGACTATATTATGCTAAATTCCAGAAAAGAAATATTTTTGGAACGGATTTGGTATTTTTCATGAAAATAGTCTAGTTATGAGAAAATGAATTATATATGTTATGCGAAGAAAGAAAAAATTGGAAAATAGGATTTTATGGCTTGAGAATCCTATATGAGGTATATGCAGATTTTTGATGAGGGTTTTGGTTATTGATGATGAAATTGTAAGAGTTGGCATTTTATGATGATTAAATGCATTAATTAGTAAAGTGTAAACAATTAAAATAAATTGTTTATAAATTTAAGTAATGTTATTCTTTCAATATCATTATACCGAAATATTGGTATGAATTTTATTGTGGAATTTCTATCTTTTGTGTCGGAATTACTATTCATGAGTTACTATTCACGATTTACTATTCATGAGTTACGAATATTACTCTTGAGATTAAAACTATATGTTGATCATATTATTTTTTATCATCATATATAACATTTTTATAACCTTGATGTTGAAATTCTCTTTCACTGGAGTGTAAAGATGGGTAGATTATTGGTATGATCATGACTAGGGTTCTCTTTGGCCTGTAGTGCAAAGTTGAATTGTGACTGGTATGATCATGACCATTGAATTTATAATTGAATATCTTAAGCTTAAGTGCAAAGGTGAATTGATCAACATGGTTATAATTATTGTTTATATAAATTCTAAAATGATTATAATTCTTTGAGATATGAATATATTTGGCCTGTAGTGCAAATATGAATTGTTGATGAATATCTTTGGCATGTAGTGCAAAGATGGCCTGTTGATGAATATCTTTGGCCTGTAGTGCAAAGATGAACTGTTGTTGAATATCTTTGGCCCGTAGTGCAAAGATGGTTTGTTGATGAATATCTTTGGCCCGTAGTGCAAAGATGGATTTGTTAGTATGATTATAAACAGGAACTGTGATTTGGTATAACCATGATCTTTGATGTTTCAGGTAAAGACAGGTGATGAAAATATTCTTCGTCCTGGGTGCGAAGAAAAATTTATAGTCACAATTATGATTATGAGTTATTCATATGATTGTGGAAAGGAACTGTTGAGTGATGTTACATGGATAAAATATTGTTGGTGGATTTTTAACATGGAGAAGATAATAGACTTTATGGTCTATTTGACTCTTCTATGGATTGCATCGCTCGTTCCGCTGCAACTATGGTTGAAATTTTTATCATTTACCATATGTTCTAAATCTCTGATTTATTATTGATGAAGGCTATTGATAATTTAATTATCTTTAGTCATGATATTCTTTACTGAGCTAGTTGTGCTTCCCTTTTTGCTTCACAATTCCTTTCAGGTAATAAGAGTGTAGCTGGGTCGAGCGGGGATAACAAGGGAATAGAACGGTGGTCATCATTTAGTAGTTATATTTGGTGAAGAAAATAGGGTGAGGTGAACCCAACGTTGGAAGGGTGTTTTGTCACTATCATACAAGATGTCTAATGACATACAACCTCGTGTCATCATAGGACAGGGTGTGCTCATCACTTGCTGAGTATATCTATGGGCACTACCAATATAATCTTGGTGTTTGTTTGAAGTAAAATTCAATTAGAGACAGTGGAGATAATGATAAGTCAAGAAAAGACTCACCATTGGGAAGAATATGATAGTAATCTTCTCGTTTTTCTTTGGGGTCTATTGGGTCAACCAAGGATAATTCTGTGGCCATATGATATCTATCAAAACCTAGACGCGTGGCCTCCCATGTACGAAGGTTTCCTTGAGCACTTCCTAAATATTCTAATTTCTAGAACAGTTTTTGACTATACCTTTATGTAAGGTACCTTTGTGAAGTGCTGATACATGATGGTGTCCAATGTCACATTTGGTATATATTTGTATCCAAACTCACAGCATATGTGTTGTTGTATTTTGCACGACAATTGTTGTAATAAAGTTGTAGTTGTTTTCTGTACCATGTATTTGACGACTCAGAATGGGTTGGATGGAATGGACCTATTTTGGGGTCGTCACATTTGGTATCAGAGCTTAGGGATATGATCTCTGGCGGAGATCGGGAAATACAACTAGGAGGGGAGAGATGAGTAAATCCTTCGCTAGTGTGTCTTACCTAAGCTTATTTGTTGGTCAGTCATATATATCGGAATTATTATGTGATATGTTAATTTGTTAAATTAACCCTTGTTTTGAAGCTGTATTCTAGAATGATATTTGAAATACAGGAGATGAGCAATGGAGAAATTATGATGACAGGGAAGATGGAATCTGAAATGAAAGGAAGGTATTCTCAACTCTTTGAAATACCAGGTACGTAAATTTCGGGGACGAAATTTCATAAGGGGGGAGATTGTAAGACCCCGAATTTTGTGAAATAAAAGTATTCAATTTTCTTATAATTACTATTCAGTAAATGGTTAAATTGATAAAGTTTAAAGTTATGAGTGAAATATGATTTTTTTCAAAATAAGCAAGTGGTTATAAAATATTCATTGTTGTCGGGGAATATTCGTTTGGTCGTGGAATTTTCTTCTGTCGGGGAATATTCGTACGACGGCGCAGCTATTTGTGGGCCCATAACGAATAACTGTCGGGTGAAGAAAAACGACAAATTTGAGTTTTTACAAATAACGGCGTAGTTGTTATCGTTAACACTGTTGGAATACCGGTGGTTAAAATACAGTAATACGCGTTATTGCACAGTAGCACACGGTATTGCATAGTATTTTTGAAATTATTGATTCTTACGTAAGAAGGCACTACTCAATAATTGTTACAGTAATTACTGTTCAATATTTTAATTATTGATTCAATAATTGCTGCATTGATATTTCATATTATTGTTGTTTCAATAATTGTTGCTGCACAGTATTTTCTATTATCAGATCAGTAATTCATATTATTTAAATAATATTATTAGATAGCATTATTGACAATGTTTAGAAAGTTCTGTCTAAGGAGAGGTTCGGTCATCTAATTGCGCGCCAGTAAGGAGAAATCCTTATTGGAAAGCCCCCTCTTTCCTGGGAACGGCCTGGTTGTCATAAATGTGATTCTGTAATATTATTTGTGAATAATTAATTATTGATTCATATGATAAGAAAATATTATTTTATGTGGATATAAATGAGGGATATATTTTTGTGGTTTAAAAATGAAGGAGTTAATGTTGAGATTTTTTTCCGTATTTTTGTCGGAATGGAGGTATTAAAAATCAGGGTTTTTGAGATATTTGCGGGGGGTTAATTTTTTAATCCGACGTTGGATCGTGGTAATTTTTGGATATGTTATACATATATAAGTTGAGTATATGTCCATAAATTTTGAACCGTTAAAAATGAACGTATGATTTATTATGAATTTTACGAGATGGCTGGTTCAGAAATTGTTGAATTTTCGGAGTTAATCATTTTGATGGAAAATTCTAGAATTGGTGGGCCCCACTTGTGGTTGGTGAAGAAATGTGCTGAATTATATTTCAAATGTGGTGGGTGGGAATAGTAGCAGGTAAAGCCATCAGGTTGCAGGTCAAACCTACCAAAATTTTCCTATAAATAGAGGGCTAAGTTAGAATTGAAAACACACCAGAAACATAAGCTTTCTCTCTCTTTCTCTCTCTATATTATGAGCATATTTTGTGAGTATTTAGATACTTTGAGAGTTGCTATTCAGTGCAAGTTTCCTTCGATTTACATTCCAGTCAGAAGTACTGCTCTTTTGAGGTAAGGGATTGTAAGGGATTGTAAGGGATAGTAAGGATTGTAAGGGATATTAAGGGATTTTAAGGGTTGTTATGATTTTCAGTTTCGTAATTTTTCTGATCTTCAAAAATTCTGGAAAAATTTGAAATGATATTTTGATGAGTTTTCTTGATTGTGTCCAAAAATGGTGATTTTTGGATGTATAGATTGAGAGTTATGAATTTTATGAGAAAAGACTATTTTAGAAGTAACAGCTTATAATTCCTTGTGGTTAACTCCAAAATTGATGAAAATTTTTATTGGGAGTACATGTATATGATAGGAGTATACTCTGTGAATTTCAGAATTTTTAGATAAAAGTACAATTTTTGATAAATGTCTAAATATTCGGCTATTTTGGCCATATGAAAAATAGTAAATGACTTTTAAAAATTCTGAGAAAAATATATGTTCACTATGGGACTATATTATGCTAAATTCCAGAAAAGAAATATTTTTGGAACGGATTTGGTATTTTTCATGAAAATAGTCTAGTTATGAGAAAATGAATTAAATATGTTATGTGAAGAAAGAAAATTGGAAAATAGGATTTTATGGCTTGAGAATCCTATATGAGGTATATGCAGATTTTTGATGAGGGTTTTGGTTATTGATGATGAAATTGTAAGAGTTGGCATTTTATGATGATTAAATGCATTAATTAGTAAAGTGTAAACAATTAAAATAAATTGTTTATAAATTTGTAATGTTATTCTTTCAATATCATTATACCGAAATATTGGTATGGATTTATTGTGGAATTTCTATCTTTTGTGTCGGAATTACTATTCATGAGTTACTATTCACGATTTACTATTCATGAGTTACGAATATTACTCTTGAGATTAAAACTATATGTTGATCATATTATTTTTTTCATCATATATAACATTTTTATAACCTTGATGTTGAAATTCTCTTTCACTGGAGTGTAAAGATGGGTAGATTATTGGTATGATGATCATGACTAGGGTTCTCTTTGGCCTGTAGTGCAAGTTTGAATTGTGACTGGTATGATCATGACCATTGAATTTATAATTGAATATCTTAAGCTTAAGTGCAAAGGTGAATGATCAACATGGTTATAATTTGTTTATATAAATTCTAAAATGATTATAATTCTTTGAGATATGAATATATTTGGCCTGTAGTGCAAATATGAATTGTTGATGAATATCTTTGGCATGTAGTGCAAAGATGGCCTGTTGATGAATATCTTTGGCCTGTAGTGCAAAGATGAACTGTTGTTGAATATCTTTGGCCCGTAGTGCAAAGATGGTTTGTTGATGAATATCTTTGGCCCGTAGTGCAAAGATGGATTTTTTAGTATGATTATAAACAGGAACTGTGATTTGGTATAACCATGATCTTTGATGTTTCAGGTAAAGACAGGTGATGAAAATATTCTTCGTCCTGGGTGCGAAGAAAAAATTTATAGTCACAATTATGATTATGAGTTATTCATATGATTGTGGAAAGGAACTGTTGAGTGATGTTACATGGATAAAATATTGTTGGTGGATTTTTAACATGGAGAAGATAATAGACTTTATGGTCTATTTGACTCTTCTAATGGATTGCTCGTTCCGCTGCAACTATGGTTGAAATTTTTTATTTTTCATTTACCATATGTTCTAAATCTCTGATTTATATTGATGAAGGCTATTGATAATTTAATTATCTTTAGTCATGATATTCTTTACTGAGCTAGTTGTGCTCACCCTTTTGCTTCACAATTCCTTTCAGGTAATAAGAGTGTAGCTGGGTCGAGCGGGATAACAAGGAATAGAAGGTGGTCATCATTTAGTGTTATATTTGGTGAAGAAAATAGGGTGAGGCGAACCCAACGTTGGAAGGGTGTTTTGTCACTATCATACAAGATGTCTAATGACATACAACCTCGTGTCATCATAGGACAGGGTTGTGCTCATCCACTTGCTGAGATATCTATGGGCACTACCTATATAATCTTGGTGTTTGTTTGAAGTATAATTCTCAATTAGAGACAGTGAGATAATGATAAGTCAAGAAAAAGACTCACATTGGGAAGAATATGATAGTAATCTTCTCGTTTTTCTTTGGGGTCTATTGGGGTCAACCAAGGATAATTCTGTGGCCATATGATATCTATCAAAACCTAGACGCGTGACCTCCATGTACGAAGGTTTCCTTGAGCACTTCCTAAATATTCTAATTTCTAGAACAGTTTTTTGATACCTTTATGTAAGGTACCTTTGTGAAGTGCTGATACATGATGGTGTCCAATGTCACATTTGGTATATATTTGTATCCAAACTCACAGCATATGTGTTGTTGTATTTTGCACGACAATTGTTGTAATAAAGTTGTAGTTGTTTTCTGTACCATGTATTTGACGACTCAGAATGGGTTGGATGGAATGGACCTATTTTGGGGTCGTCACATTATTGGAATAATATTATTAGATAACATTATTGGTAATGTCTAGAAAGTTCTGTCTAAGGAGAGGTTTGGTCATCTAATTGCGCGCCAGTAAGGAAAAATCCTTATTAGAAAGCCCCCTCTTTCCTGGGAACGGCCTGGTTGTCATAAATGTGATTCTGTAATATTATTTGTGAATAATTAAATATTGATTCATATGATAAGGAAATATTTATTTTATGTGGATATAAATGAGGGATATATTTTTGTGGTTAAAAATGAAGGAGTTAATGTTGAGGTATTTTATCTGTATTTTTGTCGGAACGGAGGTATTGAAAATTAAATTAGAGTTTTTGAGATATTTTGCGGGGGTTATAATTTTTAATTCGACCGTTGGATCGTCGTAATTTTTGGATATGTTATACATATATAAGTTGAGTATATGTCCACAAATTTTGAACCGTTAAAAATGAGCGTATGATTTGTTATGAATTTTACGAGATATCTGGTTCAGAAATTGTTGAATTTTCGGAGTTAATCATTTTGGTAGAAAATTCTAGAAATGGTGTGCCCCACTCTTGGTTGGTAAAAAAATGTGTTGAGATTTTTATTCAAATATGGTGGGTGGGAATAGTAGCAGGTAAAGCCATCAGGTTGCAGGTTAAGTCTGCTTCGGCGTGCTAACATTTTCCTATAAATAGAGGGCTAAGTTAGAATTAAAAATCACACCAAAATTCATAAGTTTTCTCTCTTTCTCTCTCTAGATTATTGAGTGTATTTTGTGAGTATTTAGATACTTTATGAGTTTCTATTCATCAATGTAAGTTTTCTTCAGCTTTATACCGATCAGAAGTACTGCTCTTTTGAGGTAAGGGATAATAAGGGATTTTAAGGGTTGCTATATTTTTCAGTTTCGTAATTTTTCTGACCTTCAAAAATTCTGAAAAAATTTGAAATGATATTTTGATGAGTTTGCTTGGTTGTGTCCAAAAATGGTGATTTTTGGATGTATAGATTAAGAGTTATGAATTTTATAAGAAAAGACTATTTTAAAAGTAACCGCTTATAACTCCTTGTGGTTAACTCCAAAATTGGTGAAATTTTTATTGAGAGTACATGTATGTGATAGAAGTATACTCTATAAATTTCAGAATTTTTGGATAAAGTACAATTTTTGATAAATATCTAAATATCCGGGCTGTTTTGGCCATATGAAAAATAGTAAATGAATTTTAAAAATTCTGAGAAAAATATATGTTCAATATGGGACTATATTCTGCTAAATCTCAAAAAAGAAATATTTTTAGAAATGATTTGGTATTTTTCATGAAAATAGACTAGTTATGAGAAAATAAATTAAATATGTTTTGTGAAGTAAGAAAATTGGAAAATAGGATTCTTTGGCTTGAGAATTCTATATGAGGTATATGCAGATTTTTTATGAGGGTTTTGGTTATTGATGATGAAATCTTAAGAGTTGGCATTTTATGATGATTAATACATTATTTAGTAAAAGTGTAAACAATTAAAATAAATTGTTTATAAATTTAAGAAATGTTATTATTTCAATATCATTATACCGAAAATATTGGTATGAATTTTATTGTGAAATTTCTACCTTTTTGTGTCAGGGTTACTATTCATAAGTTACTATTTACGAGTTACTATTCATGAGTTACTATTCACGAGTTACTATTCACGACAAAATTGATTTTTTTTTCTAACCAAATTATAGTTGAGTTATGAATATTACTCTTGAGATTAAAAACTATGTATTGATTATATTGTTTTTATTATCATATATAACATTTTTATAATCCTGATGTTGAAATTCTTTTTCACTGGAGTGTAAAGATGGGTAGATTATTGGTATGATCATGACTAGGGTTCTCTTTGGCCTGTAGTGTAAATTTGAATTGTGACTGGTATGATCATGACCATTGAATTTACAATTGAATATCTTTAGCTTAAGTGTAAAGATGAATTGATTAACATGATTATAATTATGGTGTACATAAATTCTGAAATGATTATATATTTCTTTGAGATATTAATATATTTGGCCTGTAGTGCAAATATGAACTGTTGATGAATATATTTGGTCTATAGTGCAAATATGAACTGTTAAGAAATATCTTTGGCCTGTAGTGTAAAGATGAATTATTGATGAATATCTTTGGCCTGTAGTACAAAGATGGTCTGTTGATGAATATCTTTGGCCTGTAGTGCAAAGATGAACTGTTGTTGAATATATTTGGCCGTAGTGTAAAGATGGATTTATTAGTATGATTATGAACATGAACTATGATTTGGTATAACCATGATCTTTGATGTTTTAGGTAAAGACAGGTGATGAAAATATTCTTCGTCCTGGGTGCGAAGAAAAATTTAGAATCACAATTACGATTATGAATTTACAATGTGATTGTGGACATGAATTGTTGATTGATGTTACAGGGATAAAATATTATTGGTGGACTTTTAACATGGAGAAGATAATAGACTTTATAGTCTATTTGACTCTTCTAATAGATTGCTCGTTCCGTTGCAACTATGGTTGAAAAATTTTATCGTCTACCATATGTTCTAAATCTCTAATTTATTACTGATGAAGACTATTGATAATTTATTTATCTTTAGTCATGATATTCTTTACTGGGCTAGTTGTGCTCACCCTTTTGTTTCACAATTTCTTTCAGGTAATAAGAGTGTAGCTGGGTCGAGCGGGGGTAACAAGGGAATAGAACGGTGGTCATCATTTAGTATTTATATTTGGTGAAGAAAATAGGGTGAGGCAAACCCAACGTTGGAAGGGTGTTTCGTCACTATCATACAAATGTCTAATGACATACAACCTCGTGTCATCATAAGACAGGGGTGTGCTCATCCACTTGCTGAATATATCTACGAGCACTACCTATATAATCTTGGTATTTATTTGAATTATAATTCTCAATTAGAGACAGTGGAGATAATGATAAGCCAAGAGAAGACTCACCATTGGGAAGAATATGATAATAATCTTCTCGTTTTTCTTTGGGGTCTATTGGGTCAACCAAGGATAATTCTGTGGCCATATGATAATCTATCATAATCTAGACGCAATGCCTCCCATGTACAAAGGTTTTCTGAGCACATCCCAAAGATTCTAATTTCTAAAACAGTTTTTTGACTATACCTTTATGTAAGGTGTCTTTGTGAGGTGCTGTCCACGTTGGGACATGAGTCACATTTGGTATATGTTTGTATCCAAACTTACAGCATATATGTTGTTGTATTTTGCACGACAATGTTGTAATAAAGTTGTAGTTATTTTATGTACCATGTATTGCCGACTCAGAATAGGTTGGATTGAATGGACCTGTTTTGGGGTTGTCATAGTTGGTATCAGAGCTTAGGGAAATGATCTTTGGCGGAGATCGGGAAATAGAACTAGGAGGGGAGAGATGAGTAAATCCTTCACTAGTGTGTTCTACCTAAGCTTATTTGTTGGTCAGTCATAATATCGGGATATTATGTAAATGTTAATTTGTTCAATTAACCCTTATTTTGAAACTGTATTCTAGAATGATATCTGAAATACAGGAGATGATCAATGGAGAAATCGTGATGACAGGGAATGGAATCTGAAATGAAAGGAAGGTATTCTCAACTCTTTAAAAAACCAGGTACGTAAATTTCGGGGACGAAATTTCATAAGTAGGAGATATATGTAAGACCCCGAATTTTTATGAAATAAAAGTATTCAATTTTTCCTTATAATTACTATTCATAAATTTAAAATTGATAAAAGTTAAAGTTATGGGTGGAATGTGAATTTTTTTTTTTAAAATAAGCAAGTGGTTATAAAATAATCATTGTTGTCGGAGAATATTCGTTTGGTCATGGAATATTCTTTCTGTCGGGAAATATTCGTACGACGGCGCAGCTATTTGTGGGCCCCATAACGAATAACTGTCGGATGAAGAAAACGACAAATTTGAGTTTTTATAAATAACGGCGTAGTTGTTACCGATAATACTGTTAAAATACCCGGTGGTTAAAATACAGTAATACGCGTTATTACACAGTAGCACACGGTATTGCACCAATTATTGATTCTTACGTAAGAAGGCACCACTCAATAATTGTTACAGTAGTTATTGTTCAATATTTTAATTTTATTGATTCAATAATTGCCTGCGTTGATATTTTATATTATTGTTGTTTCAATAATTGTTGCTGCTTGCACTGTATTTTCCTTTATCAGATCAATAATTCATATTATTTGAATAAATATTATTAGATAACATTATTGGCAATGTCTAGAAAGTTCTGTCTAAGGAGAGGTTTGGTCATCTAATTGCGCGCCAGTAAGGAGAAATCCTTATTGGAAAGCCCCCTCTTTCCTGAGAACGGCCTGGTTGTCATAAATGTGATTCCCGTAATATTATTTGTGAATAATTAATTAATGATTCATATGATAAGAAAATATTTATTTTATGTGGATATAAATAGGGATATATTTGTGGTTAAAAATGAAGGAGTTAATATTGAGGTATTTTATCTGTATTTTTGTCGGAACGGAGGTATGAAAATCAAATTAGGGTTTTTGAGATATTTTGCGGGGGTTATAATTTTTAATCCGTCCGTTGGATCGTGGTAATTTTTGGATATGTTATACAATATATAAGTTGAGTATATGTCCACAAATTTTGAACCGTTAAAAATGAGCGTTGATTTGTTATGAATTTTAACGAGATGTCTGGTTCAGAAATTGTTTGAATTTTCGGAGTTAATCATTTTGGTAGAAAATTCTAGAATTGGTGGGCCCCACTCTTGGTTGGTGAAGAAATGTGCTGAGATTTTTATTCAAATGTGGTGGGTGGGAATAGTAGCAGCTAAAGCCATCAGGTTGCAGGTTAAGTCTGCTTCGGCGTGCTAACATTTTCCTATAAATAGAGGGCTAAATTAGAATTGAAAATCAGACCAGAATTCATAAGTTTTCTCTCTTTCTCACTCTAGATTATTGAGTACATTTTGTGAGTATTTAGATACTTTATTAATTTCTATTCATCAGTGCAAGTTTTCTTCAGCCTTATACCGATCAGAAGTACTACTCTTTTGAGGTATGGGATAGTAAGAGATTTTAAGGGTTGTTATGTTTTTCAGTTTCGTAATTTTTCTGACCTTCAAAAATTCTGGAAAAATTTGAAATGTTATTTTGATGAGTTTTCTTGATTGTGTCCAAAAATGGTGCTTTTTGGATGTATAGATTAAGAGTTATGAATTTTATAAGAAAATACTATTTTAAAAGTAACCGCTTATAACTCCTTGTGGTTAACTCCAAAATTGGTGAAATTTTTATTGAGAGTACATGTATATGATAGAAGTATACTCTATAAATTTCAGAATTTTTGAATAAAAGTACAATTTTTGATAAATATCTAAATATCCGGCTGTTTTGGTCATATGAAAAATAGTAAATGAATTTTAAAAATTCTGAGAAAAATATATGTTCAGTATGAGACTATATTCTGCTAAATCCCAGAAAAAAATATTTTTGGAACTGATTTGGTATTTTTCATAAAAATAGACTAGTTATGAGAAAATGAATTAAATATGTTTTGTGAAGTAAAAAAATTGGAAAATAGGATTCTTTGGCTTGAGAATCCTATATGAGGTATATGTAGATTTTTGATGAGGGTTTCGATTATTGATGATGAAATCTTAAGAGTTGGCATTTTATGATGATTAAATGCATTATTTAGTAAAGTGTAAATAATTAAAATAAATTATTTATAAATTTAAGAAATGTTATTATTTCAATATCATTATACCGAAAATATTGGTATGAATTTTATTGTGAAATTTCTACCTTTTTGTGTCGGAGTTACTATTCATGAGTTACTATTCACGAGTTACTATTCATGAGTTACTATTCACGAGTTACTATTCACTACAAAATGGTTTCTTTTCTAACCAAATTTAGTTGAGTTATGAATATTACTCTTGAGATTAAAACTATGTATTGATTATATTGTTTTTATTATCATATATAAAATTTTTATAATCCTGATGTTGAAATTCCCTTTTACTGGAGTGTAAAGATGGGTAGATTATTGGTATGATCATGACTAGGGTTCTCTTTGGCCTGTAGTGCAAAGTTGAATTGTGACTGGTATGATCATGACCATTGAATTTACAATTGAATATCTTTAGCTTAAGTGTAAAGATGAATTGATTAACATGGTTATAATTATGGTGTATATAAATTCTGAAATGATTATATATTTCTTTGAGATATTAATATATTTGGCCTGTAGTGCAAATATGAACTGTTGATGAATATATTGGGCCTGTAGTGCAAATATGAACTGCTGAGAAATATCTTTGGTGTGACGCCCCCAAAATAGGTATACAACACCCATTCTGAGTCGCCAAAATACATGGTACAGAAACAACTACATCTTTATTATTACAACACAAGAACTGTGAGTTTAAATACAAATATTGTCATTTAGACAATATCCACACTCAAATAAGTCCTCATTACAATTATTGATACATTATTTCACAAAAATGGTGAGAACTACTAAAGTAACTTCTAGAACCATCATTCCATATCCCGACTAGTACTCGCTACATTCTCGCCTCCTGAGAAAAATGGAACAAAAAGGAAAAGGGTGAGCTCAACTAGCCCAGCAAAGAACATTATGACTACGATAATACAGAACAAATTATCGTTAGTCTTCAACAGGGAAAAATCTAATAGAATACAATAGACAACAAGTTTTAAATCAATAACTGCAGTGGAAACAACAAACCATTAGAAGAGTCAAGTAGAGAATGAGTTCTACTATCTTCTAAGATTTAAAAGTCCCATCATCAATATTTTATCCCTGTAACAACAATCAATAACCATCTTTAATCAAATATTCATCTTTGCACTACAGGCCAAAGATATTCATTTGTATCACACAGTCGGTCATGTTCATCTCAACACCTGTTCATCTTTGCACTACGGGCCAAAGATATTCATCAGTTAATCATTCATCTTTGCACTACGGGCCAAAGATATTCAGTAATATCATCATTTAGGACTGAGGATGATGAAAAAATATCTTAAAGAAAATGAATCCAGTGAAACAAAATAACAAATATTAAGGATTCGTATTTCGATTTATCCATGTCCAAAAATACCTTATAATTATTCATAGTGAAGTAGAATTCAAGAATGATCAAAACATGGATACAATCAAAGCTAGTACCCAGAATAGATATTTTGGACGAAAAGAAGAAAATTTTATTTTTCGGTGAATAGTAACTCGTGAATAGTAACTCGTGAATAGTAACTCATGAATAGTAACTCATGAATAGTAACCCTGACGTGAAAAGTTCCAAATTTGATAAAAATTTCTAACCAATATTTCGGCATAATGATATTGAAGAAATAATATCATTTTTGAATAAAATAACATCCCTTACCTCGTAAAGACAGTACTTCTGGTCGGAATACCGGTATAAGGCTGAAAGACACTTGCTCTGATGAATAGAAACTCTCAAAGTATCTAAATACTCACAAAATACACTCAATAATCTAGAGAGAGAAAGAGAGAAAAACTTGTTTCTGGTGTGATTTTCAATTCTAACTTAGCCCTCTATTTATAGGAAAATGTTAGCACGCCGAAGCAGACTTAACCTGCAACCTGATGGCTTTACCTGCTACTATTCCCACCCACCACATTTGAATAAAAATCTCAGCACATTTCTTCACCAACCAAGAGTGGGCCCACCAATTCTAGAATTTTCTACCAAAATGATTAACTCCGAAAATTCAACAATTTCTGAACCAGTCATCTCGTAAAATTCATAATAAATCATACATTCATTTTTAACGGTTCAAAATTTGTGGACATATACTCAACTTAAGTATGTGTAACATATCCAAAAATTACCACGATCCAACGGTCGGATTAAAAATTATAACCCCCACAAAATAT
Organism: Panax notoginseng; assembly: GCA_016801055.1. Taxonomy (NCBI): domain Eukaryota; kingdom Viridiplantae; phylum Streptophyta; class Magnoliopsida; order Apiales; family Araliaceae; genus Panax; species Panax notoginseng. The sequence continues at coordinate 108,488,639 of CM029021.1, forward strand.
CTCAAAAACCCTGATTTTTAATACCTCCATTCTGATAAAAACCTCAACATTAACTCCTTCATTTTTAACCACAAAAATATATCCCTCATTTATATCCACAAAAATAAATATTTCCTTATCATATGAATCAATAATTAATTATTCACAAATAATATTACAGAATCACATTTATGACAACCAGGCCGTTCCCAGGAAAGAGGGGGCTTTTCAATAAGGATTTCTCCTTACTGGCGTGCAATTAGATGACCAAACCTCTCCTTAGACAGAACTTTCTAGACATTGCCAATAATGTTATCTAATAATATTATTCAAATAATATGAATTATTGATCTGATAATGGGAAATACTGTGTAGTGACAATTATTGAAACAACAGTAATATAAAATATCAACGCAGCAATTATTGAATCAATAAAATAAAATACTGAACAGTAATTACTGTAACCATTATTGAGTAGTGTCTTCTTACGTAAGAATCAATAATTGGTGCAATACAGTGTGCTACTGTGTAACAACGCGTATTACTGTGTTTTAACCACCGGGTATTCCAACAGTATTAACGGTAACAACTACGCCGTTATTAATAAACAACATATATTTGTCGTTTTCTTCATCCAATCGCTTTCCGTTATGGGGCCCACAAAAGACTGCGCCGTCGTACGAATATTCCCCGACAGGAAGAATATTCCACGACCAAACGAATATTCCCCGACAACAATGAATATTTTATAACCACCTGCTTATTTGAAATATTTGCGCATTTTACCCATAACTAACCTCATTAATAAATTTAACACTTACTATTTTAAAATAATAAATAGAGGGAATTTAAATTTAATAATTTGGGGTCTTACAACCTCCCCTCCTTATGAAATTTCGTCCTCGAAATTGACGTACGTACCTGGTGTTTCGAAAAGATGAGGATATCTCGCTTTCATTTCCGTTTCTAACTCCTAGGTCATTTCCTCAATAACATGGTTTCTCCACAAAACATTTACTTGTGGTATGACCTTCGTGCGTAGGACATGCTCCTTTCTATCTAAAATCTTGACAGGTACCTCCTCGTACGTTAAGTCTTCAGCTATCTTGTCCGGTTCTAACTCAATAACGTGGTCTGGGTCTTTCACATATTTACGTAACACAGATATATAAAAAATATTATGAACACGAGACATACTTGGAGGTAACGCGAGTCTATAGGCCACATTTCCTACTCGGTCAAGAATCTGAAATGGACCAATAAATCGTGGATTGAGCTTTCCTCTCTTCCCAAATCTTGTAACTCCTTTCCATGGAGCCACACGCAACAATACATGATCCCCAATGTCAAATTCTACGTCCTTTCGATGAAGATCCGCATAACTCTTTAGTCGATCCTGTGCCGTTTGTATACGTTGTCGAATCGTTTGGATCTTCTCTGTAGTCATGCGTACCAACTCTGGTCCCAACAATGTTGCTTCACCCACCTCATCCCAGCATACTGGAGAGCGACACTTTCGTCCATATAATGCTTCAAATGGGGCCACACCTATACTTGCCTGATAACTGTTATTGTAGGAGAACTCCACCAATGGTAGGTACTTATCCCAACTCCCTTTGAAATCTAGGACACAAAGTCTTAATAGATCTTCAAGGATTTGAATAGTCCTCTCTGATTGTCCGTCCGTTTGAGGATGGTATGCCGAACTAAATCGTAAATCTGTGCCCATAGCTTTTTGCAAGCTAACCCAAAATCTTGAAGTAAATCTTGGGTCACGATCCGAAACTATGGATACTGGCATGCCATGCAGTCTCACAATCTCATCTACGTATATACGAGCAAGACGTTCAAGGGAATAAGTCTCCCGTATCGGCAAGAAATGAGCAGACTTAGTTAATCTATCAACAATAACCCAGATAACATTTATGCCTGAGAAACCGTGGGAAGACCCGTAACGAAATCCATGGTAATGTGTTCCCACTTCCATTTCGGAATCTCAAGTGGTTGCAATGGACCCTTTGGCACTTGATGTTCCGCCTTTACACGTTGACAAGTTAAACACCTCGAGATAAACTTTGCAATCTCTCTCTTCATATTATTCCACCAAAATGTATGTCGAAGATCACGATACATTTTGGTACTTCCAGGATGGATTGCAAATGGTGTATTGTGTGCTTCCATCATGATCTTGTACTTCAAATCAGAATCGTTAGGAACACAAAGTCTGGAGTGGACTCGAAGTATTCCTTCTTCATCGATTCTTGCTTCTTGCTTCTGGAATAGCACCTTCTTGCACTTTCTTCTTCATACGCATCAGCTCCGGGTCTGTGGTTTGAGCAACTTTAACTTTATCAATTAAAGTTGGTTCTATGCGTATACTTGACATCATCGCACTCGTTCCTGTATAAGATCTTCTGCTCAACGCGTCAGCTACCACGTTTGCTTTTCCAGGATGGTATTGAATAGTGTGGTCGTAATCTTTCAACAGCTCGAGCCAACGTCGTTGCCGAATGTTGAGTTCTTTTTGAGTGAAGAAATATTTGAGGCTTTTATGGTCTGAATAAATCTCCACTTTCTCCCCATATAGATAGTGCCTCCAGATCTTTAGCGTGAAAACGACTGCTGCCAACTCTAGATCATGAGTAGGATAATTTCTCTCATATTCTTTAAGTTGTCGCGAGGCATAGGCTATAACTTTTCCACGTTGCATGAGAACACATCCTAGCCCTTTGCCTGAAGCATCGCTGTAGATAACAAATCCATTCGAACCAGATGGTATGGTCAAAACAGGTGTCGAAATGAGTCTTCTCTTAAGCTCTTGAAAACTCTTCTCGCATTCCTCGCTCCATACGAATTTGATATCTTTCTGAGTTAGCTGAGTTAACGGGGTAGCGATTCGAGAAAACCCTTCCACGAATCTCCGATAATAACCAGCTAAGCCCAGAAAGCTACGTACTTCAGTCACCGTCTTTGGTTGCTCCCAACTTTGTATTGCTTCAATCTTCGCCGGGTCAACAGATACTCCATGTTTTGACACCACGTGCCCTAGGAAAGCTACTTCCTCAAGCCAGAACTCGCATTTCTTCAACTTAGCATATAACTTATTTTCACGCAGCCTTTGGAGTACCAGCTTCAAATGATGCTCATGATCTTCACGGCTTTTGGAATATATGAAGATGTCATCAATAAAGACAACAACGAACTGATCCAAATAATCCTTGAATACTCGGTTTATCATATCCATGAAAGCCGCAGGAGCATTAGTCAATCCAAAAGACATGACTAGGAACTCATAATGCCCGTACCGAGTTCTGAATGCAGTCTTTGGAATATCCTCAGTTTTAACCTTCAGCTGATGATATCCAGAACGAAGATCGATCTTTGAAAAGAATTGTGCTCCATGTAACTGGTCAAACAGGTCATCAATACGAGGTAGCGGATACCTATTCTTAATAGTGACATGGTTTAATTCCTGGTAATCAATACAAAGTCGCATACTCCCATCTTTCTTCTTTAAAAATAAAACAGGAGCACCCCAAGGAGATGTACTAGGACGAATGAAACCGATGTCCAACAATTCTTGTAGTTGGACCTTTAACTCCTGAAGTTCAATAGGAGCCATTCGATATGGGGTTTTAGAAATGGGCTTTGTACCAGGTTCAAGATCAATAAAGAATTCAATTTCACGTTCCGGGGGTAAACCGGGAAGTTCTTCAGGAAATACGTCAGGAAAGTCAATAACAACAGGAATATTATTCAAATTTGACGTGTCTTTATTCAAATCCATAACATGGGCTAAGAAAGCATGACATCCGTTTTTTAATAAACGAATGGCTTTATGGCTTGATATAACAGTGATTGATTTTAATGGCTTAGTTGCTTGAATTCGTACAACAGGTTGGTTAGGAATATGAAAACTAACAACCTTATGAAAACAATCAATTTTGGCATGATGAGTAGTTAACCAATCAATCCCTAAAATCACATCAAAAGCAAGTATCTTTAAAGAGATAAGGTCAACAGGTAATGTGATGGTGCCAACTTGGATCAAACAAGATTTATAAACAGTGGATGTGATGAAAGTTTCTCCTAACGGAGTTTCCACAGATAAATCAAAGTCTAACTTCTCCGGAGTCAAGTTTAAATGTTCAGCACAAGCAGGAGAGATAAAAGAATGGGTAGAACCGGTATCTAATAAGGTATAAACTTCACATGAATTTATGATTAGCTTACCCGTGATCACCTCGTTTGGGTTCCTCGCATGTTGACCAGTCACGACAAACGCTCTTCCAGGAACCGTTGACTTTATCTTTTCTGGGGCAGCTTTTTGAGTCACCATCCCCGCTGGACTTGGTTTTGCTACAGTGCAATCTCGAGCGATATGTCCTTCATTTCCACAATTATAACATACCTTAAACTGTTGTGGGCAGTTTGGGCTGATATGTCCTTCTTTTTCGCACTTATAGCATATAACCGGTGGTCGTTCTCCTCCCTTGGAACCAGTTGTTGCTGGTACTGACGTCTTCGTATTGTCATTGTTGAATCTCCTCTTTTTAAAATCTCCTCCCGACTCGCTTCTTCTATTTTCATAGCCACGATTACCACCAGAGTGGTTGTCGTTCTTGTCTGTATTTTTCTTTCTCCGCTGGTTATCATTGTTCTGATGACTGTTGTCACCGATATGATCCTGGTTGTGGTCCCTCAGTTGACCGTACTCGTTATCTCGCTCTAATAATTGAGCCCTGTTGACAACATCTGAATAGAGAGAAAATTTATGAGAAATGAGATATTGACGTATGCCGGGTTTCAAACCTCTCAGAAACATCCTCGTCATACGTTCCTCATTCTCCACCAAATGAGGTGCAAACCTGGACAACTCTTCAAACTTTGCCTCGTACTGAGATACCGTCATATTATTCTGCTCTAATCTAATAAACTCTACCTCCTTCATATGACGAATACTTTCAGGAAAGTACTTATCATTGAACAGTTTCTGAAATGTCTCCCAAGACATGCTGAGTGCGGCTGGATGGGTACGCTTCACAGACTCCCACCAGTAGTCTGCCTCGCCACGAAACATAAAGGTGGCGAATGGAACCTTCTGTTCTTCCGTGCATCCCAAGATATCGAATATCTTGGTAATTTGCTTGACCCATGTTTCCGCCATGATCGGATCTGGCTTTCCCTTAAATTCTGGTGGTCCCAATTCTTTGAACTGTTTGGCTGTGACAAACCGTGAATTGCTATCATTTCCTCCTATATTTTGAACAAGAGTCTCCCTTGTCTGGTTTTGCATGAATTGCAAAAAACTTCTAAACATTCCATCATTCATCATCTGCTCATTGGTGTTGTTCACAGGAGGAACATTGCCAGCCTGTTGCACGTTCTCCTCGTTGGTAAGCACCGGTGTATCCACGGTCTCATTTACTCCACTGTTAACATTCTCAGTCGACATTCTCAAATACTGCCATAAAACAAGGGTTAATTAAATAAATTAACAAATCAAATAATACCCCTATATTATGACTGACCACTAAATAAGCTTAGGTAGGACACACTAGCGAAGGATTTATTCGTCTCTCCCCTCCTAGTTCTATTCCCCGATCTCCGCCAGAGATCATATCCCTAAGCTCTGATACCAACTGTGACGCCCCCAAAATAGGTATACAACACCCATTCTAAGTCGCCAAAATACATGGTACAGAAACAACTACATCTTTATTATTACAACACAAGAACTGTGAGTTTAAATACAAATATTGTCATTTAGACAATATCCACACTCAAATAAGTCCTCATTACAATTATTGATACATTATTTCATAAAAATGGTGAGAACTACTAAAGTAACTTCTAGAACCATCATTCCATATCCCGACTAGTACTCGCTACATTCTCGCCTCCTGAGAAAAATGGAACAAAAAGGAAAAGGGTGAGCTCAACTAGCCCAGTAAAGAACATTATGACTACGATAATACAGAACAAATTATCGTTAGTCTTCAACAGGGAAAAATCTAATAGAATACAATAGACAACAAGTTTTAAATCAATAACTGCAGCGGAAACAGCAAACCATTAGAAGAGTCAAGTAGAGAATGAGTTCTACTATCTTCTAAGATTTAAAAGTCCATCATCAATATTTTATCCCTGTAACAACAATCAATAACCATCTTTAATCAAATATTCATCTTTGCACTACAGGCCAAAGATATTCATTTGTATCACCAGTCGGTCATGTTCATCTCAACACCTGTTCATCTTTGCACTACGGGCCAAAGATATTCATCAGTTAATCATTCATCTTTGCACTACGGGCCAAAGATATTCAGTAATATCATCATTTAGGACTGAGGATGAAAAAAATCTTAAAGAAAACGAATCCAGTGAAACAAAATAACAAATTTAAGGATTCGTATTTCGATTTATCCATGTCCAAAAATACCTTATAATTATTCATAGTGAAGTAGAATTCAAGAATGATCAAAACATGGATACAATCAAAGCTAGTACCCAGAATAGATATTTTGGACGAAAAGAAGAAAATTTTATTTTTCGGTGAATAGTAACTCGTGAATAGTAACTCATGAATAGTAACTCATGAATAGTAACCCCGACGTGAAAAGTTCTAAATTTGATAAAATTTTCTAACCAATATTTCGGCATAATGATATTGAAGAAATAATATCATTTTTAAATAAAATAACATCCCTTATCTCGTAAAGACAGTACTTCTAGTCGGAATACCGGTATAAGGCTGAAAGACACTTGCTCTGATGAATAGAAACTCTCAAAGTATCTAAATACTCACAAAATACACTCAATAATCTAGAGAGAGAAAGAGAGAAAACTTGTTTCTGGTGTGATTTTCAATTCTAACTTAGCCCTCTATTTATAGGAAAATATTAGCACGCCGAAGCAGACTTAACCTGCAACCTGATGGCTTTACCTGCTACTATTCCCACCCACCACATTTGAATAAAAATCTCAGCACATTTCTTCACCAACCAAGAGTGGGGCCCACCAATTCTAGAATTTTCTACCAAAATGATTAACTCCGAAAATTCAACAATTTCTGAACCAGTCATCTCGTAAATTTCATAATAAATCATACATTCATTTTTAACGGTTCAAAATTTGTGGACATATACTCAACTTAAATATGTGTAACATATCCAAAAATTACCACGATCCAACGGTCGGATTAAAAATTATAACCCCCGCAAAATATCTCAAAAATCCTGATTTTTAATACCTCCATTCTGATAAAAACCTCAACATTAACTCCTTCATTTTTAACCACAAAAATATATCCCTCATTTATATCCACAAAAAAAATATTTCCTTATCATATGAATCAATAATTAATTATTCACAAATAATATTACAGAATCACATTTATGACAACCAGGCCGTTTCCAGGAAAGAGGGGTCTTTTCAATAAGGATTTCTCCTTACTGGCGCACAATTAGATGACCAAACCTCTCCTTAGACAGAATTTTCTAGACATTGCCAATAATGTTATCTAATAATATTATTCAAATAATATGAATTATTGATCTGATAATGGGAAATACTGTGTAGTGACAATTATTGAAACAACAGTAATATAAAATATCAACGCAGCAATTATTGAATCAATAAAATAAAATACTGAACAGTAATTACTGTAACCGTTATTGAGTAGTGCCTTCTTACGTAAGAATCAATAATTGGTGCAATACAGTGTGCTACTGTGTAACAACGCGTATTACTGTGTTTTAACCACCGGGTATTCCAACAGTATTAACGGTAACAACTACGCCGTTATTAATAAACAACATATATTTGTCGTTTTCTTCATCCAATCGCTTTCCGTTATGGGGCCCACAAAAGACTGCGCCGTCGTACGAATATTCCCCGACAGGAAGAATATTCCACGACCAAACGAATATTCCCCGACAACAATGAATATTTTATAACCACCTGCTTATTTGAAATATTTGCGCATTTTACCCATAACTAACCTCATTAATCAATTTAACACTTACTATTTCAAAATAATAAATAGAGGGAATTTAAATTTCATTTAATAATAATTTAGGGTCTTACATTTGGCCTGTAGTGTAAAGATGAATTATTGGTGAATATCTTTGGCCTGTAGTACAAAGATGGTCTGCTGATGAATATCTTTGGCCTGTAGTGCCAAGATGAACTGTTGTTGAATATATTTGGTCGTAGTGTAAAGATGGATTTATTAGTATGATTATGAACAGGAACTGTGATTTGGTATAACCATGATCTTTGATGTTTCAGGTAACGACAGGTGATGAAAATATTCTTCGTCCTGGGTGCGAAGAAAAATTTAGAATCACAATTACGATTATGAGTTATACATGTGATTGTGGACAGGAATTGTTGATTGATGTTATAGGGATAAAATATTGTTGGTGGACTTTTAACATGGAGAAGATAATAGACTTTATAGTCTATTTGACTCTTCTAATGGATTGTTCGTTCCGCTGCAACTATGGTTGAAAAATTTTATCGTCTACCATATGTTCTAAATCTCTGATTTATTACTGATGATGACTATTGATAATTTATTTATCTTTAGTCATGATATTCTTTACTGGGCTAGTCGTGCTCACCCTTTTGTGTCACAATTCCTTTCAGGTAATAAGAGTGTAGCTGGGTCGAGCGGGGGTAACAAGGGAATAGAACGGTGGTCATCATTTAGTAGTTATATTTGGTGAAGAAAATAGGGTGAGGCGAACCCAACGTTGGAAGGGTGTTTCGTCACTATCATACAAGATGTCTAATGACATACAACCCCGTGTCATCATAAGACAGGGTTGTGCTCATCCACTTGCTGAATATATCTACGAGCACTACCTATATAATCTTGGTATTTGTTTGAAGTATAATTCTCAATTAGAGACAGTGATGATAATGATAAGTCAAGAGAAGACTCACCATTGGGAAGAATATGATAGTAATCTTCTCATTTTTCTTTGGGGTCTATTGGGTTAACCAAGGATAATTCTGTGGCCATATGATATCTATCATAACCTAGACGCATGGCCTCCCATGTATAAAGGTTTCCTTGAGCATTTCCCAAAGATTCTAATTTCTAAAACAGTTTTTGACTATACCTTTATGTAAGGTGTCATTGTGAGGTGCTGTCCACGGTTGGGACATGAGTCACATTAGGTATATATTTGTATCCAAACTCACAGCATATATGTTGTTGTATTTTGCACGACAATTGTTGTAATAAAATTGTAGTTGTTTTCTGTACCATGTATTTGGCGACTCAGAATAGGTTGGATGGAATGGACCTGTTTTGGGGTTGTCACAAAACCGCTTAGGTGCAGTTTGAAAAATTCAAAATCGCACACGAAACCGCTTGTGATTGGTGCGATTTGGTTTTAAAGTGTGCGTTGCAATTTTAATTGGTGCGGTTTCGGTTCTAAAACTAATTGAAACAACAAAAAAATCTAAGCCTTCAATAAAATTTAACATAGAACTTGCATCGAACAATTAACTTAGTGACAAAGTCGACAATGAGAATTATATCAAGCATAGAACCAAAGTCCCTTCTGTCAAACATGTCAAATTCACCATCAAATCATAGAACAGTAAGACATGTAAAATAGTTTTTGTAAGACCCCGAATTTTATGAAATAAAAGTATGCAATTTTTCTTATAATTACTATTCAGTAAATGGTTAAATTGATAAAAGTTTAAAGTTATGGGTGAAATATGAATTTTTTTTCAAAATAAGCAAGTGGTTATAAAATAATCATTGTTGTCGGGGAATATTCGTTTGGTCGTGGAATATTCTTTCTGTCGGAGAATATTCGTACGACGGCGCAGCTATTTGTGGGCCCCATAACAGAATAACTGTCGGGTGAAGAAAACGACAAATTTGAATTTTTACAAATAACGGCGTAGTTGTTACCGTTAATACTGTTGAAATACCCGGTGGTTAAAATACAGTAATACGCGTTATTGCACAGTAGCACACGGTATTGCATAGTATTTTTGAAATTATTGATTCTTACGTAAGAAGGCACTACTCAATAATTGTTACAGTAATTACTGTTTAATATTTTATTTTATTGATTCAATAATTGCTGCGTTGATATTTTATATTATTGTTGTTTCAATAATTATTGCTGCACAGTATTTTCTATTATCAGATCAATAATTCATATTATTTGATTAATATTATTAGATAGCATTATTGGCAATGACTAGAAAGTTCTGTCTAAGGAGAGGTTTGGTCATCTAATTGCGCGCTAGTAAGGAGAAATCCTTATTGGAAAGCCCCCTCTTTCCTGGGAACGGCCTGGTTGTCATAAATGTGATTCTGTAATATTATTTGTGAATAATTAATTATTGATTCATATGATAAGGAAATATTTATATTATGTGGATATAAATGAGGGATATATTTTTGTGGTTAAAAATGAAGGAGTTAATGTTGAGGTTTTTATCAGTATTTTTGTCGGAATGGAGGTATTAAAAATCAGAGTTTTTGAGATATTTTGCGGGGGTTATAATTTTTAATCCGACCGTTGGATCGTGGTAATTTTTGGATATGTTATACATATATAAGTTGAGTATATGTCCACAAATTTTGAACCGTTAAAAATGAACGTATGATTTATTATGAATTTTACAAGATGACTGGTTCAGAAATTGTTGAATTTTCGGAGTTTATCATTTTGATGGAAAATTCTAGAATTGGTGGGCCCCACTTGTGGTTGGTGAAGAAATGTGCTGAATTATATTTTAAATGTGGTGGGTGGGAATAGTAGCAGGTAAAGCCATCAGGTTACAGGTCAAACCTACCAAAATTTTCCTATAAATAGAGGGCTAAGTTAGAATTGAAAATCACACCAGAAACATAAGTTTTCTCTCTTTCTCTCTCTCTAGATTATTGAGCGTATTTTATGAGTATTTAGATACTTGGTGAGTTGCTATTCATCAGTACAAGTTTCCTTCAGCCTTATACCGATCAGAAGTACTGTTCTTTTGAGGTAAGGGATATTAAGGGATTTTAAGGGTTGTTATGATTTTCAGTTTCGTAATTTTTCTGAACTTCAAAAATTCTGGAAAAATTTGAAATGATATTTTGATGAGTTTTATTGATTGTGCCCAAAAATGGTGATTTTTGGATGAATAGATTGAGAGTTATGAATTTTATGAGAAAAGACTATTTTAAAAGTAACCGCTTATAATTCCTTGTGGTTAACTCCAAAATTGATGAAATTTTTATTGGGAGTACATGTATATGATAGAAGTATACTCTGTAAATTTCAAAATTTTTAGACAAAAGTACAATTTTTGATAAATGTCTAAATATTCGGCTATTTTGGCCATATGAAAAATAGTAAATGACTTTTAAAAATTCTGAAAAAAATATATGTTCACTATGGGACTATATTATGCTAAATCCTAGAAAAGAAATATTTTTGGAACTGATTTGGTATTTTTCATGAAAATGGTCTAGTTATGAGTAAATGAATTAAATATGTTTTGTGAAGAAAGAAAATTGGAAAATAGGATTTTATGGCTTGAGAATCCTATATGAGGTATATGCAGATTTTTGATGAGGGTTTTGATTATTGATGATGAAATTGTAAGAGTTGGCATTTTATGATGATTAAATGCATTAATTAGTAAAGTGTAAACAATTAAAATAAATTGTTTATAAATTTAAGTAATATTATTCTTTCAATATCATTATACCGAAATATTGGTATGGATTTTATTGTGGAATTTCTATCTTTTGTGTCGGGGTTACTATTCATGAGTTACTATTCACGATTTACTATTCATGAGTTACGAATATTACTCTTGAGATTAAAACTATATGTTGATCATATTATTTTTATCATCATATATAACATTTTTATAACCCTGATATTGAAATTCTCTTTCACTGGAGTGTAAAGATGGGTAGATTATTGGTATGATCATGACTAGGGTTCTCTTTGGCCTGTAGTGCAAAGTTGAATTGTGACTGGTATGATCATGACCATTGAATTTATAATTGAATATCTTAAGCTTAAGTGCAAAGGTGAATTGATCAACATGGTTATAATTATTGTTTATATAAATTCTGAAATGATTATATATTTCTTTGAGATATGAATATATTTGGCCTGTAGTGCAAATATGAATTGTTGATGAATATCTTTGGCATGTAGTGCAAAGATGGCTTGTTGATGAATATCTTTGGCCTGTAGTGCAAAGATGAACTGTTGTTGAATATCTTTGGCCCGTAGTGCAAAGATGGTTTGTTGATGAATATCTTTGGCCGTAGTGCAAAGATGGATTTGTTAGTATGATTATAAACAGGAACTGTGATTTGGTATAACCATGATCTTTGATGTTTCAGGTAAAGACAGGTGATGAAAATATTCTTCGTCCTGGGTGCGAAGAAAAATTTATAGTCACAATTATGATTATGAGTTATTCATATGATTGTGGAAAGGAACTGTTGAGTGATGTTACATGGATAAAATATTGTTGGTGAATTTTTAACATAGAGAAGATAATAGACTTTATAGTCTATTTGACTCTTCTAATGGATTGCTCGTTCCGCTGCAACTATGGTTGAAATTTTTATCATTTACCATATGTTCTAAATCTCTGATTTATTGTTGATGAAGGCTATTGATAATTGAATTATCTTTAGTCATGATATTCTTTACTGAGCTAGTTGTGCTCACCCTTTTGCTTCACAATTCCTTTCAGGTAATAAGAGTGTAGCTGGGTCGAGCGGGGGTAACAAGGGAATAGAACGGTGGTCATCATTTAGTAGTTATATTTGGTGAAGAAAATAGGGTGAGGCGAACCCAACGTTGGAAGGGTGTTTTGTCACTATCATACAAGATGTCTAATGACATACAACCTCGTGTCATCATAAGACAGGGATGTGCTCATCCACTTGCTGAGTATATATACGAGCACTACCTATATAATCTTGGTGTTTGTTTGAAGTATAATTCTCAATTAGAGACAGTGGAGATAATGATAAGTCAAGAGAAGACTCACCATTGGGAAGAATATGATAGTAATCTTCTCGTTTTTCTTTGGGGTCTATTGGGTCAACCAAGGATAATTCTGTGGCCATATGATATCTATCATAACCTAGACGCGTGGCCTCCCATGTACGAAGGTTTCCTTGAGCACTTCCCAAAGATTCTAATTTCTAAAACAGTTTTTGACTATACCTTTATGTAAGGTGTCTTTGTGAGGTGCTGATACATGATGGTGTCCAATGTCACATTTGGTATATATTTGTATCCAAACTCACAGCATATGTGTTGTTGTATTTTGCACGACAATTGTTGTAATAAAGTTGTAGTTGTTTTCTGTACCATGTATTTGACGACTCAGAATGGGTTGGGTGGAATGGACCTATTTTGGGGTTGTCACAGGTGGTATCAGAGCTTAGGGATATGATCTTTGGCGGAGATCGGGAAATAAACTAGGAGGGGAGAGATGAGTAAATCCTTCGCTAGTGTGTCCTACCTAAGCTTATTTGTTGGTCAGTCATAATATCGGGATATTATGTGATATGTTAATTTGTTCAATTAACCTTTGTTTTGAAGCAGTATTCTAGAATGATATCTGAAATACAGGAGATGAGCAATGGAGAAATCATGAGGACAGGGAAGATGGAATCTGAAATGAAAGCAAGGTATTCTCAACTCTTTGAAATACCAGGTACGTAAATTTCGAGGACGAAATTTCATAAGGAGGGGAGATTGTAAGACCCCGAATTTTATGAAATAAAAGTATGCAATTTTTCTTATAATTACTATTCAGTAAATGGTTAAATTGATAAAAGTTTAAAGTTATGGGTGAAATATGAATTTTTTTTCAAAATAAGCAAGTGGTTATAAAATAATCATTGTTGTCGGGGAATATTCGTTTGGTCGTGGAATATTCTTTCTGTCGGAGAATATTCGTACGACGGCGCAGCTATTTGTGGGCCCCATAACAGAATAACTGTCGGGTGAAGAAAACGACAAATTTGAATTTTTACAAATAACGGCGTAGTTGTTACCGTTAATACTGTTGAAATACCCGGTGGTTAAAATACAGTAATACGCGTTATTGCACAGTAGCACACGGTATTGCATAGTATTTTTGAAATTATTGATTCTTACGTAAGAAGGCACTACTCAATAATTGTTACAGTAATTACTGTTCAATATTTTATTTTATTAATTCAATAATTGCTGCGTTGATATTTTATATTATTGTTGTTTCAATAATTATTGCTGCACAATATTTTCTATTATCAGATCAATAATTCATATTATTTGATTAATATTATTAGATAGCATTATTGGCAATGACTAGAAAGTTCTGTCTAAGGAGAGGTTTGGTCATCTAATTGCGCGCTAGTAAGGAGAAATCCTTATTGGAAAGCCCCCTCTTTCCTGGGAACGGCCTGGTTGTCATAAATGTGATTCTGTAATATTATTTGTGAATAATTAATTATTGATTCATATGATAAGGAAATATTTATATTATGTGGATATAAATGAGGGATATATTTTTGTGGTTAAAAATGAAGGAGTTAATGTTGAGGTTTTTATCAGTATTTTTGTCGGAATGGAGGTATTAAAAATCAGAGTTTTTGAGATATTTTGCGGGGGTTATAATTTTTAATCCGACCGTTGGATCGTGGTAATTTTGGATATGTTATACATATATAAGTTGAGTATATGTCCACAAATTTTGAACCGTTAAAAATGAACGTATGATTTATTATGAATTTTACAAGATGACTGGTTCAGAAATTGTTGAATTTTCGGAGTTTATCATTTTGATGGAAAATTCTAGAATTGGTGGGCCCCACTTGTGGTTGGTGAAGAAATGTGCTGAATTATATTTTAAATGTGGTGGGTGGGAATAGTAGCAGGTAAAGCCATCAGGTTACAGGTCAAACCTACCAAAATTTTCCTATAAATAGAGGGCTAAGTTAGAATTGAAAATCACACCAGAAACATAAGTTTTCTCTCTTTCTCTCTCTAGATTATTGAGCGTATTTTATGAGTATTTAGATACTTGGTGAGTTGCTATTCATCAGTACAAGTTTCCTTCAGCCTTATACCGATCAGAAGTACTGTTCTTTTGAGGTAAGGGATATTAAGGGATTTTAAGGGTTGTTATGATTTTCAGTTTCGTAATTTTTCTGAACTTCAAAAATTCTAGAAAAATTTGAAATGATATTTTGATGAGTTTTATTGATTGTGCCCAAAAATGGTGATTTTTGGATGAATAGATTGAGAGTTATGAATTTTATGAGAAAAGACTATTTTAAAAGTAACCGCTTATAATTCCTTGTGGTTAACTCCAAAATTGATGAAATTTTTATTGGGAGTACATGTATATGATAGAAGTATACTCTGTAAATTTCAAAATTTTTAGACAAAAGTACAATTTTTGATAAATGTCTAAATATTCGGCTATTTTGGCCATATGAAAAATAGTAAATGACTTTTAAAAATTCTGAAAAAAAATATATGTTCACTATGGGACTATATTATGCTAAATCCTAGAAAAGAAATATTTTTGGAACTGATTTGGTATTTTTCATGAAAATGGTCTAGTTATGAGTAAATGAATTAAATATGTTTTGTGAAGAAAGAAAATTGGAAAATAGGATTTTATGGCTTGAGAATCCTATATGAGGTATATGCAGATTTTTGATGAGGGTTTTGATTATTGATGATGAAATTGTAAGAGTTGGCATTTTATGATGATTAAATGCATTAATTAGTAAAGTGTAAACAATTAAAATAAATTGTTTATAAATTTAAGTAATATTATTCTTTCAATATCATTATACCGAAATATTGGTATGGATTTTATTGTGGAATTTCTATCTTTTGTGTCGGGGTTACTATTCATGAGTTACTATTCACGATTTACTATTCATGAGTTACGAATATTACTCTTGAGATTAAAACTATATGTTGATCATATTATTTTTATCATCATATATAACATTTTTATAACCCTGATGTTGAAATTCTCTTTCACTGGAGTGTAAAGATGGGTAGATTATTGGTATGATCATGACTAGGGTTCTCTTTGGCCTGTAGTGCAAAGTTGAATTGTGACTGGTATGATCATGACCATTGAATTTATAATTGAATATCTTAAGCTTAAGTGCAAAGGTGAATTGATCAACATGGTTATAATTATTGTTTATATAAATTCTGAAATGATTATATATTTCTTTGAGATATGAATATATTTGGCCTGTAGTGCAAATATGAATTGTTGATGAATATCTTTGGCATGTAGTGCAAAGATGGCTTGTTGATGAATATCTTTGGCCTGTAGTGCAAAGATGAACTGTTGTTGAATATCTTTGGCCCGTAGTGCAAAGATGGTTTGTTGATGAATATCTTTGGCCGTAGTGCAAAGATGGATTTGTTAGTATGATTATAAACAGGAACTGTGATTTGGTATAACCATGATCTTTGATGTTTCAGGTAAAGACAGGTGATGAAAATATTCTTCGTCCTGGGTGCGAAGAAAAATTTATAGTCACAATTATGATTATGAGTTATTCATATGATTGTGGAAAGGAACTGTTGAGTGATGTTACATGGATAAAATATTGTTGGTGGATTTTTAACATAGAGAAGATAATAGACTTTATAGTCTATTTGACTCTTCTAATGGATTGCTCGTTCCGCTGCAACTATGGTTGAAATTTTTATCATTTACCATATGTTCTAAATCTCTGATTTATTGTTGATGAAGGCTATTGATAATTGAATTATCTTTAGTCATGATATTCTTTACTGAGCTAGTTGTGCTCACCCTTTTGCTTCACAATTCCTTTCAGGTAATAAGAGTGTAGCTGGGTCGAGCGGGGGTAACAAGGAATAGAACGGTGGTCATCATTTAGTAGTTATATTTGGTGAAGAAAATAGGGTGAGGCGAACCCAACGTTGGAAGGGTGTTTTGTCACTATCATACAAGATGTCTAATGACATACAACCTCGTGTCATCATAAGACAGGGATGTGCTCATCCACTTGCTGAGTATATATACGAGCACTACCTATATAATCTTGGTGTTTGTTTGAAGTATAATTCTCAATTAGAGACAGTGGAGATAATGATAAGTCAAGAGAAGACTCACCATTGGGAAGAATATGATAGTAATCTTCTCGTTTTTCTTTGGGGTCTATTGGGTCAACCAAGGATAATTCTGTGGCCATATGATATCTATCATAACCTAGACGCGTGGCCTCCCATGTACGAAGGTTTCCTTGAGCACTTCCCAAAGATTCTAATTTCTAAAACAGTTTTTGACTATACCTTTATGTAAGGTGTCTTTGTGAGGTGCTGATACATGATGGTGTCCAATGTCACATTTGGTATATATTTGTATCCAAACTCACAGCATATGTGTTGTTGTATTTTGCACGACAATTGTTGTAATAAAGTTGTAGTTGTTTTCTGTACCATGTATTTGACGACTCAGAATGGGTTGGGTGGAATGGACCTATTTTGGGGTTGTCACAGTTTTAGTTTATAATAAAGGAATGATGCTTTAAAACTAAAACATACACTATATAAAATAACGGAGACCATATATTCGATAACAAGCAAGAAGATTTATCTAGTTCTCCAAAATTTAAAAGTATATACTAGAGATATAATGAAATTCTATCTTATATATTGCATGAAGGACTTATAGAATATAATCATAATTATACCTAATTTAAAAAATAATATATTAGACTATTATTATTATAGTATTGACCTTAACCAATGCATCAAGTGCTCGAACCAACAAATTTGACCCCTCAGCTATAAGCCCCTCCAATAACGCATCAAACAAATTCTAAATTTCAAAACCCAATTGTTTAATTTTTGACTGTATAATCTCTAACAATCTTCTTTCAATTGGTGAAAAAATGATAATGCAAGACTGAGGTTTTCTCTGAGCGTGTTCAAGTGAAAAGTAACTTTAGAATTTGATAGAGATAATACATACATACACACATATGGTGCGGTTTCGGTTTTATGCGTGCGGTTTTGGCTAGTAACCAAACCGGAACCGTAAATTTGGTTATTCAACCCACCTAAAACCGCCACATACGCTGGAACCGTTGGTACGGTTTTAATTGGTGTGGTTCGTGCGATTTTTGGTACGATTTCGGTTCTAATTTGGTTACTTGCTCAGCCCTACTGACGGAGACGTCAAAAATTTAAGTAGGAGAGTTTGTAACACCTCACTTAATTACTAACAACAGTACATTCAGTCATGACCTTTTAGGTGAGCATGTGGTGAGCTAAGATAATCCAAAAAGATACTATTGGGCTAGTGGTTTAACGCCTTATTTGGATGGTTTTGATTCGATTTAGACTTAAATTTGACCCGAGATTTGTTCTAGACTCGTGATTTGACTCGGATTGTTTCAGAAATGAAGTATATTATAAAATAGGACTTGCGGGAGATACCCTCTATGATATATAATGTGACATCCTCAAAATAGGTATACATCATTCATTGTAAGTTGCCAAATACATGGTACAGAATTTAAATACAAACTTAATTATACAATACGATAAAAGTGTAGCTGAGAGTTGTAACACGAATATTGTCTCATAAACAATATCCAAACTCAAATGTAGTCCTCATTACATTTATTATCACACTATTTCATAGAATAGTGAGGATTACTCCATCTTGGACCATCACTCCATTCCCCGACTAGTCCCGTCTATGTTCTCATTTCTTGAAGAGAACAATGAAAGCAAAGGGTGAGCTCAACTAGCCCAGTAAGAAATATTATGACTAAGATAATGCAGAATAAATTATCGTTAGCCTTCAATAGTATTAAACTGATAGAATAGAATAGACAACAAGTTTAACTGCAGCGGAACAAACAATTCATTAGAAGAGTCAAGTAGAGTATGATATCTACTATCTTCTATGATTTAAAAGTTCATCATCAATATTTTATCGTTGTAACACAGCTCAATAAATAATCCACATCACTCAATTATTCATGCACTACGGGCTAATGATATTCATTAGTATCATATCCACGAATTATCCATGCACTACAGGCCAAGGATATTCGTTAGTATCTCCAATGGTCATGATCATGCCAACAATTGTCCATAAATGGACTACGGGCCAATGATGACTTTTACCACATTATTTGTATCATTACATATCATGATTATACCGATACATAGTCATAATCATACCAATCAACAATCCATCTATGCACTACGGGCCAAATATGACTTTCATTACAGTATAAGCATGAGGATGATGACAATGATGTAAGAATTCAATTAAATGAGAGCAAGGATAAATTTTAAAGATTTATAAATCAATTTATCCAGAATTTAATAATTTCCAAATTGTCAACATGATACTGCTTTGTGGAGCAAAATTCAGGAATAGTATTGTATCAAAAATAATTTGGAAAGAAAAGAAATTATTTTTTTGGTCATGAATAGTACCCCTGGTGAATAGTACCCGAGTAAATAGTACCCCGACATGAAAAGATTAAAATTTAACAAGAATGTTCAGAAAAATATTCTTGCGAAAAGATACTACATGAAGCTTAAATTTCAAGGATATTGTACTAATTTCAAGGAGTATGGAAGCAAAACTTATCAACATGAGTGTAGAATTAGGAATACGAAAATGAAATAATATTAGTTACTTACTACAGAGTATGGAAGAAAATATTATTTCATATGAATATTGAACAAAAATAATATCCCTTACCTTAAAATGAGAGTATTTCTGATTGGTATGACGGGGATATTCTTGAAGAAAACTTGCATTGTTTTCTACACTCAAAGCTTCCTTAAACTCTAAAGAAATACGCTCAATATTATAGAAGAATAATTCTCTGATTCTAGTGTGATTTTCATTTCTAAACTAAGCATCCTATTTATAGGAGAATTGGAATGATACTATTTGAATTTAGAAAAACACGGACTGCACAATAGAAAAGTTCACGGGCGTCGGCTGAAACTTTTTTAAAAAAAATTGATTTTATTATTTAGTAAATGGTTAAATTGATAAAAGGTTAAAGTTAAGGGTGATGTGTTAAAAAAAATCAAAGTAAAAAAGTTATCATAAAATACTCGGTGGTAAAAGTACAGTAATATGCGTGGTTGCATAGTAGCACACAGTATTGATTATTGATACTTACGTGAGAAGTCACTCAGTTATACTCAATTATTGCTACGGTAATTGTTGCATCATATCTCTCATATTATTGATTCAATTGTTGTCACAGTATCATCTGTATAATATGTTATATTATTAAATCAATAATTGAGACGAGAAAGTTATTCATATTATTATTTGCAATATTGACAATGTCTAGAAGTTCTGTCGAGGAGAGGTTTGACCACCTAATTGTGCGCCAATAAGGAGAAATCCTTATCGGAAAGCCCCCTCTTTTCTGGGAACGACCTGGTTGTTAAATATTGTGAGTTATAATATTAATGATGAATAAGTTCGTGTTGATTAAAGAATAAATTGATAGTTCCATTGTGTTGGAATAATTAGTGTTACTGGAAATCGATATTTATTTTGATATTAATTGATGTCTGGAAGTTATACTGACCAATCGGGTAATTAACAGGATAAATGAGTAATTAATTGTTATTGATTCACATGATTATAACTATTTGTTCACATATGTGTACTATTGATTCACATTCTTGTACTATTAGGGGAGTTGGTGCAAGATTAATAATATTTGCATGACAAAGTTAAAAATGGAGGTATAGATGAAGGTACTATACTTTAATTTGTATTTTCACATGTTTAGAACTATTGAGTCACATGATTTACTATTGATTCACATGATTTACTATTAGGGGAGGTGGTGCAAGTTTGATAATACTTGCAGGACTAAATTAAAAATGAAGAAAAAGAAGAAGGTATTATACTGTAATATTTCGAGCCCCAAAATATGCAATTATTGAAACTATATTTTTCTATAAATAGAAGCTCATTCCTTCATTATTTTTCACCAATTCACTAAAGCTATAGAGCAATTATTATAGAGAGAAATGAGAAGGGAAGTCTGCTACCTCACTATTCCAATTTTCTTCTAAGGTAAGGGATATTATTATTATAGTAAGGGGTATTATTCTTTCGTATTCATGAAGAGAGTTATTTTCTTTCAATACTCGTAAGGGTTGTTATTCCATTTTTTATTATTATGTTGGAATAACCTGTCTATGCGAAGTACCGCATACTTGGTGAAATTCTTCTGTTATTCCATTCTTTATTATTCTGTTGGAATAACATGTATGTACGGTCTATCGCATGCCTGATGAATTATGTTGTTATTCCATTCTTTATTATTCTATTGGAATATCTTGTCTGTTCGGATTACGCATGACCTGGTTCCATTCTTTATTATTCTATTAGAATATCATGTATGTACGGATTACGCATGACCTGGTTTCATTTTTTATTATTCTGTTAGAATATCCTGTATGTGCGGGTTACGCATGACCTGGTTCCATTCTTTATTATTCTGTTAGAATAACATGTCTGTGCAGATTACGCACGCCAGGTGAATTCTTCTTTTATTCCATTCTTTATTATTCTGTTAGAATAACCTGTCTATGTGGATTACCGCATGCATGGTGAATGATCCTTCGTATTCATTCTTTATTAAATTGTGGAAATGACCTGTCTACGTGAATTACCGCATGGCGGGTGAAAATCCATTTACAGCTTCGTATATTCCATTATACTCATATGAGATATTATTTCTTTTGTACTCGTCATGGAATATCATTTTCTTTGGTATTTTTCTTTTACGAGTTACTATTCACGGGTTACTATTCACCTGATTACTATTCATTCTAGTATTATTCACTCGGGTATTCGGGGTACTTTTCGTGTCGGAGTACTATTCACGAGTTACTATTCACGGGTTACTATTCACCCAAATTACTATTCACCCGAATATTATTCACTCGGGTATTTGGGGTACTTTCCATGCGGGATTACTATTCACGAGGTACTATTCTCGAAGTATTATTCACAGGGTACTATTCACGGGGTATTATTCACCCGAAAAATATATTTCTTTTCTGTCCAAATTATTTTTGGTACATGAATATTATTCTTGAATTTTACTCCACAAAGTAGTATCATGTTGACAATTTAGATATTTTTAAACTCTGGATAAATTTAAAGTCTTTAATATTTATCCTTTATTTCGTTTGATTAATGCTTATATCATTGTCATCATCCTCATGTTTATATTGTGATGAAAGTCATCTTTGGCTTACGTGCATAGATGGACTGTTGATTATTGGTTTTACGGTTGTATATCTTTGGCTTACGTGCAAAGATGGACCGTTGATTATTGATTTTACAATTGTATATCTTTGGCTTATGTGCAAAAACGAATTGTTGATTGAAAGCTTTTGCCCGTAGTGCAAAGATGGACAGGTGTATGACATGATCATGACCACTGGTGATACTAACGAATATCCTTGGCCGTAGTGCATGGATAATTTGATGATGTGATTGGCAGGATCATGACCATTAGTTAACAGTTGAATGTCTTTGACCGTAGTGCTCTGACAGACAATTGATTGGTATGATCATGATCATTGGTTTTATAGTTGAATATCTTTGGCCCGTAGTGCAAAGATAGACAACTGATTGGTATGATCATTGTTATTACATTTGAATATCTTTAGCCTTTGGGATGAGGATATTGAGTAAACGTTCTATTAAGCCTTTGTGGCAAAGAGAAACTGTTGATTTACATGATTATAAATATGAATTGTGAATTTAACTATAATCGTTGGTGGTTCAGGTGAATACAAGTGATGAGAATTCTTTTTGTCTGGGGTATAACAAAGAACTGTTGATGAGTATTACAGGAATGAAATTCTAACGATGGACTTTTAATCTAGAAGAAATAGTAGACATTATGTTCAACTTGACTCTTCTAATGGATTACTTATTCCGCTGCAGTTAAACTTGATGTTTATTGTATTTTATCAGTTTAACACTGTTGAAGGCTAAGGATAATTTATTCTGCATTATCTTAGTTATAATATTTCTTACTGGGCTAGTTGAGCTCATCATTTGTTTTCATTGTTCTCTTCAGGAAATTAGAATATAGCCGGGACTAGTCGTTGAACGGAGTGACGGTCCAGATGTTTGCATTAGTAGTCCTCACTATTCAGTGAAATAGTGTGATAATAATTATAATGAGGACTCCATTTGAGTTTGAATACTGTCTAGAAGACAATATTCGTGCAAAATCTCTAAGCTACGCTTTTGTCGTATTGTATAAAAGAAGTTTGTATTTGATTTATGTAGTGTGATATCTGGAGACTCAAGATGGGTAATGTGACGCCCCCAAAATTAGGTATACGTCACCTGTGATGACCCAAAAATTCGGGTTGTCCAGAATTTAAGTTTAAAGAATTAGTTATTAATAAAAGGAATTTTTATTAATATTATTATGTGCTATGTGTTTATTAATCGTTCTATAACCTAGGATGATTATAAATCGGGAGTATTCTGGCTACGAGCTAGATTGAGCGAATAAAAATTTTCAAGACGAAAACGAAAGTTTTTCGGGAACAAAATATTTTCGGGGAAAAAGACGAAATAGGCACTATTCATCCGTTTCTGCTTGGAGATTTATTTTTGAAATTCCGAGAAGTTATAGATTACGTTTAATTCTGAGACGTGATGGAATATTCAATAATATTTCAGTTATGGCAAAAACGAAGTTTTCGCCTGCGGACTCAAAACCTAGGGTTAGGAAAAGTGAGTTCCGAGAATTTTATGATCACGTATAATCATTAGGGTAAAACGTGACGGAAAACGCTTAACGTCGAAAAGTGTTTTTCAGTCTTTGAAGATCCGAAGAATACATAAAAATTAGTCGGTAAAGGAAAGACGAAATATCTAAAAATATTTGGATTCCGAGAATCGCAGTTTTTAAAATTGTCGGACGAAACCCGAAAGACGGAACCACGAAGCTTAAAGGTTAAGTAAACTTAAGGGCTATGTAAACTTAGTGCCTAAGCAATGAATAGTAAGGAGGTTTGGGGGGCGAAATGACTATTTTGCCTTAGCTTTGGAAAATCTATAAATAGGAAGCTAGATTTCATTTAAATGAGATTTTGAAAATCCTACACTTGAGAGAGAGAGAGAGGGAGCTCGGTTGGAAGAGGAAGAAGAAGAGTATGAGCATGAAGGCTCGGATCCAAAGTGATCGTGAAATAGAAAAGCTCGCAAATCTCCGGCTTTGTATAACGGAAGAGAAATAAAGAAGAACGGTAATCCGAGCTATAGTTTCTTCTAATATTTTTCTTTAAGATTTCTATGTCAAAAACATAGCTTAATGAGATTAAGGAATAAAAGAAGATTGGAATGATTTCATATGGTTGAAATCATGAGAAAAGAAGAAATAAGAACTTAGAAATTTAGTTTATAAATTTCTTAAGGAAGTATAAGATTCGTAATGAATTTAAACGATCCGAGTGGATTATATGAATAAGTAGGTGTAATAAATAAGGAATAATGTTCTATAACATCAAATTCCAATAAAAAATGGAATTGTAATCCAAAATATCGATTAAAATGAAGAACGAACGAAGAACACAAAGAACACGCGAAGAACACGAAGAACGTTGTTGATGGACAAATTTAAAACCATCGTAGTGTAATTGTTGTTGATGGACAAGTTTAAAACCATCGCGTATAAGTTAGATGTGTATTGTTTGGTTAGGAACGGTAGAAACGTTCATGAAGAGCGGATTAAAACTTAGCTATAACGAAGTTATGGCGAAATTTCGTAAAAGACGAACGAGAATTAGAAAGTTAGTAAATGAAACCAAACATGTAGGGTTTCATAAGAAAGTAATAGAACGTAGAAAACATGAGTCGTGGACTCAAGAACGAACGAGTTCTGAGTTCGAATGATCGAATTACGAACGAACAAACGAAGAGCGTTAAAAACGTAAAAATGAACGAAGGGTGAAGATCAAGCCAATCGAATGGCATGTTGACGAATTCAGAACGAAGTTATGTCCGAGGGGTATTGAATTACATAAGATAAGGAAGAAAATAGCTTTGGAACGACCTCGTTCCGAGTTATAACGAAGAAGTTATGAGATTTCGAAATCAGCGTCTCAAGCTTGTAAAACACTTAGAAAACATTTTCTAGGGTTTTGGCTCGGCGCCGCAGCGCCGAGAAGTGGCGCCGCAACGCGAGCTCAGCCATAAACACTGCAAGAGTTCACCGCAGCGTGAGAGATAACAAAGGACTTGGCGCCACAGAGCCAGTCCAGGAAGAGAGGAGAGAGAAGGAGGTCGCGCCGCAGCGCGAGAGATAAAGGAGAGAGTGGCGCAGCGGCGCCAGTGTTGGGAAAAAAAAAGCCAGAGATGATCTTTTAACTGCTCATCTCTTGGGGGAAATGTAAGGGACGATTAAGAATATAATATTCAACTAATGTAACACTTAATCAAGTGATGTAAACCTTTATTAAAGGTTGAACATATAGGTTAAACAAGATTAAATGACAAAGAATTTAATCACGGGATTACGTAACCGATATCCGGGGACTGTAGTCAGGATGAACGAACGTGAGGGATTGCTATGGTTGTGATTCCTTAGACGTTGAGTGACGAGGGTAATGAATAACATTTCGATGTTATATCATGATAATGAGAGATAAGTGTGAAGCGTATAGACGCTGTGAACGCAACGTCGTTGCGATGGACGCTTAGTCTTAGCACACAATGATTGGTATGGCTTTGACACTAAGAACGAGTAATGAACATAGGGTTCATATAGTGGATAACGAAAGTATTAAATAGTATATGAATTATCAAGAAAGCCGTAACAAACGGTAATAAGATTAATAAAAGCCGAATATGATTCGATAAAGAATGAATGCAGAGGGATGACTTTTAGTTGTCAGCAAGCCGTAAGGAATAAGAAATTGACTTTATCGAACATTATAGTTTAATAGTTCGTATAAGTTAATAGAAGTTAGGTTGTGGTACAATCGTAACTTTGATGGTTGACATATGGGAGCTGGGCTAAACAATTCCTTCAGAGAGCGAAGGTATATACAAAAATGGCAACCGATCTAACTCACTGTGATGGCAGTGTAGATAAGACGGGAACTTGTTTGTTGGTTGTTTGTGGGAAATCACTCAGAGTACCATATGGACTACTAGCAGAGACGTGATGTGTGCTGAGTCCTGAAGAAATTATAAGAAGAAGATAAGAATATAAATCATCCAAGATGATGAACGTATGAGTAAGACATCTCTGTATGTCATAAAGCCGTAAACTGGTAAAGGAAGTTAGTCGCGTAAACTTATATTGCAAGAACGCGAACCCTAAGAAGTAAAGTTAAGTAAACCAATGCGTAAGTTCAATATATGACTAATTGGTGTTTATGTTTTCTCCTTATGTGTTATATAGGAATTGAAAAGAACAGTTCGGCGTAAGCTATAGCTGGGCGTAAGGCAAGTTTTCTAACTTCATTCATATTACATGAATGCTAGTTTCTTAAACTTCTCAGATGTTGTACTTGAGAAGTTCTGTCTATGTGCGAATGTGTGATATTTGTACAAGGTGTTAGAATGTATGAGGCATTGAGCCACAATTTGAACACTTCGGTGTTTCTATGATATGAATTGTTCTGTGATTGAGCTGTTCAATACAAGTATGTTCTGTTTATACATGAACTGTTATTGTTAAGTCTGTGCTAATGATTCTAGCCAGACAAGATGTGTATGAAAAAGGTAGAGGGATGAAAGTATTTTAAAGTGAAAATAATTGATGTTTTAAGATGATAGGAATCGAGACTATTCCTATTATTCAAGCTGCTTCATAACCTTTGTTCGGTTATAAAAGTTCTAAAGAAATGTTTTAATTCTGAAGTTGTTTGTTCAACTGATATGACTTGCTGGGCAATTGAATGCTCACACTTGCTTTAAATGAAAAATAATTTTCAGCGAACAAGGTTAGAAGAACTTAAGGATCCCTTAAAGATCAAGCTGACGGTATCCAGATGAAGTACCATTCAGAGTGTGAAGGTAGCGAGAAGATCAAGTGAAGACTTGTAATTTAGAAAGATGGATTGAACTCTAGACTAGTTTAATGAACTGTTATGTATCCTTGGTGGCGGATAAAAGTCACTCTTATAAGAAGAAATGAATAATGTATTTATTATTATTTGTAATGAAAAAGGTTATAAGGTTTCCAGAACCTGGGATTTGAGAGTGTATGTTGTTATATTTCAGTATATAATGATGTATGTTGGATGAAGGATATACTCGTGATGTACGGAATCCGGGTGTGATGATAGACCGGATTTTGGGGCGTCACAGGTTGGTATCAGAGCTGATAGGTTATAAACCTTAGGTAAGAGTACCTAAGACTATAATCGTAGAGAGAAGGATAAGAAGATCAGCACGTGATCAAAGTGACTCATAGTATCAGATAAGTTGTTAAACGATGAATGATTTATAGCTATGGCTATGAATGAAAGGTACTATGAAGTAGTACGGGAAGAAGAACTGAGATTAAGTAGTGAAGGATAGTATATGAATTAAAGAAAATTCGTATTAAGTAGAGATAGATTTAGAAGTTGTAAAATTTCAATTGAGGACTAATGTGATAGCTGAGTTGTATGAACCTTTGTTATGGGCAGAGGTTTGTGCTTGGTGTAACAACTGCTTAGCTTATTACAGTGATAATCATTGGAATTGGTCGCGCTATCAAGATGTATATGGCGAGAAGGTGAATCTTTTCTCATGTATATACTTGGTAGGTAGAGAACGATAAGGTAGGTGCGAGTTCTTGAAACTCATACTTATGATAAGTTCGTGACTCATAATAATATGGTATGTTTTCGAACGTCTCAGCGAAAGGACGCCTATGGTCTGTATGGATGTTCTTAAACTTATATTATTGTGGAAAGTTCCTGAACTCATAATGTGTGGTACGTTGATGGACTGTACTAAGGTATAGGAATATTTAGACTGAAAATGAGTTGCTTTCATTAGGCTTAGCAGTGAAGGTGCTAGAGAATATTAAGTATTGTCGCAGTAAGACAATGAAGGCAGATGGAGAATAGGATATTCCAAGTCATCTAGCTATGCTAGATTTCGAACTTTATTGAAATCGTGCTGATATGTACATTTTGAAAAGGAAAGGATTGGTTCAACTTTTGGAACTAACGTATTTTAAAAGAGCTATTCTTGATATGTCTATGCTAATTGCTTCGGCTAGACAGAAATTTATTTGAAAATATTCAAAATGAATTTTATATCATCTGTGCATTCGATGCAAGGGTGGTAAAACGATGGAGTTGTTAATACCATTGAACCTGGTGTTGGATGTGATCTTAGGATCAACAACCCGCTATGGTATGATGTATAATGACGAAGTCACAAACTGACGAAGTCCTCAACGTACTGTGAAAAGTACGGTATCATGACGTCATAAAATGTTTTGATGTATTGCGAAAAGAATTTAAAGAAGTAGTCGATGTCAATTGAGTTTACTAGACGAATGTTTCACGTTGAAATCCAATTTATTGGTATGGTCTAAGCTACTTGATTCCGCTAGACAAATGGTATGTCATCGAGCTTTCTTTGAGAACTTGTGCCAAACCAAATTGTTTTGGTGCGGAATCTAATGATTTAGTCTGAGGAGAACATGGAAGAGGTAGTTACTTTCTTTGTGATTGTAAACTGACCATTAAAGAAGGGCTTACGGTGAAATGCTGTTTAACCTAGTAAGAGTTCATGGTCGATTTGACCCCTCAGCAAAAGTTTGAAAAGTTTTAAGAGAAAATTTTATATTCCTCGTTATTCCTTCTGCTTCATGATTCTTGATATGTTATGGGGGTTAGGAATGAAGGAAAGATAAGAACTCCGTTGAAGAGAAGTTGAAAAGAAAGGTAGGCTAAAATTTCGAGGACGAAATTCTGTGAAGAAGGGGTGAATGTGATGACCCGGGTAAGGGTGTGGTTTTATGAAATTCTGAGGACGGAATTTTTACAAGTGGGGAAGAGTGTGACGACCCGAAAATTCGGGTTGTCCAGAATTTAAGTTTAAAGAATTAATTATTAATAAAAGGAATTTTTATTAATATTATTATGTGCTATGTGTTTATTAATCGTTCTATAACCTAGGATGATTATAAATCGGGAGTATTCTGGCTACGAGCTAGATTGAGCGAATAAGAATTTTCAAGACGAAAACGAAAGTTTTTCGGGAACAAAATATTTTCGGGGAAAAAGACGAAATAGGCACTATTCATCCGTTTCTGCTCGGAGATTTATTTTGAAATTTCGAGAAGTTATAGATTACGTTTAATTCTGAGACGTGATGGAATATTCAATAATATTTCAGTTATGGCAAAAACGAAGTTTTCGCCTGCGGACTCAAAACCTAGGGTTAGGAAAAGTGAGTTCCGGGAATTTTATGATCACGTATAATCATTAGGGTAAAACGTGACGGAAAACGCTTAACGTCGAAAAGTGCTTTTCAGTCTTTGAAGATCCGAAGAATACGTAAAAATTAGTTGGTAAAGGAAAGACGAAATATCCAAAAATATTTGGATTCCGAGAATCGCAGTTTTTAAAACTGTCGGACGAAACCCGAAAGACGGAACCACGAAACTTAAAGGTTAAGTAAACTTAAGGGCTAAGTAAACTTAGTGCCTAAGGAATGAATAGTAAGGAGGTTTGGGGGGCGAAATGACTATTTTGCCCTAGCTTTGGAAAATCTATAAATAGGAAGCTAGATTTCATTTAAATGAGATTTTGAAAATCCTACACTTGAGAGAGAGAGAGAGAGAGAGGGAGCTCGGTTGGAAGAGGAAGAAGAAGAGTATGAGCATGAAGGCTCGGATCCAAAGTGATCGTGAAATAGAAAAGCTCGCAAATCTCCGGCTTTGTATAACGGAAGAGAAATAAAGAAGAACGGTAATCCGAGCTATAGTTTCTTCTAATATTTTTCTTTAAGATTTCTATGTCAAAAACATAGCTTAATGAGATTAAGGAATAAAAGAAGATTGGAATGATTTCATATGGTTGAAATCATGAGAAAAGAAGAAATAAGAACTTAGAAATTTAGTTTATAA
This sequence comes from Panax notoginseng, assembly GCA_016801055.1. Classification (NCBI taxonomy): domain Eukaryota; kingdom Viridiplantae; phylum Streptophyta; class Magnoliopsida; order Apiales; family Araliaceae; genus Panax; species Panax notoginseng. The sequence continues at coordinate 108,518,799 of CM029021.1, forward strand.
ATTTCTTAAGGAAGTATAAGATTCGTAATGAATTTAAACGATCCGAGTGGATTATATGAATAAGTAGGTGTAATAAATAAGGAATAATGTTCTATAACATCAAATTCCAATAAAAATGGAATTGTAATCCAAAATATCGATTAAAATGAAGAACGAACGAAGAACACAAAGAACACGCGAAGAACACGAAGAACGTTGTTGATGGACAAATTTAAAACCATCGTAGTGTAATTGTTGTTGATGGACAAGTTTAAAACCATCGCGTATAAGTTAGATGTGTATTGTTTGGTTAGGAACGGTAGAAACGTTCATGAAGAACGGATTAAAACGTAGCTATAACGAAGTTATAGCGAAATTTTGTAAAAGACGAACGAGAATTAGAAAGTTAGTAAATGAAACCAAACGTGTAGGGTTTCATAAGAAAGTAATAGAACATAGAAAACATGAGTCGTGGACTCAAGAACGAACGAGTTCTGAGTTCGAATGATCGAATTACGAACGAACAAACGAAGAGCGTTAAAAACGTAAAAAATAAACGAAGGGTGAAGATCAAGCCAATCGAATGGCACGTTAATGGATTCAGAACGAAGTTATGTCCGAGGGGTATTGAATTACGTAAGATAAGGAAGAAAATGGCTTTGGAACGACCTCGTTCTGAGTTATAACGAAGAAGTTATTAGATTTCGAAATCAGCGTCTCAAGCTTGTAAAACACTTAGAAAACATTTTCTAGGGTTTTGGCTCGGCGCCGCAGCGCCGAGAAGTGGCGCCGCAACGTGAGCTCGGCCATAAACACTGCAAGAGTTCACCACAGCGCGAGAGATAACAAAGGACTTGGCGCTGCGGTGCCAGTCCAGGAAGAGAGGAGAGAGAAGGAGGTCGCGCCGCAGCGCGAGAGATAAAGGAGAGAGTGGCGCCGCGGCGCCAGTGTTGGAAAAAAAAAGCCAGAGATGATCTTTTAACTGCTCAGCTCTTGGGGGAAATGTAAGGGACGATAAAGAATATAATATTCAACTAATGTAACACTTAATCAAGTGATGTAAACCTTTATTAAAGGTTGAACATATAGGTTAAACAAGATTAAATGACAAAGAATTTAATCACGGGATTACGTAACCGATATACGGGGACCGTAGTCGGGATGAACGAACGTGAGGGATTGCTATGGTTGTGATTATTTAGACGTTGAGTGACGAGGGTAATGAATAACATTTCGATTTTACATCATGATAATGAGAGATAAGTGTGAAGCGTATAGACGCTGTGAACGCAACGTCGTTGCGATGGACGCTTGGTCTTAGCACACAATGATTGGTATGGCTTTGACACTAAGAACGAGTAATGAACATAGGGTTCATATAGTGGATAACGAATGTATTAAATAGTATATGAATTATCAAGAAAGTCGTAACAAACGGTAATAAGATTAATAAAAGCCGAATGTGATTCGATAAAGAATGAATGGGCGTAAGGCAAGTTTTCTAACTTCATTCATATTACATGAATGCTAGTTTCTTAAACTTCTAAGATGTTGTACTTGAGAAGTTTTGTCTATGTGCAAATGTGTGATATTTGTACAAGGTGTTAGAATGTATGAGGCATTGAGCCACAATTTGAACACTTCGGTGTTTCTATGATATGAATTGTTCTGTGATTGAGTTGTTCAATACAAGTATGTTCTGTTTATACATGAACCGTTATTGTTAAGTCTGTGCTAATGATTCTAGCCAGACAAGATGTGTATGAAAAAGGTAGAGGGATGAAAGTATTTCAAAGTGAAAATAATTGATGTTTTATGTGACGCCCCCAAAATTAGGTATACATCACCTATCTTGGGTCGTCAGATACAAAGTACAGAATACAAATACAACTTATTAATACAACTGTCGTGTACAATACGACAAAACATAAACTGCGAGTTTGAATACAAATATTATCTTCTAGAGAGTATTCATACTCAAAAGGAGTCCTCATTACATTTATTAACACACTATTACATAGAATAGTGAGGACTACTAACTAATACTATCATTCGAACCATCACTCCGTTCCCCGACTTGCCCCAGCTACGTTCTCATTTTCTGAAGAGAACAGTGAAAGAAAGGGTGAGCTCAACTAGCCCAGTAAGAAATATTATGACTAAGATAATGCAGAATAAATTATCATTAGCCTTCAACAATGTTAAACTGATAAAATATAATAGACATCAAGTTTAACTGCAACGGAACAAGCAATCCATTAAAAGAGTCAAGTAAAAAATAAACTCTACTATCTTTTATGATTTAAAAAGTTTTTCAACACTGTTATCGCTGGGACTCAGCTTAATAAAATAATCCACATCATCGAATCACCCCTGCACTACGGCCAAGGATATTCGTATATTCATTAATGGTCATGATCATGCCAACAACTGTCCATCAATGCACTACGGGCCAATGAGGACTTTTACCACATCATTTGTAACATTACGGTCATGATTATACCGAATAATCCCTGGTCATAATCATACCAAGTCCATCTATGCACTACAGGTCACAGATGACTTTTAACATTTTATAAACATGAGGATGATGACAATGATATAAGAATTCAATAAAACAAGTTCAAGAATTAATTTATCCAAGAATTAACAACGTCCAAATTGTCAACATGATACTGCTTTGTGGAGTAAAATTCAAGAATGCTTAGAAGAATATTTTCATGAAAAGATACTGGATGAAACACAATTATCAAGGATATTCCACAAATTTCATGGAGTATAGAAGTCAAAACTTAACCAACTGAGTACAATAAAGAATGGAATAACAAAAGAAACCACCATGCATGCGATAAACCGCACGTACAGGTTATTCCAACAGAATAATAAATAATGAAACCAGGTCCGGCGTAAACGCACAGACAGGATATTCCGACAAAATAATAAATAATGGAACCAGGTCCGGTGTAAAACACACAGACAGGATGTTCCAACATAATAATAACAAGACGGAACCAGGTCCGGTGTAAAACACACAGACAGGATGTTCCAACAGAATAATAATAAAAACGGAACCAGGTCCGGTGTAAAACACACAGACAGGATGTTCCAACTGAATAATAGAAGAATGTCACCAAGTATAGGGTAGACCGCGTATACAGGTTATTCCAACAGAATAATAAGAAATGGAATAACAACAGTTCTCTTCATGAATAAGAAAGAATAACACCCCTTACCGTTTTAAAGAAGAGCTGAAATAAGGAAGTAGTTAAGTAGCAGAATACTCTTCTTCTCTCTCTCTATAGTTTCTCTCTATAGTTTCTCTCTCTAGAGTTCAGTGAATTCGTAAGAAATAATGAAGGAATGAGCTGCTATTTATAGAAAAATAGAATGCATAGTAACTAATCCATGAACGGTCTAGATTGATTACTTTAATCTGACGGTCCATATTTAAAGAAAAATATTTTAAATAAAATATAATATATTCTATTTATAGAATAACTTTAATAAAGTATTCTGTTTTATATAAAAAGATGTTTCTGTTTTATTACGTAAATAATACGAATAAAACAAAACGTCATTATCGCTAAATAATTCATATTATTAACTGACAATAATTGAATCAAACTGAGTGACTTCTCACATAAGCATTAATAATCAATACAGTGTGCTACTATGCAACCACACGTATTACTGTATTTTTACTACCGAGTAGTTCAACAGTATCAATGGTAAAACTTCCGCCGTTATTTTTAATAAAATATTTTTGTCGTTTTCTCAATCTGACAATAATTCTGTTGTGGGGTCCACCAATGATTGTGCCGTTGTACGAATATTCCCTATTAAAACGAATATTCTCCGACCAATCGAATATTATATAACAACTTGCGTACTTTACAAAATTTATAAATATTACCCACAACTATAACATTATATCAAATTAACTCCATAATATTCAAAAATAATATTTATAGAAAATTCATCTTTATTTATAAAAGTTGGGGTCTTACAACCTCCCTTTCTTATGAAATTTCGCCCTCGAAATTAGGGTACGTACCTGGTATGTCGAAGAGGTAAGGATACCTTGATTTCATTTCAGATTCTAACTCCCAAGTCATTTCCTCAACATCGTGGTTTCTCCACAAAACTTTGACTTGAGGTATAACCTTGGAGCGTAGAATATGTTCCTTCTTATCCAAGATTTGAACAGGAACTTCTTCATACGTCAAATCCTCCGCTATTTCGTCCGGTTCTAACTCAATAATGTGGTTCGGGTCTTCCACATATTTGCGTAACATGGATATGTGAAAAAAGTTATGAACACGAGACATACCTGGCGGTAAAGCGAGTCTATAAGCCACAGTTCTTACTCGATCGAGGATTAAAAATGGACCGATGAATCGAGGATTGAGCTTTCCTCTCTTTCCAAATCTCGTAACTCCTTTCCATGGAGAAACACGTAAGAACACATGATCTCCTACATCAAATTCCACGTCCTTTCGATGAAGATCAGCATAACTCTTTTGTCGATCTTGTGAGGTTTTTATACATTGTCGGATCATTTGAATCTTTTCTGTAGTATACGTACCAACTCTGGTCCCAACAACGTTGCTTCACCCACCTCATCCTAGCATACTGGAGAACGACATTTTCTTCCATACAATACTTCGAATGGAGCCATGTCAATACTTGCTTGATAACTGTTATTGTAGGAAAACTCCACCAATGGTAAGAACTTGTCCCAACTTCCCTTGAAGTCAAAGACACAGAGTCTTAATAGATCTTCAAGAGTTTGAATAGTCCTCTCTGATTGTCCGTCCGACTGAGGATGATATGCTGAACTAAATCGTAAATACGTGCCCATAGCTTTTTGTAAACTAACCCAAAATCGTGAAGTGAATCTTGGGTCTCGGTCAGAAACTATGGATACTGGCATACCATGCAGTCTTACAATCTCGTTTATGTACATACGAGCAAGACGTTCAAGTGTATAAGTTTCTCGTATCGGTAAGAAATGAGCAGACTTGGTCAATCTATCAATAATGACCCAAATCGCATCAATACCTTGAGAAACCTAGGAAGACCGGTAACGAAATCCATGGTAATGTGCTCCCACTTCCATTCTAGAATTTTAAGTGGTTGCAATGGACCTTTTGGTACTTGATGCTCCGCTTTGACTCGTTGACAAGTTAAACACCTTGAGATAAACAGCGCTATCTCTCTCTTCATATTGCTCCACCAAAATGTATGACGAAGATCATGATACATTTTGGTACTTCCAGGATGGATTGCAAATGGTGTGTTGTGCGCCTCCATCATGATTTCATACTTTAAATCAGGGTTGTTAGGAACACAAAATCTGGAGTTGACTCGAAGTATTCCTTCTTCATCGATTCTTGCTTCCGGCATAGCACTTTCTTGCACTTTCTTCCTCATACGCATCAGCTCCAGGTCTGTAGCTTGAGCAGCTTTAACTTTATCGATTAAAGTTGGTTCTACTCATATATTCGCCATCATCACATGGGTCCCTGGAGTCTTCAACTCTATCTCCATCCTTTGCAAGTCACACAAAATGGGCCTTTGCGTTGTTAATATTGCACTTGTATCCGCATATGATCTTCTACTCAATGCGTCAGCTACCACGTTCGCTTTTCCAGGATGGTATTGAATGGTATGATCATAATCTTTCAACAGTTCAAGCCAACGTCGTTGTCGCATGTTGAGTTCCTTTTGAGTGAAGAAATATTTGAGGCTTTTATGATCCGTAAAGATCTCCACCTTCTCCCCATACAAGTAATGCCTCCAAATTTTAAGTGCAAAGACAACAGCTGCCAACTCTAGATCATGAGTAGGATAATTCCTCTCATATTCCTTGAGTTGTCTTGATGCATAGGCTATTACTTTTCCATATTGCATGAGAATGCATCCCAACCCTTTGCTCGAAGCATCACTGTAGATGACAAATCCCTCCGAGCCAGATGGTATTGTTAGAACAGGTGCTGAAATGAGTCTCCTCTTGAGTTCTTGAAAACTCTTCTCACATTCTTTGCTCCAACCGAACTTTGTATCTTTCCGAGTCAGCTGAGTTAATGGAGTAACGATTCGAGAAAGTCCTTCCACGAATCTCCGATAATAACCAGCTAAACCAAGAAAGCTACGTACTTCGGTCACTGATTTAGGTTGCTCCCAGCTTTGAATAGCTTCAATCTTTGCCGGATCAATCGATATTCCACGACTTGATACTACGTGCCCAAGGAATGCTACCTCCTCCAACCAGAACTCGCATTTCTTTAACTTGGCATAAAGCTTGTATTCACGAAGCTTTTGGAGTACCAGCCTCAAGTGTTGCTCATGATCTTCACGGCTTTTGGAATAAATAAGGATGTCATCAATAAAGACGACCACAAAGTGATCCAAATATTCCTTGAATACCTGGTTCATCATATCCATGAAGGCAGCAGGAGCATTAGTCAATCCAAAGGACATGACTAGAAATTCATAATGCCCGTACCGAGTTCTGAAAGCCGTCTTTGGAATATCCTCAGTTCTAACCTTCAGCTAATGATATCCAGAACGAAAATCGATCTTTGAAAAGAATTGTGCTCCTTGCAACTGGTCAAACAGGTCATCAATACGTGGCAATGGGTACCTGTTTTTGATGGTGACATGATTCAACTCTCGATAATCAATACAAAGTCGCATACTTCCATCTTTCTTCTTCACGAATAGAACAGGAGCACCCCAAGGAGAAGTACTAGAACGAATAAAGCTAATGTCTAACAATTCCTGCAGTTGGATCTTTAATTCCTGAAGTTCAATAGGATCCATTCGATATGGGGCTTTCGCCGTTATTTTTATAAAGTATTTTTGTCGTTTTCTCAATCCGACAATAATTCCGTTGTGGGGGTCCACCAATGATTGTGCCGTTGTACAAATATTCTCCGACAAAAAGAATATTTTTCGACCAATCGAATATTTTATAACAACTTGCATACTTTGAAAAATTTATAAATACTACCCACAACTATAACATTATATCAAATCCACACCATAATATTAAAAAAAATATTTCGATAAATTTAAATCTTTATTCATAAAATCTGGGGTTTCACAGGTAATGTATACCTGTTTTGGGGGCGTCACAATTACTGTAGCAATAATTGAGTATAACTGAGTGACTTCTCACGTAAGCATTAATAATCAATACCGTGTGTTACTATGCAACCACACGTATTACTGTACTTTTATCACCGGGTATTTCAATAGTAAACGATAAAACTTTTGTCGTTATATTTATAAAAAGTTATTTCTATCATTTTCTAACTCCGATAGTAATTCCATTGTGGGGTCCACCAATTATTGTGTCGTCGTACGAATATTCCCTGATAAAACGAATATTTTCCGACCAAACGAATATTTTATAACCACATACTTTGTAAAATTTGTAAATATTACCCACAACTATAACATTATATCAAATTCACACCATAATATTCAAAATGATATTTTAGAGAAATTTATTCTTTATTCATAAAAATTGGGATCTTACAACCTCTCATTCTTATGAAATTTCGTCCTCGAAATTGGTGTACGTATCTGGTATGTCGAAGATGTGAGGATACCTTGATTTCATTTCAGATTCTAACTCCCAGGTCATTTCCTCAACATCGTTGTTTCTGCACCAAACTTTAACTTGAGGTATAATCTTGGAGCGTAGAATATGTTCCTTCGTATCCAAGATCTTAACAGGTACATCTTCATACGTTAAATCTTCCGCTATCTCGTCTGGTTCTAATTCAATAATATGGTTTGGGTCTTTTACATATTTACGTAACATAGATATGTGAAAAATGTTATGAACACGAGACATACTTGGCGGTAAAGCGAGTCTATAGGTCACAGTTCCTACTCGATCGAGAATTTCAAATGGCCTAATGAATCGATGATTGAACTTTCCTCTCTTTTCAAATCTTGTAACTCATTTCTATGGAGCAACATGTAACAACACATACTAGGTATTAATTATATTCCTTAATCTGTGTGCATTAACCTTAAACGATACTACCTCTGTTCTTAAAAGATTGTCGTTTAAGGTTTTGGCACATGGATTAAGAAAGTATCATTTATCAAGTAAATTTTGTTTGAAATTCCATCACTACCCATTTATGAAAAATTGAAAACTATTAATACAAGGGAGAGAATTTCTTGGGACAATGAGAGAATGTAGAGGAATATAAGAAAGTAAATAATTTATTCTCCTCGAAAGTTGTAAACGACAAACTTTTTAGAACAAATTTTTTCTTCTAAAATGATAATCTTTTAGGAATGGGGGGAGTAATCTTTTAGGAACAGATGGAGTATATATTATTACTTGACTCAATAACGCATGATTTATTATTATTATAACAATAATTTCTTTTAAGGAAATTCATGCACATCATTATGGGCGGATCTAACAAAATTTTTTTTTATGCTCACCTATAAAAGACATTAATTGCGTCCACAAAGAAAAGTTTGAAAACAAAAATATACTTGGCCTTGTGCTGCTTGTTTGTTTTGTACTTGGACTTGGTCCCTGATGTTTTAATATAGCAGCTTCATCTTTGATTCAAAATAATAATAATAATAATAAATATATTGCTCTTAATTGAGAGATATTAAAAAAGATGTGAGAAGATTATAAAATAATTTCAAAAAAATGAAGCATCTAGTATAATAATTTTACAGCGACTTTTATATAAATTTAATTGTAATCTGGATTAAATATTTTTTTTTATTAATCTTATTTAATTATAAAAGTGCTAATGCACATCATGTTTGACACCTTAAATATAAAATATAAAACAATTATAAAAAACTCAATAAATAATTAGAAATTATGATAAGACCCAAAATTTAGAGGGCTACTACAATTTTTTTTCCTCAATAAATAATACTGGAAATTATGATAAGACCCAAAATTTAGAAGGCTAACACAAAATTTCTCTTTATAGATACATTATGTACTAAATATTATTCCTTTGTTTTGTAAAGGAAAATTTAGCTATGAAATTGTCGTTCTCCAAATTTTAGGCGGCACCATTATTTAACTGAATATACTCGCCTAATTTTGTTCAATATTTTGGTATAAGTTTCCCCTTCACATCTTTCAATTTTTCATAATATATATTAAGCGATATAAATATTATTTTTAACAATATAATATTAATAATATAATGAATTTTATCTCAAATCAGGCTAAATTTTTTATCGAGAAAATTAATGAATGTGTAATTGAGGGGTTTTTAAGAGTTTGGCAACAACTTATTTTAAAATGACTTAAAGTTGAAATATAAATTGACTTATAAGTTATTTTAAGTTGTGAATTATAAATAAAAGTGTTCGACATCAATTTGACTTATAGGTCATTAAATTAAGTTAAAACAAGTTATAAATGTGTTCAACTCATAATGACTTATAAGTTAAAATCAAATATAAAAAATACTAAAAAGGACATTAATACACAAGGGGCAAAATAGATATTATATTTGGTCAAACTAATTTATTTTAAAATGACTTACAAGTCCTTTTAAAATAAGTTATAAATACTTGTTTATTTTTTTTGATTTAAAAATCAACTTATAAGTAAAAAAATAAGTCATTATCAAAAAGAGGAATAATGATAAATGAGTTATAAGTTTTTGACCAATTTATAATTTAGTGCCGAACAAGAATTCAACGTTGGACACAATTTAAAATCATTGGCACGCAGTTTAAAGTTGAGGGGGGCAATGTGATCTAATACAAATTTGTGTGACCCAAAGTGTAATTAAACCATAACTAAATGTTGTCCAACTACCACATAAATGAATCAATTTGCTCTCTCTTCCCCTTCTACACGTGTAGTAGATTCAAACTCTAAACTGAACGACTGGAATAGACGTACGCAACACAATACACATCTGCTTGAGAAGCCTCTATTGGCTTTGGTTCAATATGGCGGCCTTAAAACTTGTTATTCTCTCAATTTTTTTGGCCCTAATTTTCACTAAGATTAGTATCGATGCATCCTCAATCGCTGATGAAGTTGAAGTTGTCAGATCGGGTGGCTTTGATTCTTCTTCGGCTCTGAAGATCGAGTTGGAGCAGCTCAAGTTGAAGATTCAATCTCTTGGTTAGTTTATTATTTCTCTCTTTATTTTCCGTAAAAATCAAAGAATAGTCGTCTTGGTATTAGAACAGGGTGCCGTTTTCTTTGTAATTAGGTGTAGTATGTTGTTGGATACAGTATTATTTAAGTACGTACAAGTAAGGCAGTTTAGTATTATGTTGACTTTTTTCTGAGGTCAATTTGAGAAAATTTCAAATTTAAACATAGATACGAAGTACTTTAATTTTAGACAACAAAATTATGAGAATTCTAAACTATCTAAAACAACAAAGATCACTGTTTTTAAAAGTTAAATGAATCACATCAATTTTGAATTTGAAAATATCACTTTGAAACTTTTGATCCTATATTTCGTACGTTTTAGAGAGGGTTAGACTCAATTATGTTGCTCAGTGGTGGTAGTATTTGCGAACTATGAGGTTTTTTAATAGTCTAGCTGTTGAGTTGGCCCTTTAAAGTCCTTTAAATTTTCTAATGTGGCAAGTGAGATTGAGCTAATGTTATGCATGAGATAGTTCTTGTTTGTTATGAATGTAAATGGTTTAGCTAATCAGTTATCTTTGGTTCATATTAAGTCTAAAATCTGTCTCATGCATAGGCTGAGCTCAATTCCAATATTAGAAAAATGAATCATTTGAATATTAGAAAATTTAATTCATTGCAATTAAAGGGATGTCGAGATGCTCCGTTATTTTTTTCAGTAAGCTAAATTTTATTGGACCATGACCATATAGAAATAAGAATCTAAGATACAGCTTAATTTGGACGTAAATTTCCTTCGTGAAATACAGAATAGTGGATTGAGAAATTAGTGACATGTAACAAATTATGATATTTTGATCTATACTGTTATAATAATGGCTGCTTTTCTCCCCTACTTGTGTTTTCTGTAATTTGGTAATTTAAGAGGGTCTGCGTGACTGTCATTA